>PVKB01000571.1:222751-563290 GCA_004027205.1 Ctenodactylus gundi
CCCCCCCCCCCCCCCCATAGCACTATTCTTATCAACCTCATTTTTCAGAAGAGGAAGTGGACACCCAGAAGGTGTTAGAACCTGAATTTGAAACTAGGCAGTCTGACTCTAGTGCCTGCTGTTAACCACCACCTGTTCTGTGAGGCCCTTGGCCTCGGCAGGACTCTTAGGTGGCAGCGGGGAATAGCATGAGTGTTAGCAGATCTCTGTGATCTGGCTGCCAGTGACCATATTGGGAGCACCCCGGCCTGGGGCAGGGGTCCCTGTGGAGTCCTAAACCATGATTCTGTTGCACCTGCTGAAGCCTGGTCTGAAGGAGGTTGTAGGAAGAGGCCTAGTAGTGAGCAGCAGGCGGGACTAGGGCACAGGAATGGGCACGGAGGGTCAAGTGAGCTGGCCTTGGGTTCCGTCTTCCTGTATAAGCTGGAAGCAGGAAAGAGGCAGAGGATGCAGACTGCTCAGAAGAAGGTGGGCTGGAGGAGGCATGTGTCTTGGGATAGCTTCAGCTAACTAGAGGCCAGGTACCAGAACGGGTGGGTGTGGGAAGCCTTGGCTGGGCTTTGGAGCCTGAAGGTGTGTGCACTGCGTGCATATGGAGTGTGCTGGGGGAGGGAGAGATGGGGAAGGTTCTCTGCCTGCAGAGGAGGGCTTTATTTTCCTGCTATCAGCTGCCAGCTTTTCTCATAATCCAGCAAGCCCAGTGGGGATTAGTCGGGTGTATTTCCGCATCTCTGATGCATGAGGATCATGCCTTACTCCAGCACATATGTCCTACCTCCTGCGTCACTCTGGGTCTCCTGTCCTTCTGCCTCTCCTCCTCCAGCAAATATCTCACCATCAGTCCTTCCTCACCTTTCCCAGCAAGCTTATGCTGTAACAAGGAAACCTTGTAAATTCAAATCCTGGTCATTTTTCACTTGTCAGTGGGACAAGCGCTAGCTGAAAGTTTAAAATTCATCTGAGTGCTAACTCAGTGACAAAGGACAATGGGTAATCTTCTTAGCAGGACAGACTATTCCCCGGCATGGTGACATGACATTTGCATACTTGGCAGGCATGCCATGACTTGCTGGACAGCTTAGAAGCGTGCCCTGTGCGGGATGAAAGGGGCCAAGTAAATGGTGCCTGTGGCCATGGGGATGCCTCCTGGTAAAGCCTGTCCTCTGGCTTGCCTGCCTGGAGTAACATGTATTCTTAGTCTGTACTCACATCACATCCTTCATCCCAAGTCATTTCTCTCCAAGGTTGAGTGAGGGATCTTAGCCCTTCCGGTTTGACTTGTGCCTCTGATTTCTCTGGATCTCTGGATGGTTGCTGGGCATTTCATCATTTCTTCCTCGCACACCTGTACTGTGTTGCATCATGTCCACATCAGAGGAGAGATCATGGAGCCTCTGAGAAGCATGATATCTTGCCTATTCACGTGGTGGTAGAATTGGCCTGTCTGACCTCAAGACCAGAGCTCCCAGCCTCCACATGCGTGGGTGGATGCATTCATCCACCCTTCCTTCAGGTGACAAAGATCATATCACAAGCAAATGTTTGCCTCCAGCTGGGGCTCTGTGGGTATGGCCCCTGTCTGGCACGCTCTGTCCTGGGGATAGAAGCCTGGTTGCTTCCTTGTGTTATGTTCTTTGTGTGTGGCATGGATGGCCACTCCTTTGTCTAGTCTGGACTGGTCTGGATGGCACTTACTGTTCTGACCTGGGACATGAGCAGGTATGTTTGTGTCTCAGAGGGTCCCAGAAAGGACTATTTGGCAGCAGGCCTGGGGCCAGGAGGAGTTAGGCGAGGTACCCGACGCTGGGCTGTTTTCTCAGATTCCCTTTCGGTCTCCACCCCCGTGTCTGCACCTGTTGTGTTCCCAGCATCCTGAGCGGTTGGCAGCTGTCAGTGCTGGGGCACCTGTTCCAACCCCAGAGGACGCCCTCTGGGCTCCCTGGCTCTAGTTTCTCTGCAGTATGCAGCTCAGTCTCTGCCTCTCAGTATCATTGCCTCATCTTTTGTGCCCCTCTTTCATCCTCAGGGAAGCAGCCTGAACTCTTGTCCTGGTTCTGGGCATGGGAAGAAGCTTGGGAAGGGGTTCCCTGCTCCCCCTTCTCTAGCACCAGGCCTATTCTAAAAGGTCAACATAGGGAGGTTGGCCCCAGCAGATTGGCCTTACGCCCTACATAACGAGTGACTCATCATTTCAATCAAATTTCTCTTGTTCTTGATGGAAGAATCTCTGTAGCAACCAGGAACTGCTTCCCTGTTCTCCCCAGCCCGACCACCTCCCCTCTGACCTCTCTTGACACCATTTGCTTCACCTATCTCAGAAAAGAGGAGATCATACTAGCACAGCACCAAAGGACATTAATCTGGATTTCAAGGCCTTTTTAACTTTCACCTACTGTGCAACCTTGGGGAGGGCTACAATTTACTATGGTTACATCTTTAAAATGGGCATGACTTCTTTGCCTGCCTGAAGTTAGGGCCCAGACCTGGTGCTCTTTGAAGGTCTTCCCTCAGAGTCAGCGAGTCTGGTGATTGCTGTTGCCCAGTGAATTTGTTCTGTGTTCCATCCTACCATTACTAACTCTTTCTTTGACTTGAAGCTCTGAGAGGGTAGGCTTAGGCTGGGGTAGGTGTGCTGGGTATTGGGGAACGTGGATAAGGATGGATTTACTGGGGAAAGAGTTGTATTGGGTAGCCAACCATGGAAGCCAAGGTTCCCAAGAAGAAGGAGGGCCTGGCAGAAGGTACCAGGAGATAAGATATGCAGGCAGAGGAAGGAAGGCTGTGGTGGAGAATGGCTTCAGAGCTGAATGGCTTCAGAGAGCTTAGGGTCTGGGATTCCCTGGATGGAACCAGTAGGGAGTTGCGTCTCTACGAAAAAGGAATTGAGTTTCTCCCAGAGCCTGTAGGAATTAGGTCATGTCGCAGAGCTCCCAGGCCCATCCAGCCCTGCTTCCCCGTGGGTTTTGAGGTATTAAACCCTTACCCAGCTTATGGATGCATCTGCTTTCTCTAAGGTGGGACCTGTAGCATCTGCCTGAGCCAACTATGAGCAGCTTATGTCTGGCCTGTCTTCTCACCTTCATCGGAGCTCCACCCCAGGAGCCCTTCTGATTCCTTATGAGATGGTCCATTGTTCTCTTGTTCTATTTCCTCAAATAGGAGGACCCCTGCCTTTTTTTTTTTTTTTGAAACAAAGATAGAGGGATAAAACCTCCCACTGTCTGGGAGGGGGGTCCTGAATGGGTGGCATTGATTTTTAAAAATTTATATATCATATTCCTTTCCCCTTCCCACTCCTCTACTCAGATACTACCAAGTCTCCTTCCCCTCTCCACAAGGTCTAACTTCTCACTTTCTTCCATCTCTCTTTTACTTTTTTTGTGGTTTGGTTTCCTCATATTAGAGAAACCGTACAATATTTAACCCTCTGTGTCTGATTCATTTCACTAAGCACAGTAGTCTCCAGGTGTACCCATTTTCCTACAAATGACTCAAATTTGCCTTTCGTTATGACATAATAGTACTCCATTGTGTACATATGCCTCATCTTCTTTATTCATTTGTCTATTGTTGGACATACTGGCTTCTTCCAAGATTTGGAATCCTCTGCCTTTTGGCCTTTTCTGGATGGAAAATGAGTTCTGACATCAGGCAGGTCTGCCCTTATATCCTAGTTCATTTTCCCCTCAGTATAATCTCTCTGAGCCTCAGTTTTGCAGGCTGCAAAAGGGGGATGATTATAATTCCTGAAGGGATATTGTGGGATTCAGTGAGATTATGTAAAATCTTTACCCTGGCATATATGAGTTCAGCCAGTGGTTTCAAGTAAACCTTTCCTGTGAATTTGCCTCCAGACAACTTTTCCAAAGTGTGGTAACAAAATGAAACACTGAGAATATGTAGCCAGAGCAAAAAGAACCTGGTTTCTTGATCCTTGCATGGCTCCCATTGGGATCAGGAGCTGCATGCTTATTGGTCCCAGTGTTTGTTGGCTTCTGAAAGGCAGTGCTGGGTCTTGCTCATCAGCTGGTCCTTGGGTGGTGCTTAGCAAATGCTTGCTGAGTAAATGAATGATGTGAGTCAGTGGTTTTCTCACCTTTTCATAACCAAATCCTTTGTCCAAATGAAGACTTATCTGGTTTTTTTTGTGTGTGAATCAAACCAAGAATATGCATATCTCTGGGCCAAACCTATAGGATGAGAGGGTGCTTCCGCCTGCAGAGGGCCTGGATACCACTCTGGGGAAGCGGGAAGGAGAGATGTTTCAGACATAGGACCCTGCCACTTTTGAAACCAGGACAGTGGATTGTGGGAAAGAGGACCCAAATAAGAAAGCTGGAAATCTAGTAGGCCAGGAGTACCTGAAGGTCTAGAGCTCTCCAGGGTTCCCCCACAGTTTTCGTTTCCATATGTGCTCAGGTGGCCCATCTGAAAGATTCCCAGCTCCCAGAGCCCCAGCCTGTTAAAGACTCAGTTACTGCCCCATAATCCTGTTCCTGGGAAATCACACAAATTCAGCTGATTTTGAAGTGCCTGCTTGGTCAGGTCACCATGCTAGTCTGAAGGGGAGTGAGGGCAAGACAGGAGCAGGCCCAGTCTTGGAGGACACCACTGCTTTCTGCCCTTAGACCTCTTGCCTCCTCTCATGTATACCCCACAACAGATGGCAGAGTGACCTTTTGGAAATAACAAAGCTATTCTTGTAACTTCATATTGAATTCATAGTGAATCTTTCAAAGATTTTCTGTTGATTAAAAAAAAAAAAAAAGGCCTAGACGCTTCACACTGCTCCCTGAGGCCCTTGTGGTATATCCCCAGTCCATCTGGGCTTTCCCGTAGAAAGTTTCCCCAGGCTTCTCTTGCTTACTTTAGCCACACCAACCTTGCTTCTTGAGTCTCCTGGGTTCCCTCCATCCCCAGGGCCTTTGCTCATGTTGTGAGTCTCTAGAGTACTCCCATTCTCCACAACATGTGAACATTAGCCTGCAGTTCTTGTCTTCACTGTTGCTTTTCGGGGAAACCTGGTCCCCAGGACCATGCTCCTTTGTTCCAGAACATTTTTCCAAGACTGTGGTTATGTGTTCCTTACTGAGGCTACTTGATAAGTGTCTGTTCTCCTCTGGATTGTAATTCTATGTGAGCCACGGCCTGTCTATTAGTAGGTCACCATTGCATCTCTGGTGTATAGCTTAGAGTCTGGGATACAATCAGTGCTCGACAAATATTGGGTCCACTTGAATTAAATTGCCGACATGAACCCAGGAAAAGCTGGGACACGCAGACAAGTCCCAGCTAGGCCATGGCTTTAGGGCAGAGTATGACCCGTATGTAGCTCTGGCCGAGAGGAGAGAGATCCATCTGTATCTAGGACCTTTGGAGGCTTCTGGAAAATGGTGCTCTTGGTGCTGGGTGGGCGGGAAGGGGCAAGGAGAGGGCAGGAGGTGAGATGACAGGGAAGCTGGTGTGTGGGTACTGGGTTGTGGGAAGATGAGGCCGGCCATGGGAGACAGCTGGTAGTTGAGGTCCCAGGCAAATGCACTAAAAGGCGGGAGTGATGAGGGGTTGACACAGCTGCTACTGAAACAGCCTCTAAAGTAACTTCCTTTTTCCACGGTTTCTTCCTTTTTAAAATGGCAATAAGAATAAACCCACCGCTTATGATTATTGGGAGGATTGAACAAGTTCCTATGTATCCACGCGGTTAGAGCCATACGGGGCACACAGCAAGGCCTTGTATTTGCTGTTACTATGATCGTGTTTCCATAAAAGGAGCTTGGGTTACTTCCTTTTGGTCAGCCGTTCTCCCCCATGGGAAGTACCAGGGAGTATATGTCTGCTTGTACATGTGACTGCGTGGCCACGAGCAAGCATGTGCCTGCGGAAAGGAGGCTGCTTTTGTAAAACCAGGAGCTACAGTTTCTCACAGGGAAAGGTCTCCAGTATGCGTGTGGCCAAGAAGAGAATCAGCCCACTGTACTGGGAGCGCTTCCACCCAGAGCCTTTCTAGTCCTCTGGCTACAGACTTCAGGTCAGGCCCAAATGTTTCTCCTCCCAAGCAGAGTCTTGAGCTCAGGACTCAGGGCCCAACACAGCGTCTCATGAGCCCAGGCTCTGGGTTCCACCTGCTGTGGAAAAAGGCTTTCCCAGGCCTCTTGCCCTAGCTAGCTCCTAACCCTTTGCTGGTCTTATCCAGGCCTTTCTCTGGGAATACAGATCTCTGATCCTGAGGATGGGGGACCAGGCCAGGGTCTGGAAGGAGGGATTGTTGTTCGGAGAGAGACCCCTATCCTGAGAAAAGCTTGCAACAGTCAGTAAGACTTTCTTACAAGTTCAAGTCCATCAGTGCCCAGCAGACCCAGCAGATGGAAGGTACTTGCTGGGTGGGGTCCTGGCTCTGTTCTGACATACTAAGGAGCCTTAGGCAAGGCGCATAGTCTCTCAAAGCCTCCACATTCTTTTCTGTGAAGTAGGTACAGTAGTGGTTTCTACTATCCAGGGAAAAACCCCGACAGCTTAAGGGGAGAGGCTGCCTTCCTAGCCTCCTTTGGCCCCTCTGGCCCACCTATCCAAGAGCAGGTGGCCAAGCTCCATACGTTAAGATTTCTTCAGAAGCTGTGTGGGTCGGTGGGAGGGTGCGTGTGGTCTGTGTGTGAGATATGTGTGTATCCGTTGGATATATGTCAGGCAGGAGGCAGCTAGGTGTACCCCACAGTGGATGCTTGTGGATGCCTGTGGATCATGTATGTGCCTGACCCCATGGCATTTTGTGCACATATAGGATAGGTCTGTACTGCTGGTGCATGTTTGTGAATGAGAGAGGGGATGGTTGGTGTGCGGGCAAAAGCCTGAATTCTGGTGCCACCCTACCTGGGTCTGCATCCCTGCCCTGCCACTTTCTGGGTGTGTTGTAATGTGTCTCACCTTTAAAATAATCATCTAATGGTACCTGTTGATGATAGTAGTAGCCCAGCTTATGAGGACCGAAAGGGTTAATAATTGCAAAGTGCTTGGAACAGAGCCTAGAAGAAGCTAGAAGCAGCGTTAGGTCTTTGCTAATAATCTCTTCTAGCTTGATTGTGGACCCCTTAAGGGTAGGGACGTTGCCTGTTTTTCTGACCATCTGGCCTTGCCCAGCCCTCTGTTTGCCTGGAGTAGCATGTGAAGAATGAATGACATAGGCCTGGGTGATTAGTGTGTGTCACTAAAGCCATGTGCTTGTGTGTGTCTGTGATGGGGAGAGTGAGTGTGTGTGTTTGTGAGTGTGTGCAGGCTGGGGCATCTCCAGCTTTCTGGAGCTCGGCTATTTCAGGAAGCCTCCAGTCTCCTCCTCCTTATGTAAATAAACATGACAGATCCCATCGCCTGTACCAGTGTGGAGGTGGGGGAGGCTCCGAGTGGGTGGGAGCTGGGAGGCAGCAAGCAGGGCTAGGGGTGTGCACGCGTGTGTGGCCGGCGGGCGGCGGGTGTGTGCGTGCGGGAGGGAGCGAGTGGGGGTGCGGGAGGGGCTGCTTGGCTGTGCCATGCTGGCTGGCCAGGGGGGAGGACTGAGGGGAGGAGGAGGGGAGCTGGCTGCTGGGGCTGCTCGGTGACGAGACTGGCTGGCCAAACAGAGGTGGCTCGGCTGTCCATTGCCTGCGATGGGGGGACAGATCACCCGGAGCACCATCCACGGTAAGGCCCCAGCTGGTGACAGGGCGCCGCTCATTCCCAGCTTGGGGACCACCTGAGAGCCTGGGAATCAGGGGCACTAGGACTGAGGGTTTAGTCATCCCCCTGTGCCTTCATTCCTTGGTAGGCTCTGGGTCTGTGTCGGGCACTTTAGGTGGTAGGCACTGAGGTGGGGAAGCTAGGAAGTCTGGAGAAAGCCAGAAGGTCAGGCAGCTGTGTCTCCTACAAAGTCCTGTCTTCTTCTCAGGGTGTTGTGTAGCTCCCAAGTGGGGTGTGAAGTCCTGGCTGCTTCTGCCTGGGGCTGTGGCAAACCGTGGCTAGGTGGCTGGGGCTACTGTTCGTGGGCCCTGGGATGGGGGCCGTGGAGGTGGCGCAACGTTCCGTGATGAAGCTGGGGAAGATGTGTGGTCAACAGCATATGTGCACGAATGTGTATTTGTGTCTGTTCTTGTGAGCGTGCTTTAGAGGTGCCTGTGGATGTGTACCTGCACTGGCTTGTGTCTACGTATGTGGGTGTTTAGTGACAGCCCCTACAGTGCTTTAACTGGATTCTCAAAGCATGTGTTCTGCAGGGGAGGTCAATGCACTTCTGACCTCTGCGGCTCATCTCCACCTGTCAGACAGTTGACTGGCAGGGGGAAGAAAGGAGTGGAAAGGCGGAGGTATGTTGGTTTGCTGGGCTCCTGTTTGCTTTCACTTTGGTACTCTTTTCTCTCTGGCTATAGTGTGAGGTCTTAGAAGCAGCAGGATTGGTTTAGCACCAGACCCAGAAAGGGGAAACCTTCGTGGAAAGCTGTAAACTGGGGTTCCTCTACAAACCAGTGGGTGTGGCCGATGGCAGGGAGTTCCAGTCACTCCCTGTTCCTTTCCCCCTGGACGGAGCATTAGGAGCGAGCCGCTTCCATCTGCTGAGTCTGTTGGGTACCGATGGACTTGGTTGAGGCCAGGCAGGAAGGAAGGTGGTGACAAGAGTTGTTGGGAAGCTGTGGCTGGGACTGATAACCAGTGATTTCCTCCTTCCAGACTCTGGACTTCGGGACAGTAATTTCTAATTTAAAAAGAAAAAAAACAAGGAAAGACTTGGGGAAAGTAAATCATTGGCTCTCTTAAAAGGAAATGAATTTTGTCCTGGGCTTGGAGGGCCAAGTGACAGATGGAAGGCCCTGGAAGACACATAATTTGGAGTGGGTGAGGTAGTGCTGCTGGCTTGGGCCTTGGCTGGAACCTCGGATTGGATTGACCTGGGCATGGCCTATTTTTCTATGGGGTGGGGGCTCTTCTCGAGGCTCACTGGCCCCATCGGGTCTCGTTGGCAGAGGGTCTGGAGCCGACAGACATTTTCCGCTGGAGTCAGAATTGGGCAAGCCTGTGGACTGGGAAGGGCTGAGAGGCCCTCAGAACAGGCTCTGGACACTGTACACTGCCCTCCAGCATCTTTGGAACACAGGCTCCTGGGCCATGAGGGCCCTGAGACCACCTGAGCTCATGCTGTGGAGTAGGAGAGGTGTGTGTTTTGATACTGAACCTTAGTTTTTTCATCTGCCAATGGGACTAATAATAGTAACCTTCTAAGCTTGTGAGGATTACGTAGATCAATGTGAGCAGGAAATTAACAGGGAGGAAATCAAGAAGGCATGGACACACATTCTTATCCCAGGGTCATAGTCCTTTCCTCCCATATGTCTCATTTCCCTGGGGACAGGAAGATAATTAGGGTGGGCATCCAGGCCGAATGGCCATTGGTGAGCTGTACTCAAGTGCCCCATTTGCCTGAAACCCCCACTAAGCTGGCTTCAGCCACTCCCTCAGCTGCTGGCCCCAAGAGTGAAAGAGTGTGGAGGGATGTGAGCTTGTGCTGCACAGACTCCAAGCCAGAACTCCAGCGTGCACACTCTATCTAGTGCATACATACTCACATGTGCCCACACCGGGATGTCCACACTGGCAGCACCTGTGGTTCTGGGCACTCTTCCTTCTGTGAAGTTAACTGGGACCAGCAGGAGGTACAGGTTTTGGATTCTTCCATGGGGTGCTTCCAACCTGCAGGACTCCCCACAGACATGCTCAAATGGTTCTTGATTGCATTTTCATTTTGTCCTTGGGCTTTCAGTTTGTTTCAAACCCAAAGATTTTGGATTGCAGATTATCATGAATGAGGGGGAGGTGACAGAGATTGACCCAGGACTCTGGGTGGAGGGGCTTTCTAGTTCTGTGCACAAGGTGTAATTTGGTTCACCATGTTTCAGACATCTATGATCATATACCTATGTTTTGGGTCTCTTTGTGTAGTGTGAGGTGTGTTTCTGTGTGTTGCAAGGATGCTTGTAGTCTTGTTTGTGTTTCCATGTGAGCAGCTGCATTTGTGATTTGTGCCCATGGTGGGTGGGTGTGTGGGTGGGTGGGTGTGTGCGCGCGCGCGAGCTGTGCAGCTGGTAGTGAAAAATCAGGCTCCCTCGGGGACCAGCTTCAGAGGGGATTGATGGGAGAAATGAATTCCCATTTGGAAAATGGTTTTAGCAGTTACATGCTTGATCTCTTTCATCAGGCAGATTTCTAGAGAGGCTGCTGGTCTTGAGGGCAAGCTGATGATGGGGGGGATGGGGACTCAGGGACTCAGGGACACAGCAACAGCAGTGACACTGGGACACTTACTTGCCCTCCCCTCCACCTTTTCTCTTCCTTCTCTTCTTTCTTAATCTTCTTTCAGCACTCCCTCCAGGACAAGGGGTGGACCTTTTGCCATGGGGTTAATATGTGATTTACACCCAGATGCACATCCAGCTCGACACATCATCCTCCAGCTTGGCTGCTGGACTTAACAAGCCTCATGGTTGGTGGGTGCTAGGGCTTGGAGACCTGAGATGATTCTGACTCCCACTCCTGCTATCTGGAATGGGTTTCTACAAGGGAAAGTCAAGGTGGATTTGTGCAAGGGAAGTCAAGATGCAGGGATTGACGTGTCTCAGCCCTGGCCTAGAGGTGTTGGAAAGTGCTAGGGGGACAGGGACAAGTAGCTGAATCATCTGGAATTCCCTTATGGGATCTTGAAGTAGGACAGAAGAGTGGGAGGAGGAGGACTGGTCCCTCTCCCAGCAGTGAGCGTTTTGAGAAGCACAGCTGCATGCACATCTGGCTGCTGAGATTGGAATATTGCAGACTGGGCAAATGAGCCAGAGCCTCAGCTTGGAAATGAACTTGATGAATTTGGCTATGGAGGTGGCAATCCTGCCATTCTCTTTCCCTCCCTTTGTCCTTGTAGGTCCTTTCCATTTTCTGAGCAGCCTTGGGACCTATCTGGGCATTTTGGGGAGATAATGGGGTGCTGACACAGCTCTGCATGCTAGGTCATAACTGATGAAGAGTGCACGAGAGTTGAGAAGTCATGGAGAAATTAGGGAGGTGGAGGGAGGACGTATGCAAGGGAGAGGTGGCTAAGCGTGCTGACCAGCTAGATAGGGCCCCTGAAGAAACCGTGCAGTGTGACAGATCGGAGTTCAGAGCCCAGCTCTACTGCTTACCAGCTATGTGACCTTGGAAAGTGATCAGTTCTCAGAGTCCCTGTTTCCTTGTCCATGCGGTGGGAATATTGATTATTATCTACTGCTGCTGCTAAAAAATTCCCCTGAAACTTAGTCACTTACAACAACAAACATTTAATTGTTTGGCCATTTCTGTTGCCAGGAATCTTAGCATGGTTGAGTTACCTGCCTCTGGCTTCGTGTCTCTGAGGAGGGTACAGTCAAACTGTTGACTGGGGCTGCAGCCTCATCTGAAGGCTTGCTTGGAGGGCATCCATGTCCAGACTAACTCATAGTTAGCAGTTCTTGGGCTGTCACCTGGACTTTTCATAGGGCTGCCTCTAACATGGCAGCTGGCCTCTTGGAGGAATCTATTCCAGAGAGGCTGGAGAAAGCAACTGAGGTGGAAGTGACAACATCTCTTCACAGCCCAGTTTTAGGAGTGACATGCCATTGTTTAAGCTGTATTGAAGTCTAGGTCAGGTCTGTTCCATATCTGAGGGCATGATGAAGATCACTGGGAGCACAGTAGAGGCTGCTTCCCACAAACATTGACTTTGCAGGGATTGGGAGGGTGAGATAGCATTTAGTATGAAGGGTATCTGGTACAGCATCATGTGTACAGAAAAGAATCACTACTCCCCACCTCCTTTCCTTGTTCTTTTCCCTTACCAGCAAGTAAGGAGCTATGAAAGTTCTAGGGCAGGCAGAACTGTGGCTAAGCATGTAGTGTGGGATCTTGGCACCATTGCCTTTATTCTCCTCATTTTTTGATGTCTACTCTGGCCTCTGTTAAGGGAAAAACACAAAGTGAGTGATTCCAAATTCCTGCCAGTTGCTCAATAATTGTAAGACAAATCAAACATTGGGAAAAGGGAGAGGGGAAGAGTTTGTAACTTTGATGTGATATGTATGTGCACAAAATATGAAGTTCAAAGTAAACATTATGCATTGCATATATATATATATATATATATATTTATTTATTAATAAAATGGGAAAAAACCAAACCAAACACTGGCAATTCCTTTGATAGTTTTTATTGAGCATGTGCTGTGTGCTTTGTGCTAGGCATTGGAGAAACCGCTGGAGAAAAGACATGGTCTCTACCCCTAGGAGGTTCACAGTGTATCAGAGGGACAGAGAAACAGGCACACAGAACCCTTTAGCCTTTTCCAGCCAGGAGGCTGCTCTGCAGAATGCATAAAGTGATCTGAATGACTGTTTTCTCAACTCTCATGAGAATGGCATGTAACCAATCCTTGTGGGATGCGGAAGAAACTAGTCAATAGAATGCCCACAGTGAGTGCCTCAGGGCATCTGGGCTTAATTCCATGGAGAATCCAGGATTGAGGTCTGCTTGGTGATGGTTGTCTGCTTGTGGTTACAAAGGTTCTCAGGGGTTCAGAACAGGATCCCTAACCTAGTCTAGGGATCAGCTTCTCTTCTGGGAGGTATCAAGGGGTGCAGGATGACCAAGAGAAAGGCAGGTGTAAGGTGGGAAGGAAAGAATAGGTGTGTAGCAGAGAAATGAATGGGCTGGGCCATGCCTAGAGGTAAGAGCAGTCGCAGGAGGTGGGCTCCTGCCAGCCTTCCAGGAGTCCAGGAAAGCTCTCTTTGGCCCAGTTTTACAGTCAACTTTGTCACTCAAGTACCCTCCCTACCTCACTCCAACTTGGATTTAGAGGCCTGCACCTTTCTAGTCATTCCTCTGAATTCTTTTCTCCAGAGGCAGTCTCGTTTAATTAGAGCCAGTTCAAACCATGACCTCCTCAGCAATATGAGATTAGGGAGTTTGGGGTAAAATAAGACTGAGTTGTCTGGCCTCCCACTGGGCAGAAAAGAGCCCATCATTTTCTACAGTGGTGGTTGCTTCTCCCCCCCCCCCCCCATTTTATTGATATGTATAAGTGAAAAATTTAAAGTTTACTTTGATCTTGAGCATTTTGTGCACATACATATCATGGCAACGTTACAGATCCTTCCCCGCTCTCCTTTTGACCCTCCCCCACCCACCTCCCAAGTTCCTATTATTTCCCACATTAAGTTCCATGAAATAATTGTGTTCTAGGTTTCTCATAACTGAGAAATCATTCAATATTTCACCTTCTGCTTCTGTCTCATCTCAGTAAGCATGATGGTCTCAAGTTGCCTCCATTTGCCTACAAAAGCCTCCAACCTATCTGTCTTTATAGATGAGTTGTATTCCATTGTGTATAAATACCACAATTTGTGTTTCTATTGTTCCGTTGATGGGTATTCTGGTGACTTCCACATTTTAGCTATTGTTAGTTGTGCTGCTATGAACATGGATATACATGCATTTCTGTTATGTGTTGTTTTTAACTCTTTTGGGAGCATTCCCAGAAGAGGTATCACTGTATGGAAGGGGATATTTATTTCCAGTCTTTTGAGAGTCTTCCATACTGCTTTTCATAGTGGTTGTACTCGTTTACATTGTTGGTTGTTACTCTTATTAAAGTAATAAGACATTATGTTGGGGTTGGATGTTAAAGTTTGCAACATTGTTTTGCCCTTATGAACTTAATAGGTCTTCACAACAGAGCAGAGAGAGGGGCAGGGCAGCAGATGGCCCTCACCTTACAGAGAATGAACTCAAGGTCCAGAGAGGGAAGCCACTCGCCTACAGCAGGCCTGATGACTGGCTAGAGTTTGAACCCAAGAACTCAGCCCTTAGTGTGCATCATCTGTGCCCTTACCCACTGCCTAGAAAGTGGAATAAGCCTCCCTCGTGGGCAGTGAGAATGACGAGGCCAGGGCTTGTGCTCGGGGCCATATGTTCAGAGCAAGCTGATGTCAAAAGCTGTGGGACTCAGCTGGTCCTTAAAAGACAAGTGGTATTTGCAGAGGCTCACTTCAGGCGGGAGGTAGGGGGCTTGAGCACTGGTGTGGAGGTAGGAAAGCATGGGATGATGTAACTTGTAGGAATAATAACAGCAACCATTTTCTGAATTTTATACATAGCATCTCATTCAATACTCATGACAATGTCATGGAGAGGTTCTTTCATGACCCTATTTTACAGATGTAAAACTTGGAGCTCCCAGAGATCTTGCTGTTAAGGCCAGAGCTTTTGGAGTTGGAAGCAGCCAGGCTTGGGTTCAGACCTGGGCTCTTTACTCTGGCAAAATGAACCTGTATGTAACTTAACTTCTGAGCGTCTGTGTCAGATTGGCATTGGGGGACAGAAATCAAGACACTGCCTGTTGGGCCACTCAGGGGTTGGAGCTGTCAACAGTTAGTGCTGTGGCTTCCATCCAGGTAGTGACTCCTTCCTGTGTGTCTTTGGCTCCTTGGCAGAACCACATGTACATTGGGACCCTGTGAGGGGCAGGAATGTGATCTGGAGCTGGCTGAGGGTCACCTGAGGGCTGTCCAGGCAACTGGTAGATGCCCAGGAGGACTGGGACATGAGGCAAGTTTTCATTTTGTCATCTACAACTTGGGCTGAAGGGGGTTTCCACTGAGGCTTCCAAGAGGCTTGTGAATCTGTCAAAAGAGGACCCTCCCTGGGAGTACTGCGGGGAGCCAAGTGTCAATGATTGAGGCTCTTCTCTCGGCCCTTTGCCATGGGGAAGAGCAGTTGCCACCATCTTGAAGCCATTACTGGGGCTCATACCCGGCCTGGCTGGGGGTGTGTCATCTGTGCAGTCTGTTTCCACTCTCTCTAGTCTCTAGGGCCTGTGGAGAAATGGGCTGACTAGAGTAAAGGTCCCTACACATGGCATTTGAAGAGCAGGGTTCAAGTCCTAGTTCTGCCTCATAATTGCTGTGTGACCTCAAGCAAGTGGCTTGACTAGTCTTAATTATAATGAACTCATCCAGTTTGGAGTCTTTAGTGCATGTCAGAGTGCTAGGAGGGAACCCTGTTTGATGATGGAGGGAAGGAGCCCCCCACCAGCAGCCCCCCTGTGGACACTTGGTACCAAAGCTAGGGTTAATTCTCAGCTTGCTTTGTCTCCCCATCCTCACTCTCCACGGATTTTCATGCCAGCTCTGATGGTGGGACACACAGAAAAGCAGGAACTCCAGAGTGACAATCACCCTGTCCATGGCCTGCATGTTGGTCACCTCTGGGGAACAGCAAGCACATCCTGGAAGGGTGCATGGCACGGCCAGTGCTGTTGTATGTAGTAGCATGGGACCTGATTCAGAAGAGAAGTGACGAGGCCTGGATGAACTAGGGCTGTGATGGCAGAGTGGATAGGAAGAGAGTGAAGCTAAGGATGTTGGTCTCTGCGGCAGGATCGGTGGCTTGGGTGTGGAGTGTGCAAGGATTCCTCTGAGGCAGGACTATGGGAGGGTTTAGGCCAGGAGTTCAGCAGGGACCTTTCAAGTGGCAGGACGATGGCCCAGGGACAGGAGATGCTCAGCAAACAGGGGTGGTGGCTCAATGGATGTTGATCACACAGCCAGCCGGAACTCAGAGGGCGTGGCGCTAGGACATCTCCGGTGATAGGCCTGGCCTCTGTGGCTGTCCTTGTGACCTGGAATTCTACACCATGGGTGGGAGGAGGTAGGCTTTGCAGACTCTAGGAACCAGAGCGTGGCGCACCTGACAAAGTTCTTTCTACAAAACCCAGAAGGGGCCAAAGAACAGCATTCCGTTTCGTTTCACAGACTTGGAAGGGATTGAGAGTTGAGGGTTAGAGGGACAAGTTCCTCTTCCCTTTGGGGATCTCCTGTGGGATGGTCTGAATCCTGGGCACTGACTGGGGCAGTGATGGGGGTGCTTTCATGGCAGAAATCCCATGTTCTCTTTCTCTCATCATCACGAAGAACTAGATTGCTAGCTGTTGTTCTTTAATTGAAATACAATTTAATTGTATACAATGACATTTTTAAAAATTATTTACATATCCCATTCCTTTCCCCTTCCTGTCCCCTCAACTTCTCCGCACATCCACTTTCCTTCTTCACAAAGTCTATCTTCTTACTTTCTTCCACCTCTCTTTTACTTACTTTTTTATGTTTTTGGTTTTCTCAGAGAAACCTGTATGCAGTGAAATTTCCCTTTTTAAAGTGTATGGTTTCTTGGACCAATGTGTAAGTCGTGTAATCACTACCACAAGGTAAAGAGTATTTCTGTCATTAAAAACTTCCTGTATGTTCTCATGTAGTTGAATCTCTGCTCTTTCCCCAAGCCGTGACATCCCCCTCATTTTGCCCTTTCCTGAATGTGAGGTGGACGACCCCTCCCAAGCCTGCGTGTCTGTCTGACTTACTTCACTGTGCACACCCTTGAGCGCATCCTTGTGTGTTTTGGTAATTAGGTCTGTTTTTCCTGCAGAACAGTAGCTGTGTGTGGAGATGCCACGTTCAATTCTTCTGTTCACTGGTTGAAGGACATTTCAGTTGTCTTCAGTACAGTTTTATTATGGATAAAGTTGCTACACATTGAGGGCAGGTCATTGTGTGAATGTGTTTTCCTTTCTGGGCAATACTCAGAAGTATGAATACTTTGTCATGTGGGAAATATTTGACTTTATAAGGTACTTCCAGCCTGTTTTCCACATTGGCTGCCCTTGGCTGCATCCCACCGGCGGTGTGTGGGGCTGAGCATCCTTTGCACCTCTATTTTGGTGGTATGTACACATGTTGTGGAGGCAGTGTAACAGAATGCCACCTATCCTCCCATGTGCTCCATGGTACATGGATAAACCTTTCCTTTTCATATTTTATAAGTTAGAACCATATTGTTACTTTAAATGCACATCTTAAAAATAAACCTAGGGCATCAAACTCATGATTTGCTGGCTATTACCATGGCTAAAGGTGCAGGTCCTGAAACCAGGTAGCTGGGTTTGGCGCCTGCATTTCCCACCTGCTGTATGACCTCAGGCCAGCTACTCAGTCTCCCAAGCCTCAGATTTGTCATCCATTAAAAATGGGTTGGCAATGTATCTTATTACCTCCTAAGTTTGCTACAAGGGTGAAACTAGCAAGTACATGTATAACTCCCAGTTCAGAGCTTGGTACATATAACATACTTGACAAAATGACTGCCATTCTTATTAAGTATATATGGTCCATGTGTACCTATGAGCATGTGTGCCCATGGGCATGCATTTTTATGTCTCATTTTGTATTGCCATGTGTACATGAATACATGTGTAGTGCATAGCACCCATCCTATGGGTGGGGTTCTTGGTCTTATGGGAGAAGGAGAGGGATAAATCCTTGTATTTTCTGAGGTCAGGATTGTCTTAAAGTCACACTGGTGAATGTGTATGCCCATGATGGGCCTTCTGGAGGCCCCATGGTTGGATGCCCAAGGGACCTCCTGTGCCCACTGCCTCCATCTGTTCTGCTGTAGCCAGGATTTGAGCCTTGTGCTGCCCTGTCTCACTCTGCACTCTACCCAGCCCTGGAACTGGCAGGAGATCTATACCCATGTCCTCCCTGTGGAAGAAGATCCCTGAGGAATTTCATTCCACAGGATGGATCTCTAACCCCTTGGTGTCTCCACCATATTTGCCTAGAACCAATGTTATCTGAGCTTTTCCCCAAAATTCCAGGACCCCAACAGGATGGATAGGAAGGAGAAGAGATATCTTGAAGGAACCTGAGGACTTGCATTTGCTCCATGAGTCTTGGGTAGAAGCTAGGTTACAGGAGAGCCTGTAGTCAGTAGTGGGCCTGAGCAGGTGTCAGAAAACTGCCTTAGTGTGTTGTGGCACATGCCTTAAACTTCAGCACGTGAGAAGTTGAGGCAGGAGGATGGAGAGTTCTAGACTAGCCTGGGCAATTTAGCAAAACTGTCTCTCAAAAAACAAAGCAAAAAAAAAAAACCCAACAAGTAAAACCACCCCCCCCCCCATATTGAAATACAGTTGGCATATACTTAATTACATGTATTTAAGTGTAGGGCGTGATGTGTTTCAACATACGTATGTGCTCATATGGTCACCGTATGTGCTCATATGGTCACCACTGCAATCAGGATGATGACATGTCACATGCTCCCGGGCTGTCCCTTCCGCCAAGCTCCCACTGTTTGCTTTTGATCACAGTAGCTTGGCTTGCACTTCGTGGAACTTGATTAAATGGCATCGGGCAGGAGGAGAGGAAGGGCCGTGAGGGGAGCACGGTGTCTTCAGTTGCTCCAAGGATCGGGTCCTTTGTTTTTAAACTGGCTTACCTTGCTCACTTGTATAATTTTGAAATTTGTGTCATCATTCATTTCAGCAGTTTACTTTTACTTTCATTGCGTAAATGGGTTCAGTTTATTAACTACTCACGTAAAGATGTTATTTTTTCCTCCTTTATGTTTTTCACTTCTATATAGGTGTGTGTGCCAAACAGTGCAATGTAGCCTTTCATTAGCGAGTCTGTTTTGAAACTAAGAGTCAAGTTAGGTCTGAGGCTAGCCTAGCCCATTGGGGCACCTTGTCTAGGCAGGACACCTGTGGCCATTGCCGCCTTGGCCCTTCACCCACTGATCCCCTTCCTGGAATAACCTTCCTTCCTCTGCACTCTCCTGGCCACTCAGCTTCTTCCAGGAAGCCTCCCTAGACTGTGTGGGTTATCTCCGAGCAATTCCATAGCCTGATGGCTTCCAAAGCCCTTGCATAGTTCCAGAATGTTTTGTCTTTTTGGTGGGAGCAAGGCAAGCCTTTCTGGTGCCAACCCCAACTCTCTGTCCTGGCATGCTAAAGTTGTTCCAGTGAGGCCCCGAGACCTAGGCACAGGGCTTTTGGCCATCCCTGGGCTATGGAGACTGGGTCTGGGCCCCTAAGGATGAGGAGGGAACAATGGTGCAAAGATATGCAAACCAACATAAGCAGCCTGAACAGAGGTCTTGCATCCCTGGCTCCCAAAGTTCCTCTCTCTCTGCCTCTCTCTCTCTGTATCTCCTTCTTCTCCCAGGAGAGAGTGGAAGGATCTGAGGAGGCCTACTGAAGTCTACAAAGGAACAGTGTCCAGTGTCTGTCAGCATTGTTAAATTCTTATCTCAGAGAGCTTCAAATTTGAAACATCCCAGAAGGTCTCTGTCACCTTCTGAGGCTCTCCTCTCTTCCACCTCCTCTTTCTGTATCTTCATAGTTCTTTCCTCAAGATGACAGGGTGAGTGGGACTTTCCTTCCGGAGAGACTCATGAGGCACAGGTTGTGGGGAAGAAGGGAACACCTAGCCTCTGCCCCATTGTTGATCCTTGCCGTAGAGCCATGAAGCAGGGGCTGCCCACTGTGCCAGAGAGGGAAATATCTTTCCAAATCCACTCAACCAGTGAGCAACAGACAGCCACATGGCACTCAGTCCTGCGTTCTTTTCTCCTACTGTCTGTCTCAATCACCTGCAAGTGTTTATGCAGATCCTGTCCCTCAGCCAACCTCTGCCCAGTGTTCAACCCATTTGAGTAGAGCTGTCTATAGAAGAAAGCATCATGTGTCAAGCAGGAAGGCTGGGGTAGGGGGAAGTGGCCCCTCGGGAGAGATGTGATGGGTGTGTCCACCACAGTCCAGCCCCAGTGCCACCTCATCCTCTCTCCTCCCTTTGAGAGGGAGGCCTTCTGGGAAGTGAAGTCTGCCTCTTTTCCTAGACTGTCAGCTTTGGAAGGACAGAATTCATGTATGTTTCATGTTTGTAGCTCTAGCATATAGGACAGAATTTGGTATCGAGTAGACATGGATGGCTATATATTGAATCAGATAAATGAATACAAAAGTGATGGTGGTGCGGTGACAAAGAATGGGGTCGGTGGTGGTGGCAGATGGTGACTTATGATGGGCGATGGTGGAAGGTGGGTGAAGAGGGCAGCTGATGGTGGGTAATAAAACACTAATGGATGGTAGTAGGTGGTGGTATGGGAGATGGCCATGGACGGTACCAGGAAAGGATGGTGGTGAAAGGTGGCCATGGTGGAGGGTGGCAGTGACAATGGAAACACTGGGCAGTGGACAGCATTTGCTTATGCCCTAGCTCTAGCCTTTCCTAGGGGTACCTGGGCTAGAACTTGGACCAGTTAAGTTCTCTGAAGCTGTGGCCTGTTTCTTTGTAGACTCCATCAGTGGCCCATTCCCTGTCGCTTCTCACCGATGCCACCACAAGCAGAAGCATTGCCCGCCAGTGCTGCCTGGTGGGGGGCTCCCGGCTACACCACTGCTCTTCCACCCACACACCAAGGGCTCCCAGATCCTCATGGACCTCAGCCACAAGGCCGTCAAGAGGCAAGCCAGCTTCTGCAACGCCATCACCTTTAGTAACCGCCCGGTGCTCATCTACGAGCAAGTCAGGCTGAAGGTGGGCTTCCTATATCCCCTTGGGCCTCTGCTCTTCCCCTCACACCCAGGGCCTGCTATCAGTGCCATTATTACCTGTCCCTTCTCTTTCTTTTCCACTGTCTACCTTCCCTCCCTTTGTCCCTTCCCCGCCCTTCCTGTGTGACAAAGAAGGAACAGGCCATGCATGGCCTTGGGAACTACTTGCTGTCACCAGCCCACAGAAAGGCTCTCTTGGGGAGGGGGAGTGCTGAATGGTGGGTAAGCAGGCTGCAGGACACCCTCTGGAATCAACTGAGGGTGGTCTGTGGGGAAGGGTGGTCTGTCTGACCAAGGAGAAGTGGCTGGACTGAGACCACCCCCCGCCACCAGATCACCAAGAAGCAGTGCTGCTGGAGCGGGGCCCTGCGCCTGGGCTTCACAAGCAAGGACCCATCCCGCATCCACCCAGACTCGCTGCCCAAGTATGCCTGCCCTGACCTGGTATCCCAAAGTGGCTTCTGGGCCAAGGCGCTACCTGAGGAGTTTGCTAATGAGGGCAACATCATTGCCTTCTGGGTGGACAAGAAGGGCCGCGTCTTCTACCGCATCAATGACTCAGCTGGCATGCTCTTCTTCAATGGAGTCCGCACAGCCGAGCCACTCTGGGCCCTGGTGGACGTCTATGGCCTCACACGGGGCGTCCAGCTGCTAGGTAAGTGCTTGTCCACTCTGGGCCCATAAGTGTAGGTACACCTCTCAGTGTCCAGTACTGCTCAGTCCTGGCAGGCATGAGGTCTCCGCTCCAACTAGTAGTAACACCAGGGCTAAAGGAGACTGGGGCAGCTCTGGGACTTCACGTGGACTCAAGGTGCCCTTCATCCCGTGCAGCTTGGGCAAGTGGGACCAGTGAGGTGCAACCTTCTGCAGCTGTCCAGGCTGAGCCTCAGGCAGAATACAACCATCACCATCAGAAATGGCAGCCGCAGGCTCCTGTCTCTGGGATTAATTAATATTTATAAAACCATTTTAACTGTATTTTATAGAGGGCTTACAATGTGCCAGTTCTCGTAGCGATCCCAGCAAGCTGACTTCATCATTCGGCCTACGAGGCAGAGACTGAAGTTTAAGAAGTGGTGGGGCACATCCTCAGCACCCAGTCTGTCCAGCTCCAAGGCGAGCTCTTAGCCCCGGGACTGAGGCTTCCCGTAGGCTGGGCTCCAGGCCCACCCGAGGGCTTTGTCGTTGTTGCTGTTGTTGTTGTGGTGATGTGGCAGTACTAGGATTTGAACCCAGGAGTGCTCTCCCACTGAGCTACCATCCCATCCTTTTTTGTATTTTATTTTAAGACAGGGTTTCTTTAAGTTGTTCAAGCTGGCCTTGAACTTGGAATCCCTTCCTTGCCTCTGCCTTCCAAGTAGCTGGGATTACAGGTGTACACTTCTATGTCCACCTAGTGCTTTTTTTGCAGGGTAAAAAGAGATAAGAACAGAAGGCACTAAGGGACTGAGACTGTTCAGCTGCCCCCAGGTCCTCAGCATGAGTAAGGCTCTTACCAGGTAGGAAGAGGGCAGCTATCTCATCGGGAGATAGGAGAAAGAGCAGTGGCCTAAAGCACGAAGGTACACATTTTCTGACCACAGTGTGGCTGCCAGAGCTGAAAGGGGCCTTGGGAACCTCAGACTTCCTAGCATCACACCATGAGTGGTGGCTGGGGTGGACTAGAATGCAGGGTGTGACTGCCAGGCCGAGACTCTTCCCACCTTGCTGTACTTGGGCATGAGTGTATGTGTGAGTGGACAGACTCTTGGTACAGATCAGCCCACTGGCAAACTAGCTTTGTCTCCCGGCACAGCCCATATCAGGTACAGCTTTCCCCTCTGCAAAATGGGTTGATGGGAGGACTTAAGTTAAATAAATGAAAGAGGCTGACAGTGAAGTGCCACACATGATGCTGGATACCAAGTACATGATCAACCAAAGCATGGTCCTTCCGTCTCCCATGCCTACCTCTTATTCTTGCAAAGAACAACGTGTGAAAGTGGTCTAGGCCTATTTTTTATTTCTGACTTTAGAGCCTAGAAAGACTGAAACTTTTCAAATCACTTTTATTAAAAGAAAAAAAGTAGTGAAAGTTAAAACAAAGAAGTGAGTACTCAGAAGCTTTTCTGTTTGAGTTCCAAACACCAGGAGGCTGTTTTTATTAACTCAGTTACAGAACTTTCTGTTATTTGAGACAATAAAAGTGTTTCTGCACTCATGTTGACATGCTGAAAGCCTAAAATGGGCTGTTCTTGGTGTCAGCCCCTGAACAAGAGAACCCAGGCTGACCAGGAAAGTGTTCCCCACTCCCTTTGTGACCTGGCTGTCCCTGCAGAACCTCTACCTGCCATGGGAAGGAGGGAAGAAGTGGTTGCCTGAGCTAGAGTCGGATTCTGGACTCAGTTTCCCCATCTGTATAATGGGTATCTAATAACTGCTCTCAGGGTTCTTTTGGAGGCTTGAAAAGCTGACTTCAGTGGAGCAAGGGCTACAGTTGGTACCTAATGGCTACCACCCATCCCACCCATTGAGGTGAGGGCAACACTTAACTCAAGGTTCTTGTGAGCACCTTGCTACTGCTGTGATGTCCTTGGGCCACACACATACTTGAAGGGAAAGGATCTCAAAGCTTGCATCTGGGCTCCAGCCTGGCCCTTCTTATGTGAGCTTCAGTCTCCTCACCTGTAAATTGGCTGTGAGTATTGTGACTTGGCCCAGGGCTCCTCCACATGGTAGAAGACAGAGGATGGCTCTGCTCTTGAGAAGGTTGCAGTCTTGTTGGATGGTAGGTAGGTGACGATGGTGGGAACAGAGTGATTGCTTTCCTCTAAGTAGTAAGGTCCTTCCTCATCATCCCGGCTCCACCTCGAAGGCCCATCTCAAAAGCTGTCTTCTCCCTGGCAGAATTCTCTTCCCCGTCCCACGTTCACTACACTGTATCTGTGCTTTTGGAAGCATGGAGGCCTTGGCTGAGCCTCAGTCCAGCCGTGTGTCTCTGTCCCCACATGCCCCGCAGGTCTTAGAGGGAGGAGGTTGTGCATTCCCCAGCTAGGCTCCTTTCAGAGTGGAATCTTGGTGCCTGCCTGTCTCATGGACAACACTGAGTAACATGTGCCAGTGGGCCAGGGAGAGCAGAGGGATAGATGAATGACAGGGCGGGCGAACTGTTAGCTGAAGAGAAGAGTGTGTGGCTTGGGGCTGAGGCAGACTAGCCCTGCCCTCAGACAGCCCCAGACTCACCGGGCAATTAGAGACGGGCAGACGCCCTGGATACAATCAAGGCATAACCAAGAGGGTAGTAAATCGCTAAGTGCTGTGGTCATAGGATCTCTTCCATCTGCGGAGATGCTTTCCACTCAGCTTATTTAGCCTCTTAGCAGCAGGCTTGGAAGGATGTGTTTCTTTTTTCTCCCCATTTGGCAGGGAGGAAACTGAGGCCCGTGAGGGTCTTGCTTGTCCATGTAAGGATGGGGCGGGTCTGGGACTTGAACTGGATGATCTGATGACACAAGCAATACCTTTCCCATTACCCACCAGCAGGCTTAAACACAACAGCAGGCAGAAAGTCAGAGGAGGCTGAGGTCAGTGAGGAAGGAGTTCAAGAAGGCTTCTCAGAAGAGGAGGCTAGGGCTGGGACAACATATTCCAGGAACCTCTGGATAGAGAGGAATGGAAGGGGAATGTGCCAGGTGACATGGGGCTTCCAAACCCCAGGGGCCCACCTTGGGGCCAGAACCCAGCAGCTCAACCTGGCCTGGCCCTCTTCCCTTCTTTGTCTATACATGGGTTTCTGTTGCCTTTGGCTTTCCTGGCAGACTCCTCTGCACACCCGATAAGGCTGAGGCCCCAGCTGATTCCCGTTCCAGACATAAATCACCATAATCCCTGGGCATTTTCAAACACTGATTATGGCTCCTAAATTCAATTAGCAGATTAAAATATCTCTTCAGTTTGTTCTTCTTAAATTGATTTTTGTGTGTGGAAGAGAGAGAGAGAGAGCACTGTCCAGCTGACTGACGTGGGCTGGCTGCTGCTCTCCTTCTTCGATGTCCCTGCCTCCTGACATGCGGCTGGCTGTCCTGTCGAGACTTGGGGTCAGTTTCCTTCCTTCCATCTTTTTTTCCCCAACTTCTCCCACCTCTATTGCGTGCCACGTACTAGATCTTCCTTTCAAGGCCGTTCTCTCTTCCCCAACCCTGATCCTTCCATCTCTCCTGATTTGCTGGATCCCCCTCCCAACAGCTGTCTTTGCTGTCTGTCTTATTGGTGTTAAGGACTTGCCAGTTTTCTGGGGTTTTATTCCCCTAAAGAGTGTCTGATCGTTAGGATTTTTTGCCAGACCTACCCCTGCTCTGTTCTGCTTGTGTCTGGAACCAAAACCCTTCTACGTTGCCTGGCTTGTGTCTTAGCTTTAGACCAGAGGCATTGGTGGGTGCCTGGGTGTCTCATCTCTCCTGCCTTGGTTATAGTCGAGGCCCATACCATGGTCCAGAGGAGAGCTTCAGGCTACCTCCCTATCATTCTGGAACTCAGCAGATCACCCCTTTCCCTCCAGGCTCCCTGGCCCAAGCCCAGGCTGGTATCTCCAAGAATAACAGCTTCCTACCTCCAGGAAGAAGGACCCGCCAGCAATTAAATAAACACAAGTTTTATGGGGTGATTAATACTAGGACAGATAAACTACTATCTAATTTCTCAAGGTCTCCTTGCTCCTCTTAGAAATGTTAACTTGGGAAAAGTAGGCATGGTCTTGGTGACAGGAGCTCACATAGCTCTCCTGAGTGTCCTTTGTGCCCTCCTCAGCCCATTCACTTGCCAGAAAGGAAATACAAGAATTGAAGATTTAGCCTCCTCTTTGAAGAATTATGATATTGGGGGACATGCCATAGAATTGCTGTGTGGTGGCCTGGAGAGTCCAACCGTAGAAGTGCAGATAGGGAGCAAGCAAGCCCAGAGGACTGTGGGTGGGAGCCGGGTTTCCTTCAGTCAGCAAGGATATGCCCAAGCACCGCAGAGGGGATGAGCAGCAATGGGGAGCAAATCCTGGAGAGAAGTGTAGCACAGGATGGTGGTGCTAACCTGTGGAGGTGAGGGTTATACACAGGTGTGGACATGTGGGGACATTTCTGGGGACAGAGCCATAGAGTAGAAGGTTTTTGCAACTTCTGTGCTGTCAAATTGTTCAGTAAAGGACCTAGAGCTAATAGAAGGAAGGACCAGGTTTAGGTGTGGAGAGGGGCCTGCCTACCACTTCCAGTGGTCAAAAACCAGGGCAGGCCTGGCAAGCAGATCTCCCTGGTCAACTGGACAGAAAGCCAATGGGAGGGGACCTGTCAGCACACCAGACAGAAATGCAGGAGGGTGTCGGGTAAGGGCTCCCCATGGGCTCATGGCATTTCTCTTCATCCCTCCATGCAAACTCCCCGGTCTGGGTGAGAGGATAGTGAGGTATAGAGATCTCAGGTGCCTGCCAAGGACCAGGCTGCGGCAACCTGTCTTGCTGTCCTGCAGTGAGAGCGTCCTCCTGCCCCCAGGTCAGTCCCCTACCCTATTCAGGTTGTGCCTCAGCTTGATAGCAATGACTCTGTGAGTGATCCCCAGTTGAGGACCACACTGCCATCTGGGGCTTCCGTCCCAGGCTAAACCAATATTTACCCTTGGCCCTGGCTGCCAGGAGCTGAGAGACAAATATTAGCTTAAGGAGTCTTTGCCAGCCCTTGGGATGGGGGAGACAATTGAGGATGCTGAACATGGTTTCTTCTTCTTTGATAATTTTCCTTTTCCTTAAAAAAAAAGAAAAAACAAAAAACAAAAAATCTTTGCAGGTGTGTCGGTTTGTGCCTGTAATCCCAGCTACTTAGAGGGCTAAGGCCAGAGGTTCTTAAGTTTGAGGCCAGCCTGAGCAACCTAGTCTCAGATATAAATAAAAGGGCTGGAAGTGCAGCTCAGTGGTGTAGTGCTTGCCTAGCATGCACAAGGCCTTGGATACATTCCCAACACCAAACAAATTGCTGCTCCATTTGCCTCAGGGACTCTTCTAGGCACTATCCTTCTACTCCTCCTCAATTCTGGTAGTTGTATCACGCCCTATATCAGACCCTCCCCTTTACCAGAGAGCTGTCCTTTGACCCCTTCTCCTTCTGACCTCTCAAAGTGTGAACAGATCTAAATGGTCTAAGCAGTTTTTCATCATTATCGTCTTATTCTCTAAGAAGACAGAATATATATGCTTTGTATATAATGTTGTTACTGTGCTTACTTTGCAGATAAGGAAAAGAGTGGTCTGGTAGCTTGCCCAGGTCACACTGCTGGGAGCTGGTGGAGCTAGAATTTGAACCAAGGCCCTGGGTTGTATTGCTTCCCAGCTTCTCCAGGTGTGAGTCCACCTGAGCTTCCTGTTAAGTCTGGACGTGTGGCCCCAAACAATATTCAGAACAATGATCCCTGCCCTGGTGTTTTCCAGAATGCAGTATATGAGCTCAAGGCAGGAAGAGTCAACCTCATATGTTGGGCACCTAGGCTACCAGGGTCCCAGCAGTGCTGGCACAAGCCCGGCACAGCCTGATTAGTGACAAGGGCAGGGCCACCTACTTTTTATGTCCTGAAGAATCTGGCGCCTTAGTTGCTGGTGTGGTCTGGTCCTCTAGAACAGCATGTAAAGTTGGACCATTTGTGACTGCCAGCTGTTGACTACTTATCGGTTCAGAAGTGGCAATTTCATGTTTAACCTTGTAATTCTTTGATTCAAGATGTAGTTCTGGGGACCTTGGAATGACCTGAGGTTGGGGGCAGTTCAGAAGGAGCGCATGTGTAGGGAGGAACCGGGCTCCGCAGGATTGGTGAGAAAGCCCTCATTTCAAAATCAGGAGAGTGACTGGATTGAGACTTGCCTTGGCCATTCACTAGCTGGGGCAGTTCTCTGCCCCTTTGTGCCCCAGCCTCCTTATGGGTCATGTGGGCATAATTACATGTGCTCTGTTTAACTCGCAGATATTGGAGAGGTTCACTGAGATGTTTATAAAGTGGGAAATGCTCTTGTCTAGGGGTTAAGAAGGAATACCTAATTTAAACTCCTTCATTCCTCTTCCTTTCGCCTCCCCCAGAAGAGACGAGTCCTGAATCCAGTACTCCAAGCTAGAAGGAAAATCGTGAAGTCCAAATTGTTTCTTGGAACAAGGTCTCTGGTTCTCCAGCTGGGTTCCCCGAGACCCCAGAGTTGAATAGAGACATCTCTGAGGCAGCTGAGAATGCTGTGGGTGGGCAAGGGATAGGGCTCTAGCCCACTTCTTAGACATCCACTGGACAAAATGATCTATGATTTTATTTATTTATTTTTAAAAGGGAAAGTTTTTCTAGTCCTGGAAGTGCAGACCTGTAATTTCAGCACTCTGGGAGGCTGAAGCAAGAGGATCACAATTTTGAGCACAGCCTGGCCAATTTAGTAATATAGTTAGATCCTATCTCAAAAAAAAAAAAAAAAAAGAAAAAAGAAAAAAGGCTGAGGATGTTGTTGCTTAATGTGGAAATCCTGGTACCACAAAGTAAATAATAAATACATAAAGGAAACTCTGAGAACCATTAGATCAGAAGAGTCTAAGAATCTGTAAAATCCTCTGACCTAGGACCTAGGATTCCATAAATCTAAGTTAAGCCTGTGACTTTGACCGGGAGAGATTCTAGGACTTTTTCCCTTTCCTTCCTCTGAAACATGTTTGTTTCTCCTAGCTTTCCTGTGGTTGGGTTTAAAGGGAGAGGGTGGAGTCAGGCATGGGTTTCAGGGCTCTGCTCAGAGTGGTAGAGAAAGCCCTTGTCTGCCCAAGCCTCCTATATGCCCGCCTGGCTCCTTCTCCTGCCTGTGCCAGACGGAGAGCGGCAGGAGGATGTTTATGGAGACAATAAATGGCCTGGCAGTGCCTTCCAAACAGGGGCTGCAGATACCCGCCAGGCGGCCTGGGTGGCTGCGGGCTGACCTGTGGTTAAAGATTATCCAGGGCTCCGGATGTGAGAGTCTAAACAAACAAGACTCCCAGCTGATGGTGGGGCTATGCTTCAAAGGAGGTCCCCTGAGTCAGAGCCAAGGCCTGCCTCGGTTCCCCCTTACTGTTGGCTGCGTTTGGCAGGCCACGTGGCCTCTGGGCCAGAGGTGGCCTCAGAGTCCTTGTCATTTGGATTCTGTTCTTCTGGCCTTGCTCCCTGGCATTGCCCCATGTGCCTCTCATATCAGCCCAGGTCATACCTTTTTTCTTTCAAGACGCTTTCCCTGACTTCCTCTGACAAAGAGGATGGAGTCCTTGCCTCAATTGGCTATCTTTATTCTCAAAGGGATATTTACCCTGAGGAAGAGAAGACTCAGAGAGGTCCCCAAGGAGTGGGTCTAGGACATACGGATCCTTACAAGAAGAGCTTTTCCAGTAGTCACAGTCATTCAGATAAGGGAATAGGTAGCCTTGAAAGGTGGTGAGTGTCCTGTTCCAGGCGCATCCTAGCCATGGCTGAATGAGAACTTGGTGGGGATAAACAGATTTCCTAATTCCTTAGCTCTTCAGTTTCTCTGAGGTCCTGTCTAATCATATGCTTAGGCTCTTGGAACTAAATTGTATTCACATGTTTTCATGACTCTGGCTGGCAACTGGCTCCCCATCCCCCACCTGCCCATCAGGGCTGGGCACACATTGGGTCAGTGAGTGAGGGGGAGAAGTTTCTGGCCCTGGGATCCCTGCCCTTGCAGAGCCTGGCTATTTGTGCTTTGGCTCAAGGCATTTGCAGAGCCACCGCCAGGTACCAGAACAGGCAAGAGGCAAAGGGTGTCAAGGTCCTTCCTGAAAGAGGGGGCATGTAGCTGAGCTGCTTTTCCCGTGGCCTTGTGTTGCCCTTGTGCCCATCATAGACTCCTCCCAGAGTTAGCCAAGTCCCCGGCATATAACTTGTTGCTTCTAAACATGAGGCTGCCTCATTGCAGGCTCCAGGTTGCCCACCTGGTTTTCCAAGCTGTACTCCCGTTCAGTCTTGACTGATTTCGGTCACAAGGCACCCTCCCCAAGGCTGGGGGCCTGACAGGGCCTTGACCTCTGTCTTGATGTCTGCTTATTCAGCCGGGACCTCTGCCATCTCCTCTGGGGAGGGTGCTCCTCCATCTCCAGTTGCATCTATTTCAGGGCCTTGCAGCTGGCACCCCTGATGGGAAAGTTATTTTGGAGCTGGTTAGCCCCTGCAGCTGGTCCTGTGGCGAGCTGGAGGTGAAGGGGGAGAAGACATACTGGGGCTGGGCACTGACCCTAGGGTTTCATGCCATGCCTAGCTGTTTTCCCAGCAGCTCCCGGGTCTTTGCTTCCAGCTCCACAAATGTTTCTAACAGGGACAAGGGGTCACTTTCCTAGACCTCCCCTCTACTGTCTCTTCTGCCTTTTCATCATTCTTCTCTGATCTTCACTTCTGAGGCTCTTCTTTCTGGACACCATTCATTCAGAGAATATTTCCTGGGTGCCTATTGTGATTGATGTAAAATCCTATACTAGGTTTCAAAAGGTTGATAGATTCAGCACAGGTGGACCTGGCCTTGGTTAAGAGAAAATGCTACTATCTGAGGTCATCAGTGACTTTCTGGGTGCCAGGGGCTACATTCTATCCTGACCTCTGCCACATCACCACCAGGCAGGTATTCACACTCTCATTCCCCAGGTGAGCCGCTGGAGGCTGCAGGGGTTTCTTGCCCACTGCTGCCAGCAAGTTGCTGGACTGGGCACTTAAACCTAGCCCTGGTTCACTCCAAGACCAATGCACATTTTTCTGAACCATGTTGGAATGTAAATATTTTAACAACTAGACTTTTTTCTTTTTGGAGACAGAATTCATTATGTCATCTAGGATGGCCTTGAACTCTCTATACGCCCAGACTGGCCTTGAACCGTGATCCTCCTGCCTCAGCCTCTTGAATGCCGGGAAGACCGGCTTGTGCCTCTAGGTCAGGCTGATATTAACAACTATTAATGACTGTTATTTATCTGAGGATTATTATGTCAGGTGGTCTACCAGGTGCCCAGTGGACTTAATTGCATTTCATCTTCTCAGCATCTTCTAAGGGGAAGATGTAGAATACAGACTTTGTATAAACAAGTGAGTTCAGATCCCACTGATGAAGAAAAGAGGCACATAGCTTGGTGTGGTGGCACATGCCTGAAATCTCAGCACTTGGGGAGGCTGAGGCAGGAGGATCACAAGTTTGAGTCCAGATTGAGCAACTTAGTGATTTAGGAAGAAATCTCTCTTAAACCAAATTTTTAAAAAGGCTGGGGCTATAGTTCCGTGAGAAGGCTCTGGGTTCAATCCCCAGCACCAAAGAGAAAAAAGAGGAGGAAGAGAAGGACCTCAAAAAGTTAAGATACTTTTCCAAGGTCAGAGGGTCTTGTCATAAGAAAACAGTCAAAATTTGAAACCAGGCTGATGACTTCAAAATCATTGCACTTACTATGTTCTTAGTATGCCTACCGGTATATGGACTTTGGTTCCTATAAAAACCCCAAGTGCTCTTAGGTTGCATTATTGAAACTATAGTATATAATCATTGATGGTTGTCTTAGTTACTTAGTCGCTGCTGGGACATATTACATAACTCCCACAACCTAAATGAGGAAAGACTTACTTGAGCTCACAGTTTCAGAAGGCCGCTGTCCATTTATGGGTGGCTGGCAATGGCAGGAGGGATCTGGTGGAGAACAGCTACTCACAAGATTGCAAGAGGAAGAATAGGGGGGCTCCAGAAGAAGCTGGAGTTTATATCCTTGCAGGACACACACCTGTAATCTAATCTGCCACATCCCTGTCTTCTACCACACATCTGTAATCGACCCCTCCTGACCAGTCCCCAACTTTTAGTGGCACAGGGTTCCATAGGTATTCCACAACATCCAAATATATGAGGCTTTTGGGGGATGTTCCAGATCCAAACCACAACAGTAGTGATGGCCCCACTGCTCCTTGAGTGGTCAGGAAACATCTGGAGCACTGTCTGGGTCTGTTTAGCATCTAAGAGGTAGGAAAGTATGTGGGCAGCCTGAGTAATCCCTGAGAAGTGTTTCAGTATGGTGCAGATTGCTCTGGAGATAGTGAGTTAGATACAGGGAAGTAGTTTATACTAGAAGAGAAGGAACACTTTCTTAAAGGCAGATTAGCTCAAGTACAGCAAGTTGCCTGGGCATCATGGATGCCTAGGGATGGGCACACTGAAGTAGAGGACTCCTGCAGGGGCAAAGACCAGGAGAGCTCATGTCCAACTCCATTCAAAACACAGTTCTCTTCATTGAAGCTCTTTTGTGGAGTCATTGGCTCTGAATTTGGCTGGCGCCTCTGCAAACGACATTATGGCCTGCCCATCTCTGGGCTGAGGGTGGGGATGAGGTGGGAGTGTGGTGGCCCATATGCACACAGGCCAGTATGACAGCTTTGTCCCTGTAGGCTTTGGCTGGGCATCTCTGAACCACTCGATTCTTCTTTCTCCTCTAGCCCTCCGGAGTCTCCAAGGGCTAGTGGCTGGCATCCCTGAGGGATACAGGATTGGGTACCGTTCCTCAGAGTCCAGGTCGGCCGTAGGTTCTCCCTGGCCGCCTGCCAGCAGTCCCCCCTCCCTGCTGTGCTAGCTAACCCCTTTGCTTTCTGCTGCTTGCAGCCCCCACCTCTCTGCACCATTGCTGTCACAGAGTCAATTCTCTGGAAGAATCGCATTTTCCAGTCGGCTCCCTCCTTCTCACCCACACGATGCTGGGAAACCCCAACCAGCCAGGCCCCGAGAGGCTTCTCCAGAGCACCAAGAGAATAGGGTGGGGGAGGGCCAGCACCCAAATCTTGCTTGGTCCTAGACTACACAGTTCTTGGAAGGGGCTGGGGTGGTGACAGGAGGTGGGGCCTATGGATAAAAGCAAGGAGGCTTCAGAGATGTCTCCAAACTCAGCTGGAACCGAATTCTGGCGTGTGCTGTCCCTCCCAGGCCAGCTCCCAGCTTGGCTATCATACCTGGGCACCCCAGCCATCCTCACCCAGGGCCTAAGAAGAAAGCACAGTGAGGCTCAAAGAGAAGCCTTCTAGGAAGGCATCGGTCGTGGTGGGCTTATGGTACTATCATTCAGTATTGGGGACACTGACTTTAAAGAGGGTTGCGGTCAGCAGAGAGGGCCTGGAAGTGATTAGCATGCCATTGGGAATTAGGCTGACCTTGGATCTGCTGCTTGGTGGCTGTCACACAACATCCTTAGCTTTTCATCTCTAACATGGCTCTTCTGTTGTGAGCTGTTTTAAGAATGAAATGCAGGGGCCATTAGTGCCTCATGGGATCATTTTCATTATAAGTTACAGGACTCCATAAAGCAGGACATAACACAGTGGAAGAATATGGTGGTGTGGCAGGAGGGATAGCTCAGTGGTTATAGTGCTTGCCTGGCAAGCTCAAGGCCCTGTGTTTGATTCCCCAGCACCACATAGAGCTGGGAGTGGTGGTGCATGCCAATAATCCCAGAACTTGTAAGTCTGAGACAGTAAGATTGGTGTGTCTTTGAGGCCAGCCTGGGCTCTATAGTGAGTTCAGGACCAGCCTGGACTATAGCGTGAGATTATGTCTCAAAAAAAAAAAAAAAAAAATGGTGTTGGAAACTGTTACCTGCCTGGAGAGGAGGTATTCAGGGACATAGTCAAGTGCAAATTAGTTGTGAAAAAGGATCTGTATATAACAGCAGGGTTTTTAGCTGGGATTATACACTCACAGATGCCTTTACTCAGTTCTTAGATGCCCTGCATGTGTGCATATTTTTCTGAAGAGACAGGTCAAGTTATTATTACATTTCCAAAAGAATTCATTACCTATAAAAGGTTAAAACTGCCGATGTTTATTTAGCATAACTATTTTGCCTTTAAAGTCACCAAAAATACATTTTAAAAAGGCTAAAAAGTCATAATCCAAATACTCAAAGTGCTTTGTTTTCGGCTGTAGCCTGAGAGGTGTTTTCTTTTTTTCGACACCAACCCCCCCCACCCCCCCGCCCCACGCGCGCTGATCTGTATGTTCTACAAAATAGTTTGTCATAGTTGTCTGACTTTAAAGAGAATTTGTCTCCCAACTAAGTCACTCTCAAAAGCGTCTCTCTCGGATGAATTTGCTTAAGTTCTTCTGGCCTCATTGTCCTTATGTGGCAATGGCAACCCCGCATACAAGTGTTAAGATTAGATGCGAGGATGGGCAGAGAACAGTGGGGAGGGGGTTCCTCCTGGCTCTCCCCAGTGTTAGGCCATCCTCAGCGCATTGCAAATGTTTACTGCTTGCCTGTAAGTGCTGTGCACCGTTCTGGGTGCTGGGATAAAACAGGGAGGTCCCTAGGGGTAACGTTTAATACCTGAGGGGCGGTGGTGCTAGGGACCCAACGCGGGGTCTAGTGCTTGGAAAAAGTTGTTTTAAATGTTAAGTCCTACAAACTTATTGTAGACAATAAGAAAAGTACAATATGAGAAAGAAGCAGTTCTGGTTTTTGTTTTTGATGGCAGGAGGGATCAAGCCCAAGGCCTGCTCCTTGAGCCACATCCTCAGCCTGTTTTTATTTCTGATTTTGAGACAGAGTCTCGCCAAGTCTCCGAGGTGCCCAGGCTGGGCCGGAGCTGGCGATTCCGCTGCCTCAGCCTCCCCGAGCGGCGCCAAGCACGGCCCTGATGGTGTCTTCCCCCGCAGCCAGTGCTTCCTGACTTGGCTCCCGCATTTCTGTCACAAGCGTTTCCCCTGCCATGAAGCATCCGGGGAGTCCGGCCGGGGCGCGGCGGGGTGGCGAGCGGGGCCCGCGGCGGCCCCGGCCCCGCGTGACGGCCGCCTCCCTCCCTCCCTCCCCGTGCAGACAGCGAGCTGGCGCTGCCGGACGTCCTGCGGCCGCGCTCCTTCACGGCGCTGCGGCGGCCATCGCTGCGGCGCGAGGCGGACGAGGCGCGGCTGTCCGTGAGCTTGTGCGACCTCAACGTGCCGGGCGCCGACAGCGACGAGAGCGCGACGGCCGCCGGCTGCCCGATCCCGCAGAACTCGCTCAACTCGCAGCACAGCCGCGCGCTGCCCGCGCGGCTCGACGGCGACCTGCGCTTCCACGCGCTGCGCTCGGGCGCCTGCGTCCGCGTGCTGGAGGAGCAGACGGTGGCGCGCCTGGAGCACGGGCGCGACGAGCGCGCGCTCGTCTTCACCAGCCGGCCCGTGCGCGTGGCCGAGACCGTCTTCCTCAAGGTCACGCGCTCCGGTGGCGCGCGGCCCGGCGCGCTCTCTTTCGGCGTCACCACGTGCGACCCCGGCACGCTGCGCCCCGCAGACCTGCCCTTCAGCCCCGAGGCCCTGGTGGACCGCAAGGAGTTCTGGGCCGTGTGCCGCGTGCCCGGGCCCCTGCACAGCGGCGACATCCTGGGCCTGGTGGTCAGCGCCGACGGCGAGCTGCACCTGAGCCACAATGGCGTGGCCGCTGGCATGCAACTGTGCGTGGATGCTTCGCAGCCGCTGTGGATGTTCTTCTGCCTGCACGGCGCCATCACACAAGTCCGCATCCTGGGTGAGTGTCCCCTGCCCCGGCTCTCGAGGTGTGGGCTAGCGGGGTAGCCATACGCTCAAGATGGACTGGGTCGGCCCCGGAGAGAACAAGACACACCTGGGAGGGGGGCGGATGGGCATTAGTGAGCCCGCTCCTCAGAATCTGAGCACGTCCCCGCAGATACGCAGACAGCCCATACACAGCCCATAGGTTGCTTAAAATGGGGAAAAATGGTTTCCACCGTCAGTTAACGTTTTGACACCCGCTTCCAGTTTTCCATCATGAGAATGAAGGAACCTGCCCCTGAGGGGTTGTGGGTCTAAATGAACAACAGGTGGTAGGTCTGCTGTTGAATGTCCCTGCAGGGTGGTGCCAGGGTTGAGAGGGCAGGGGAATTCCTGAGCAGGTGGCCTTCGGGGAAAGAGAGTTGTGGAGTGCTAGGGCTTTCTGTTCTGGGCGGACGTAAAGTTAGAATGGGCTGGGGATATGGGCTTGGGTAAGCCATGTTTCCTAGATTGTTCTATGAAATACTAGTAGGTGACCTTTGCAGAAGGGGCCTTGTAGTTTAAAAAGTTTAAGAAGCACTGGATTAAGAAGGGGAATGAGGAGACCGTTTATTGCAGGACTTCTCCATGCCTTTCATATGCAGTGTGACTCTCTAAGGATGGTGATGGTTATGGTGTACAGTTTATGCAAACTAACCAGAGATCTTTTCCGTACCGCATCTCCTGGGACCTCTGTTACTCCAAAGGGAGCAGATGTTCTTGCTTCTCTGGGATTGGCCTGGTAACCAACCCTGTGAGAGGGGCGGGTTTCATGAGCCTCACCTGGAGAACGTAGTAAATTACTGATTGTTGGGCCCCACCTCCATAGATACCAGTTCCGTAGCCCAGGGGTCCTCACCCCCAGGGCTGGGGACCAGTATGGGTCGCTGGCTTTGCAAGGACCTGTGGCCATTACTGATGAAGGGCCAGCAGGAGGTGAACTGCAAGCAAAGCTCCACCTCCTGTCAGGTGCTTCGGTTAGGTTCTAGTGCCACTGCTGATCTCACAGGAGGTGGAGCCTGGCTCCCAGCCCCGCTCCTGCTGCTGCTGTGAGTTCTGGGCTCTTTTCAAAGCTACCCTCCAACAACCTACCGCATAGTAAGTACCATTTCCCCCCTCCCTTCTGCTCCCCAGTGCTTGGGACAGTGGTCCTCAACTAAAAAGGCTCCTCTGTAAAGAAAGTTTGGGGACCACTGCTACAGACCTTGTATAGGTTTAGGGCATCTGATTCTGATTCTGTCTCTGTCTCTCTCTGTCTCTCTGTCTCTGTCTCTCTCTCTGTCTCTCTCTCTCTCTTTCTCTCTTGGCCTAGTGCTTATGCATCTTGGAAAGTGCTTTACTACTAAGCTACAGCCCCAGAACCAATCCCCCCTAAGTGCACTTTTAGCAAGTGCACTTAGTCCCTGGGCCTCACAGATCCAGACCTTAGCTTGGACTTTAGCCCAGGACCATGATAGCTAAGACAGTGTGTGTCAATATGAAGCCTGCTCTATGAGGTTGGCATGTGAGTAGAGGCACTAAAGCATGTGTATGTTCATGTATGACATACTGTTGGTGAGGGTGGGGAGTGCTTGTGAAAGCAGTTGGGGCTTCCCACACTGGAAAGAGACTTAAATGGAAGATACAAAAGTAATGACAAGAAATGGGAAAGGGTGGGAAGGTAAATCAGGAGAAATGAAATCACGGTAGGTGCAAAGACATTAAGCAGGAAGGCAGGTGAGGCAGGCTGGGGTCAGTATTCAGCATGAAAGACAAACTGAACTTGAGGGGACAAAAAAATGAAGCTGAGGTGAAAGCTACCTGGCCATGTTCACTGAGAGACACTGCTTCTTAGAGAAAGGCAGTGACATAGGATGAGACTGTCTTGCGTCAGCACCATCTAATAATAGATAAGTAGCTTTCCAGAGGCTTCTGTTCCCCAAAGAGATTTATGAGACAGAAGCAAAAGGGAATTAAAGAAGTCAGGACTTTGTTTTCCCAGGTATTATGTCAATCAAAGTGGATGGAAGAGTAAGTGTCCGGATTTCAGTGTTACTGAACAGATGCTCCCGAGCTGTTTGGAGAATGGGGCTGCTCTGGTGTTGGGGAATGCTGGCTGACGCTAAAGGAATGACAGTGGCAATGTACAAAGGCTCACAGTTGAAGTTTAAGGAGGTCGGCTTTGTGGGAGGCCAGAGTAAATAAGATACGTATATACATCACAAAGCCTGCAGCCAGTTTCACCCTTATTGGTGAAATGTTAGAAATATTCTCAGTAAAGATAGAAATGCAATGGGATGCTTAGTAGTTTGGGTTCTTACAAAAGGCAGAATTCACAGAAATTATAACAAAAAAGGATCCATTTGGAAGGCTTACAAGTCTGAGGACAGAAATAGTACAACATGGCGGCCTGCACGTGCAAGAGCTGGAGGGTCCGATGGCTGCACAGCCGCGAGGTAGAATACTGTCCTGGACTGCAGGACAGTTGGTGAGAGGCTGCTGCGGATCTCGGTTGTTCAAAGAACAACCGTGAAGGCCAGAGACTGAAGATCGGCAATGAGTAGACAGGTGCAAGTTGAGAGTGGAGCCGATCTGTGATGAGGATCTGTGGCGTGTAGCAAGTCGGCACCTGTGGACAATTGTGAAGGCACGAGCTTTCCCAGAGAAAAAAGCTGTAACAATCTTTCTTCCTTCCTTCCTTCCTTTATATGGTTCAAGTTCCCAGTTGGGCCTCCCATGTCCGGGTGGGTGTTCTTTCCTCATTCGCTGGCCCACAAATCACTCACACTCTAATACAGGCTGGTTCCTAATTGCCTCATCTAGGCGTGGTTCCTGACTGCCTCAAGTGGACATAATCTGTGCAACAGTCACAGATGCCTTATGGACATTATTCTGAAAATGCTAGCCAGTGCAGCAAGGCAAGAAAATTGAATATAAGTCTGCATTTCTGAACTGGCAAAAATGTTAACACAATAGGAGAAACCCTAAGAGCATCTATTGAGTATACTTAAAAATAATAATGCTATTATATTACTTAGAACTAATAATAAAGATCTCCTTGCAGCCGGGTATGGTGGGACATACCTGTAATCCAGTCCCAGCACTCAGGAGGCAAGAGGATTGCCGTGAGCCTGGACTACATAGTGAGTTCAGGACCATCCTCTACAGGGTGAAACCCTATCTCAAAAAGAGCTCCTTAAGCTCTTGGTTGCATTAGGGTTGTGGGAGAGCTACACGTGGGTGAAGCTTTCTGCTCTCAGCTCAGGTTTAATTGGAGAAACACAGCTGGATTCCTGGGCAAGGAAGGCATAACACCTCAGGCTTTGGAGCTGATTAGCCCTGCATTTATAGCGGGTGTGCAGCTGGCCAGTGCTGGATGGACTCGTGTGGCGTGAAGGGTGTTGAGGATGCACGGAAGAGGGCATCTGAGCAGTGCCTGAGGAAGCTCCTGGATATTTCATTCTCTTAGAGCGAGGGCGCTGCCCCAGCTTCATATGTACACAGATTCTGGTACCTGGGTGAGGATCTGTTGAAGGAAGGAGGGAGGAGGGTGGAGAAGAGAAGTGAGAGGAGTGAGGCAAAGATGTGAGGGCCTTTCCTGGGTGCCGGTATAGGGAGGAAGGGTAATCTCTGGGACAGTGGAGGAGAGGGCAGGGAGGTAGGGACTTTATTCTCTGAAGGTAAGGCTTCATCGGGAGGGCTAGGGCTGGGTTCCAGGCAGGGATGAGTTCATAGGGTACAGCTGAGGGCAGAGTGTCGCGTTACCCTGCAGCACAGCTGAGGACAAAGAGTAGGGCCAGATTTTGGGCCCATCCGTTGAGTCATTCCCTGAGCTCAGTTTCATCAGTGTTTTCAGGCTTGGAAACCCACCAGTGAGGGACTGAGACTGGAGCTTCCTCTCATCTGGCCAGGTGGCAAATGTATTCCTTCCCTCTTCCTCAGGCTCCACCATCCTGGCTGAGCGGGGCATCCCATCACTGCCCTGTTCCCCTGCCTCTACTCCAACCTCGCCGAGTGCCCTGGGCAGCCGCCTCTCTGACCCACTGCTTAGCACCTGCAGCTTGGGGCCACTGGGTGGCTCATCTGGTGGTACGTATGCTGTCGCCTCCAGTCCCATGGTGGCTGAGGCAGACCTTCCTTCCTGAAGACCTTTGTCAGGTCCTAGAGGCAGGTTGGTGAATGGCAGGTTGAGGGTGATTTCTGTGATGTGTCCTTTGCTGGACGGCTTTCTCCAGAGGACTTTGTTCTTCTGTTAAGCATACAAGAAAGACCAAAGGACTGGGGATATAGTGTAGCTCAAGGAACCTGCCATAAAAATTTATGTCCCCTTCTCTTCTTCCCTGTTCCTTCTTCCCTCTTTTCCTGTCTTCTTTGTGGCCACATGGCCCTAGATTTGGGCTGAGTGGACGAAAGCGGGCCTTCCCAGAGCTCATCCTCTTCCCCATAGATGGAGGGGCACCAGGGGCTAGGGCCTCTTCCCATGGACCATATCTCCTCTTGACTGGTGCCCCTTTGCCTCCAGGGACAGCCCCCAACTCACCAGTAAGCCTGCCAGAGTCACCAGTGACCCCAGGCACGGGCCAGTGGAGTGATGAGTGCACCATTTGCTACGAACATGTGGTGGATACGGTCATCTACACGTGTGGTCATATGTGCCTCTGTTACGCCTGTGGCCTACGCCTCAAGAAGGCTCTACATGCCTGCTGCCCCATCTGCCGCCGCCCCATCAAGGACATCATCAAGACCTACCGCAGCTCCTAGCCCACTACACCGCTCCAGTCTGTATGCCCACCTCCACAGACTTCAGCTCAGCTCTAGCTGATGGGCAAGCCAATGGGACCCCTTTTTCTCATTTTGGAAACTCTTTCCCTTTCCATTAAACATGGGAAACTGAGGCACCTGGAGATTTGGCCAGAGAAGAGATGGGAAATAGAGGAGCAGGGGCAGAAGCATCTCATGGGTAGAGGGGAAGGGCTGAGGCTGTATTCCTCCCAGGCTTTTCCTGCATGCCAATTTAGGCTTCAGTTGGGTCCTCATCTAATCATTCTTGACCCGGGGCAGATTTGTAGAAGGTTCCTATAGCCTGTAGCACCTTGGTGAGAATTAGAAAATGTATACCTTCCTCTGGGCAGATGCAGCCCAGAACAAGAGCATGTGGCTGTGCCAGTGGAGTAGGGACTGGCTTCCATTTGCTCCCTCAGCTACCTGTCCTTGAGAAGTACCCAACCTGCTCAGCAGCAGCCCTGGGTGGAAGCTCCTGAGTTGCTGTCTCACCCTCTGACATATGCCTGCCTTTTCTTTCCTCTCGTCTCTGCCCTTCAGGCTTGGCCACTGGGGATAGGAAAGCCAGTGGACTTCTCTCATCCCTGGGCAGCTGCATTCTCCATGCAGTAACTTTCCCCTCATACTGAGTGGGTAGATGACCAGACAGGCAAGCGAGAAGCTCCAGGTCCTAGCCCCATCCCGTCTGGCTGAGTCAGGGAGGACCCTTCTTGGCCTCAGTCTTCTACTCTAGTCAATCTCACTGGGTGCTCCTCCCAGGCTGCCCTTTAGTGTGGGCTGGGGCCAGTCTGTGTGCTTTTGGGGTCTCTAAGAGCAGGACTACAGCTGCCTTGGGTCTGTTCTCCATCTCAGTGCCAGCCTGGGCCTGGCGAACCCTCAGAGGCCACGAATGCCCAGAAGAGGTTCCCCCTGGCCTGGGGTTGCGTGGGGCTTTCTTGAGCTACAACCAGCCGTTTTCCTAATTTTAATTTATTTATTTATTAGGTTTGTGGACTTTGTTTGTGGGTGTAGTCCCATCCCCTCTGCCCCAGAAGTGTTGCTGTGTGGTGCCTGGTGAGGATGACAGCAGAAATGGTCATCACTCGAAATCTTCTCCATGCCCCAGTCACAAAATTCATGGCCAGTCAAGTTGGAGCTCCAGCTTAAGGAGCTAGGTAGGGAGGACTCCTGTAAAATGTGTCTGTTTTGCAGAGAGGCAGGCTGAGCCTCCTTAGCACCTGGAACTTGTAGGTTATCCAGGGCCACAAAGCACCCTTCCTCCCTAGGCAGGAGCTGGGTTGTCATGACTGGCCCAGGTGCTTCAGGTGGTTCAGTAGTACCCCTCCACAGGAACACCAGTGGTAAGCTGAGGGATCACAGTGTGGCAAGAGCCAGGGAGTAGGCTGGGCACTCTTGTCATTGAAGGACAGGGAGCTTGCTCTTGGGAAAGGCTCTCTACCCTGAAAAGGCCAGGGCTGGCTTCTAACGCTGCTAGGTTCTGGGGAGGATATGTCCCCCCTGTTCTTAGGTTATTGTCCTGGACACTGGGGAGCCTTGGCCTGGGCCTCCCCAGCTTCACAGTCCCCTGCCTCTCAGGTGGCTTTTGTAGCACCTTCAGAGATGGCTTTTCCCTTGCCAGGTAGGGCATGGGATTCTACCCTGGCAGTAGCTGCCCACCCACTGAGCCTCATCTCCCTCTGTGTAAAACGGCTGTTTGAGTATGGGGGCCAACTTGGTGTGGCCCTGGGAGCTCCCTGGCAGGAGCTGCAGGGGGTGGTGACGTGATGGAGAAGCACTGGGAATGGGGACTACAGGCCAGGCCTGGGCCTGCACTGGGCATGTGGCCCCATTCCTGTCAGGGATCCTGTCCTGACGTTGAAAAGATCTTAAGTGCTGGGCTGCATGGCTGGAGGTGGGAGACGTGGTCATTTGGTTAGTGCTGGGAGAACTGCTGCCTCATTGTGAACTTGGGTCGCTGTGATTAGGAATAAAGGTGATTACGTACCAGCCCAAGGGCTGTGCTGTGTGCAGAGGATGGGAGGGAGGCCATGGTGTGTGTGTTTGCACAGACATGTTGGTGGAGGGGTTGTCAGATGTGGTCCAAAGCGGGCAGGGAAATACTCCTGGAGCTGAAGGCTGAAGCACAACCTGGGTTTGGACCGCTGGGGCTGGACTGCCAGGTGAGCTCTGGACATCGGCAAGAAGGCATTGCCCTTTGGGTGGCCTCAGTCCTTCGGTCTATAAGGAACAGGGCTGGTGGGTAGGGACAGTGGGAGGCCGAGGCCATTAGGGTGCTGCTGCTTCTCGAGGCTGAGCAGGCCCAACTTGGCCAGTGAGCCTGTGGGGCAGGCATCGCCATCTAGGGGCTAACCGTGGGAATGATGGGTCCTCCACCCAGATCTGCAGGGGCTGGCTGCCCTGAGCGCCCAGATCTGGAGTCACCTGTGGCTGAACCTTAGCTGTGTCCCCACTAGTGGGTTCAGAGGCCTGTACCACATGAGTGGTGCATCTGGGGTGGAAATTTTGGGCTCTGTACAGGGACCTTTAGAAGAACTTTCTAAATGTGCTACATGCATGTGGGTCTCCAGAAAATTAGTGTCAGGAGGCAGTGTTGGAATTGTGCTCATTTGACAGGGCAGCCTGCAGGGTGCCTGGGATGCCTGCTTTGGTTACCCAGTCTTTGCCTGGTGGTGAGTCCTACTGGCTTTCGTGGAGTCCAGAACAAGAAGGTAAGTGTCAAGGGTCGAAACTGAATGGTAAGGCTTTGCCGCCTCCAAAGCTTTCTGAAACTGTGGAAGGGTGTAGGCCTGAGTCCAGTTCTCACCAACACCCGGAACTTAAATCTCTCTCTTGTCCTCTGGGAGGGCCCTGGGATTCTAGAGTAAGTGTCTGTGGAACCTGTGCTGCATGTTGCCTAGTGGGTTTTTGCTGTTCAGGGGAATGGATTTTCTTGTCAGGGAGAATTAGGTGATTCTGTTTGGTTAAAAAGGTCAAAAACTTTATTTAGTTTTCAGGGAAATACAAGATGCATGTAAACGTAAACAAAATACAAAACAACCCAAATCTTACAGTCTAGAAGCATGCCAAGACAGAGCTTTTCTGCAGACCAGTAAGTCCCGTCAAAGTGATTGATAAAGGACACCTGTAAAGTGGCAGGCCAAAGGGCTGAGTCTCTTCCCCAGGATACTGCATTTTAGTGAGGAGATTAAAAAAAAAAAAAACGTTAAAAATACCAGAAACATGGAGATAGTTTAGCACCACCATTGATCCTGGGAAATATTTTAGCACTCATATTGACTGTATCACATGCAATGTCTGGGTCTCCAGTTTCTCTGCTGAGGTGGGAATAGGGAAAAACATGAAGGGCTCCTCCTGACTAAGTGCTCGGCTCCACTATAAGCTACTATAAGGAATTCTTGAGCCTGTGACACCCACCAGTTCACTTCCAACCGTGTAATCCACATACCTACACTTCAGGGATGGCCACTCAAATCTGCCCTGCTTAGAAAACCACCTTCCTGAAGGTCTCACATAACTCACAGGGACATCCATTCTACCATCCTGTGCCTTGAATTTAAAGAAAACCTGTTGCAGAGAAAAATTATAAATTCAAGAATGTGGCCATTCTTTGAAATAATCACTCAAGGGTAGTGTGCCTTGGTTAGAAGCCACTAAAAAATGAGTTTATCCATGGATGGAAAAATACTTTACCTGGTCTATTTCATACCAGGGAGGCAGACTCTGCAAATGAAACCACCACAGGTAACATGAGAAAGCCTTAACTACCTGGTACCAACAGAAGACTATGAGGTTGGCTACCACTCAGATAGGCCTGATGGAGTCTGGGCCCCGAGTTCTTTCTGGGGATAGTGGGTCCCCACTGCATGGCTCATCACAGTCACTAATCTCTAACTCATAACTACAGTTAGCTCTGGATTGGACAAAGGACAGTGGGCAAAATCAGCTGGGAACCAGGGAGACGGAAGTCCCAGCGCTAGAAACGGCCTCTAAATTCAAAGGTTACAACAACCTTCTCCAGTAAGTAAATCAATGGCCATTCAACAAGAACCAGCTTGTGACCTAGTGAGTAACAATTTTCTCTGGTCAGCTTGTTCTATCCCTAAATTTGGGGGATTCCCCAAACTTTACCTCTGGCTAGATTCTTGGGTGTCAAGTCATGCAAGTCCTTGCCTACCTGCTCTTCTTTCTGAAACAGCATCAACTTTTCCCTCCTTTGTAATCAATAAAAACAGAACTTCCAAAACCTCTACCTTCCCACATATATATATATATATATATATATATATATATATATATATATATATATATATATTTTAACTTAGAAAATACTCTCTTCTAGAAGCTACCTTCCCAGTGAAGGGACAGTAAGTCCCAGCCACCTCAAACATACTCACATTCATCTTCCCGACATTCCTCTCACTTGCCTCCAACGTGCTCAATCCATCCTTTTGCTCTAAAATGATTCTCTTCTACACCTAATAAGGTCCAGACCACAGGCCAGGATGGAACTGGGAGCATGTTAGGGACATTCAGCACAGGCGACCCTACTCTTTAAGGCCACTAGGTTCTAGAAGTAGGATAGGAGAAGATGCTGATTGTCAAGTGCCAACAGATTTGGAAAGGCCGGATTGGAGAAGGGGGAAACGCATGCAAATCCTAGCCTTAAGTATAGGTTGAGATTGGGATCAAGGCCTTGGAAGGTAAAACCACCCAGTCTGTAAGCACCAGCATGCCTGCCTTGCAGCCTAGGCACCCAAGTGCACAAGACAAAGCAGGAAGGGAGTTAAAACCGGTGGGGCTGGCTGCTTATCAATGACCCTGTCCTCCCATGGCCTCAGATCATAGAGTGTGAGAACCACAGACACATGGCACTGCCCCAAACAGGGATGAGATTTAGCCAGAAAGCGTAGTGAGATCCAAGGGAGCCCTCCACATCACTATGTGAACTACCAGGGCAGCCCTGCAGCAGAGACCGAGGTGTTGCTGTGTGTACATGTGAGGGTCTCGCTGAGGGCACCTGAGCTGATTCTCACCCTGCCCAATCCAACCTCCCCTCAGACTCAGGAAACCCGGGGCTAGCCACTCTTGTATCAGTATGGGGCTTCTCACACACGTGATTTGCAGGACGAGGGGTGGGAGTCAGCCTGAACGGTGACACGTCTGCAGATGGGTGACCTCATTTAACCACCTCAGCACTTCCATGCCCAATGGTAATCTTTTCTCATCTTCATTTGGAGCCTGGGACAATGGCTTAGGCTGCTTCTGCTAGATCTGTTAATGCCAGTGTGAAGTTTCCAACTAAATAATAAAATTAAAAAATAATAAAAAGACACATTGCACTCTCCAGCCAGAAGTGTGTGACTGACACACATACTTGCTGCCAGAAGCTGAGTCCGTTGGGACCTGCCCAATGCCAAGGACTTATTCAATGGAGACAGCTTGCCCGGTATTTTTCTCTAACCCCATGTTATTTAGTTCAAGTGGGAAACTACCAGTACTCACACGTGCACACGCACATACATACACACACTCATAACAGCCCTCAAAAAACTGAGGGAATCTTAATTCTTTAGCGATGTGGACAGATCTCTTTTCCAGAGAGCTCTGCATGGAGATTCTCCAAGGTTGGCTATGTGGACGTATCTACTCCGAGGGAGAGACCCACATGGGGGCCCAGTCCCACTATGGGCACAGAGACCCATATCTGTACAGAAATTCACCGAATACAGGGTTGGAGCAGCAAGCATACAGTACTTGAGGTGAAGGGGACAAGCTGGTAAGAACACTGCCTGCTGCCCTGAGGTGGGCAGGCCTCCAAGGCCTGAAGCTCCATCCCTCAGGGCCTGGACCAGTGACTTCCCATCCTGTTTTCTCCACCAGCACCAAGGAAGGAGACCCGCTTGGTACCTGGTGTAGGGGCTGCTGCCTACAGAGACCTGAGCAGATCCCTTGGAATCCAGAGAACTCCCGCGGACTGCCTTGTGGGTAGCGAAGCCTGGCTCCTTCCTCAGGCAGCAGTCACTGAGATGAACGGGCAGCCCAGGTTTAGCCCCGGGGCCTGCCACAGGTGTGTGGGAATCGAATTTCACTGGGTGTTCAGGGCTGAGTTTCCAGGGTTCCTGCCCATGAAAATGAACCGAGGTTCTATAGTGTTAGATTCAGACATACACCAAAAGGATCATAGCCCAAACATCAAGAGACTGGGGTGAGAGGGCTGCTGGAAGTCATTTTTTGGACAGGTCTTTCTGAGCAGCTGGCTGCAAAACAACCGAAATGAAAACAAGGACCAGTTCCTGGGTGTAATCCCTTTCCTGGGGACCAGGCCCAGGAGATCAAGAGCCCCGTGCCACTTCCTGAGTCCCTTTCTTATGAATGGACAACACCCAAGAGGAAAAGGAGCTCTCCTTTTCTGGGGACGCTTACCGTCTTGCCAGGGAAGGAGGAGAGGGGCAGAGTGTGAAACATCAAAACCCACAGACCCAACCACCTGTTTCACAGTTCTGATTCCTCCCAGCAGCCCCTTCTCACTTTTTGCAGGCTGGACCATGGGGTCTCCTTCCATCGCACCCCACAAGCCTTGGCATCCTTCTTGGTAATATTGCACTTTTCCTGTTTCTCAGATTGTTTTCATTTTCGATTGAGAATGCAAAGTATTTGGAGCAGACAGAGGAAATGAATAACCTTAAAGAGATAATATATTAGTTAAATACAAAACAGGAAAAGTAGGGGTTATACCATCTTTTTTTCGCCCCTTAAAAACAAAATAACCTACCAAACCAAGTTCTAAACTTAAATAGTTATACACCTACTCTGCAAGTACTAGTTACATGAAAATAATGCTTGACCAAAATTCCTTGTCCTTTCTCCTTAGATGCTGAAAGTAGTAACATGCCTTGCTGAGGAAAGCAATGGATATAAATGCCAGTAAAATATGCTGCACTAACATCTGAAAGTGATTACAATGATTCTATATAATGCCTTCGTCAAGACGGAGAACCGTAGAGAGAGAAACTTCTGGGGCCAAGCTGGGGGTGGACAGGCTGACAGCCTGGCCACAGCCATTAGGCGGACAGAACTGCAGGCCAGGCAGCATACCTGCTGCTCAGGGGTACCCCTTCCAGCTGCTCCTCACTATCCCCAAGGCTCTACGGCCTAGCGGGAAGAGTGACGAGGAGCCAGGCCTGCTGTGACAAAGAGGGACATAGTGGAGAGAGATGAAAATATTTTTCCCTTGTAATAAAAGAAAAAGGTCTTCAAACTGAAAGAAGAAAAAAAAAAGCACCAAATGATGCATCTTCGGGCATTATATAAACCTCAATAATGACCTCAGAAGGGCTCATTATGATTAAAGTTGCAGTATACAGCAATACAATGTCATTTCACATTTTCAATTGCAACTAATGGAAAATAAGGTTTGGACACTGCTGAGATTTCATTCCTTTTTCCTTTTAGTCTGATCTGGTTTTCCTCCAGATGGGTCAGAGCCCAGGCCCTCCCTCTGCTGCCAGCAGTCTCCTTCAATGTCTCATAAAGCAGCTCAGTAGCTCTAGGGAAAGGCCATCTTGCCCTAAGGTCCTGGGTTGGGCTAGGAGTCCAGGGGCACAAGGCCTGGCATCCCTGGGCATGTCTGAGAAGGACTGGCAAGCACCCTTCTTGCTTCAAGTATTTTCTTTGGATTTGCGGGGTTTGTGCTGTGCTGTTAGGGGCGAGGGTGAGGCGCAGCAGACTGAGGCATGGTGATCCCAGCTCACTGCCCAAATCTACATGATGTCACCAGGTGGCAGCATTCCCCACTTTTCCTGGATGCCTGAGTAACTCCCAGCCATCCTGGGGCTGGATGTCACAATGTAAACACGATGACCACATGACTACGTACAAGGGGGGGTGGGGGGAGAGAAACACAGGATTAATGCAGCAAGGAAGTCTGCCATTACCTAGCTGTGTGATTTTTCAGAAAGTCATTTCCTGGTCTTGGGCTGCGGTGAGAGGAAGGAGTGGGACCTTTGGCTGCAGTAATGGGTCAGTGATCTCCCAGGCCCCTTCTACTCTCACTGCACAATGACTGGCAAGAGGAGAGAGGCTCCTTGGGGGAACAGGAAACTTGAGTGGTGGAGAGGCTGAAAGGGCAGTGCAGACAGCAGGGAAGGGTGGGAAAGGCAGGCTCCAGGGAGCACTGTGGTCCAGTCCAACTGAGATGCTCTGTGCTCGGCAGCTGCTGCGCTCCTTCCTGGCCCAGCTGGCGCACTAGTGACCGAGCTGGCTCAGTGCAGACATCTGCGGAGTGAGGCCCTGAGCCCTCCCCCTGGAAGATAGCTACGTGGAAGGTCCTTTAACCTGACAGTCACTCTACTTTAAATTTTATTTTAAATAATCATAAATTACTTTTTTCTTTTAATAAATATGTGCTGTTTAAAAATGAGAAAAGCATATACTGCATCTTTAAGTAATGCACTTTGCTCTCTGGGTTTCTTTTCATTCCACCTTATTTAAAGTGCATTAATTAAGAAATAATGAACCACTTCTTTATCATTATTGTTCAAATAAGTACAATATTAATATGAGGACACTAAACCACTACCATTAGTACTGCAATCTAGCAGATTAACTCAACATTCTGCTCTATTTAATACTGTCCAGCAGAAAAGGAAAACTAATACCAATTTTAGACAAAAGGAAACAAAATGATCTCACCACGGCCCTTTAACAAAGAACTCCAGCAGTTTGCCATAGCTGCCAGGCATCAGTGTGTGGTGACAGACAAGGGCTTGAGAATTTCAGGCAACACTCTGGGATTGGGGATGTGGGGAGGGTCTTGAAGGCACCGAAACACTGGGTTCCGGCACACCTGCCTGGGGGAGGAGTGGGGTTGAGGGAGGGTCTCTCCTTCTCAATAGAAAACAGCCCTAGTCCAGCAATCTGGCAGCTTGGTTTTTTGGCTATGAAGCCTGATCTGTCCAAAACAAAGGCACGTGCGGAAATCCAGTCCCAACAGTGGGCAAGTCTTTGGGAAGCCAGTTGGGCTTCATTCTGGAGAGTCCCTTCCAAAATGTCAACAAGTGAAATACACTACCTAATGCTGACAGAGGACCTTCAGAGCACTTCATTCTCTTCTTTCTTCACTGGGCACTGTCCCTCAGGAAGACCACACTGGCTCCTTGTGCAAGGATCCTTCATCTCTGCGGCATTGCCAGCAGGCCACGCGGGCCGGCTGGTGGGGTCTGCTCCAGTCTGATCCAACCGTCCAGCTGGGGTCCCCTCTACCCAAGGTGGGGGACATGGCTGCTTCTCCACAGTTCCTATGTAAGGCTTTCGGCCTGCCTGGGTGGGTGAAGGAACCCAGAATGGTTACTCAGCAGCTTGGCAGCTGCCTTCTCTCCGAAGACTGACTCCTAATGACACTCTCCTCCCTTCTGGGGAGGCCTCTGCCCCACTGTAAGTTGGGCAGGAAGAACATTTTCCCTGTTGTCAGGTCTAGTACCTGGGCGTAGCCAACCCCAATCCTCCCGGCAAGCGCCGTGTACAGGCACTATTCACACAGTAGAAACCAAACAAAACTACTCGGCGGATGGAGGGGGAAGCAGTGAAACCAGAACCAAAACAGAATATCCCTCCAAAGAGTTTAACAGAAAAACCCACCCACTACCCATCCCTATCCCACGTGAGGCTGACTCCTTTGGGCCTCAAACAACCCCTAAAATAAGACCAAAACCAAAGGCATGACATATATACCCCAAACCAATAAGTCTCCCGAAACATGCAAAAGAACTACCCACCAAGAAATATCCCAGTTGGTGCAGATTCACCCACCCACGCACCCTGTAAACTGGGGACATGTCTTTCATTGTATGCCCCGAGGAGGGCAGGCCCTTTACGAGGCCAGGATAGGGACAGACAAGACGGGTGGCCCTCACCAGCACTTTCAAACTACTTTTTCTTCAACTGTTTAGACACTGACAGTGGCCTGGCCAGGGTGGCACTGAGCTCACATGAGACACCTCCAAGCCCCGGGGCCAGGGACATCTCATATGCTCTTGCCATGGTGGGTGATAATCCCTGGGAAGCTAGAACAATTCACAAACGCAGATTAGGACAACACAAGGTCTACCTCTACTGGCAAGATGCCAGCCACCGAAAGAGCCCAACAGGCAGGACAATGGAGGCCCCCCTCTGACCACATCTTTTTGAGACGTGTAGCAAAGGCACAGCTCACGTTCCCCACACGGCCTATCCCAAATGTTGCGCAGTCCATCAGTGAAGTCACCAGGGGGCACACAGAGACCCCAGCTTTCTCATCGCAGGTCCCTGGCCCAGGATTCCCCTGCTGATTCCGTCCCTACTCGATAAGGGCCACAGTCCGTCCCCAGTCCCTTCCAGCGAGCAGCTGGGGGCGGGGTCTTCGAGGTCACACTTCCCACAGGGTTCCGTGTTGTCCTTCCCCACTTCCTTCGATTCTGTCCTTCCCCTCTCGTCTCTGCATCACTGCTCATCCAGTGACGGCTACGGCGGCGAGCTGCGGGTAGGACAGCACGCCCTGCACTAGTTCTTCTTCTCAAGGTAGTTGGAGGGGACCCAGCCTTTGAAAGGCTTCACCTCATCCAGAATCTGGCAGTACCACCAGCCATTGGGGTTCTTCTCCAGCACCTCCATGGACACCCCCTCCTGGAACCCCGCGGTCTCTTCATCCCCCTCATAGTCCGCGATAGAGACATACATATCTTTGAGGTTATTGTGGATGAACTGGGACTTCTCGATGGGCTTGGGACGCACCGGGGACACGGGAATGCTGTTACGCTGCGTGGACAGCAGGGGCGAGTCTGGGCCCTGGCACACGGACCGCTCTGCCAGGCGGCCTTTGGCCTCAGTGGACGCTGAGCGAGCAGTGCTAAAGGAGGAATTCCGGCGGACGCCTCGGAGGCCGTCAGTGGCTGTGAGGGACTCGTTTCTCCGCAGGGCGCAGGACAGATTGTTGTCTTTGGGTGGTGGGGACACAAACACCGACTGAGGCCTGACTGCCACCTGCCGCACACCGTTCCTCATCTTCACGGCTGTGGTGCCTGAGGTCTTGCTGAAGCCTCCTGGGGGCTTGGAGGGGATGGGGGGCGTGGCTCTCTTGCTCTGGTTGACTGTGTTCAGCGCTTGTACCCGCTTTTCGATCTTTTCCAGGCTGTCTGACTTGCCGTCGCTCGGCTTCGTCTTTACCGCATCAGGCTCTTTGCCAGAGGGGTCTGGCTGCGCGTTCTGATCAGGTACCAGATAGTGGGAAGGGGCCCACCCCTCCAGCTCCCCAAACCTCACATACCACCATCCACTTTCCAGCTTCTCCAGCACCTGCACCTCAGCACCTGCGGGAAAGCTGATCTCTGAGTCCTGGACCTTCTGATAGGCGCTGCATGTCACATAGGACGTGGCCTGCCCTTCCCACTCCTTCCTAGGAGGGCACGAGGCAGTGGTGGCCAGGAAGGCGATGACATCAGCCGAACCTCTCCTGGACCCCTCGCTGGGCCCCTCGGAGGCTGTCTGGGGGGGCAGCTCCGAATCCTCACTCCTAGAGCCCTTAAGGCCCCCGCGGAGCTGCCCTGTGGGTCTCAGCTGACGCCGTAAAGTGCTGATATCCATCTTCTCTTGACTCTGTGACTCTGCTCGGTTGAGGAACGGCTTGGGCCGGACTGACGGCTTGGCCCGGGCACAGGAGGTCAGCCCAGCCTTCACGTCGGCGTCCTTCTTGGCCCCGACCTTGGGAGTGCCACGGATGCCTGCGTCCGAGGCCGAGCGGGGTTTTAGTTCACCACTGTTCTTGGACAGGGAGGAGGAAGAGGAGGAGCTTGAGGAGGAGCAGGTAGTGTTGATGGTGATGGAAGAGGAAAAGGAGGCTGAGGAGTGGTTCTTCCCCAGTTCTGCTTGGGCATTCTTCTCTGCCTTGAGCTTCAGGAGTGACGACGACTGAGGGGAGCCTGACTTGGGGGAATTTTTTCTGGCAAGGGACAGCGACAATGAGGAGCCACCTGGGGAGTCGCTGTCCCCAGAAGAGCCTCTGGCTGACAGGGTGTCCTCTGCATATGGTCTGAAGCCCTCATTCTCATAGATGGTCTCCTCTTCCAGGGCCACATCTTCTGAAGACTCACCCACCTTGAAGCGGGCGCGCTGTAGGGAGGAGGCAGGGGAGGGCCTGCGGGGTTGGGCAGGCCGCCTGTCCCCGGAGCCTCTGTCCTCTGTGGGCTCTTCGTTCAGCTCTGGCTCAGAGTCAAAGCCAAAGGCAGGAATGTCATACTCAGGCTCCTCATACTTGAGCTTCAGTGGGGACTCCTGGCTGTCTCCAGCACCTGCAGGAGCTTCCTCAGCTTCCTTGGGCTTGCTGGGGGGTGCTGGTGGAGGGACCTTGGGCCTGGTCAGAGTGCTTGTGCGGCGGCTCAGGTTGGGCTTCTTGCGCTTATCGATGTATGACGCGGGGGCCCAGCCCTCCTTCTCACCAATCTGCACATACCACCAGCCACCTGAGTTCTTATCAATGACCTGTGGGAAGAGGCATTAAATTAGGAAGGTCTCTGGACCGTATGATATCCCAATCTGGAAACTTCGTACTTGGGTCTCTGGGCTGCATCATCTCCATTTTACAGATGAGTGAGTTAAGTCCTTGAGGCAGTGATCAAGAGGTAGTAAACATCAGACCAGAATTCAAACCCAAGTCTCAGTATCAGCCCTCCAAGTCTCTTGCCTCAGTCCCTGAGGTCCGTGTCAACACTCTGGTCTACCTAGTCTCCTTTATAGTGCCCCACTCTTTCCCTTAATCTACCAAAACCACAATGTGCCAAGGATCCTGATCTCTGAAGAACCACCATTCCAGTACCCAGTGTTCTTTCCCACCACAATATCACTGGGCTATCTCTGGTAGATCCTCCCAAGGTTCTCTCTGGTGAACCTGGAGTAAGCTAGGAGGCCGCGGCCAGAGCTTCTGGGCAGAGCATCTCCCCAGTATTCACTGCCTGCAGCTATTTCACTGGGGAATCCCAATGAAATCTGATAGCTAGAGATTTCTTTAGGTTGAATCAAAAGGGTGTTGGGCTTTTAGTCATTTCCATATTAGGATTAACTGGCTGCAGTTCTTCCCCACCCCCTTCTAAAGAGAAGCTGCTCTTCCTTTGTGTCATGTTTCATCTTTCACCCGTATCTAATATTCAGGCTCAGGCAGATCATAAATATGGTGGCGGTTCTGCTTCACTGTAGGCTTTCAGGCTTTCTTGTAAATGTAAACTCTGTGGAGATAATATGCTCTTATTTAGTTCCCAATTCCAGATGTGTGACTAAGAATATCCGTATCAGGGATGTCAGCTCTTCAGTAGACAGAGGCTGCCCAACGAACCTGATAGTTTAATATGGATTACCTGGATTTAATTCTATGATTACATTCAAGAGAAACAACTGAGTCACAGATCTCTCTTTCCTACAGCATGCTCAGTACTAGCCACAAAATATGGTAGCGCCCCTTATCCAAGGTTTTGGGTTCTGTGACCTTAAGTACCCCTGGTCAACTGTAGTCCAATAACATTAAAGTAAAAAATTTCAGAAATAAGCAATCCTTAAGTTTTAAATACTTGTTATAGTACATTGTTAAAACTGTTCTTTTGTTATTTTTATTAGTATCTTCTTGTGCTCAGCTTATAAGTTAAACTTCATTGCACGTCTGCAAATATAGGGGAAAAGCACATATGGAGTGAGTATTAACTATGGTTTCAGGCATCCATAGAGGGTCTTGGAATATGTCACCTCTGGACAAGGAGGATGAGTGAAGAGCTGTATAAATGCTAGAAGACCAGTTGGGAAGAATGCCTCAGGGTCTCTTACCTACTTTGCAGAGGTCCCATTAGGATATTCCACCTGCCTGGACCACATTCTTCCAACAACAGCACTTCCTGATGTGGATTCTGTGGGATCCTGGCCCACTGAGGTGCTCTAATAAAAAAGCTTGTGGGTCCACAAGGACGTAGGAAATGCTGCTCCATCAGTGCCCTGTTTGGGACTCAGTGCCATCCCTATACTAGCCTGTGAGAAGCTTTGTAATCAGATAAATGAAACTCCTCATGCTCTGAGCTCATATGGTCAGTAGGGTGTCCTACTCCAAGCTTTTGCATTCCTTGGGGAAAGGTCGGGCAGAGGTGCATCCAGGTTCCCACCTCCACTGTGGCTCTGACGAGCTCTGGCCCAGTGTTGATGGCTGTGGAGCTCATTTCTACAACATTCCTGCCTGCCCCTCAGGACCTCTGCTGTTAATAACATGGGGATGCAGCCCTCGGCCTCACGCCTGAGGCTTACCTCAGCCTTCTGTCCACCCCGAAAGCTGATTCCATCAGAAATGCATGACTGGAACTCCGCGATGGTGTAGTACTCCACCTCAACAGAAGGGGGCTCTGGCGGCTTGGGCAGCTGGAACCCCTACGATGGACAGAGTGTAACAGAGTGAGCAAAGCTCAGCTAATCTGGTCTGCATCAAGGCCAAGGGCTGATGCCCATTCAGGCTCACATGTGTATGTGACCATTTACGTGAGCTAGACAGCAGGCATCTAATCCCCAGGTCTCAGGGTGCACACCCAGGAGGCTGTGCTCTTGAGGAGACTGATGCCACTTAGGACTCCCACAGGACTGGTATGAGTTAAGGGAATGCTTACTATTAACATGGTTTCAGGTGCCTCAATACCTGCTCTCCACAGTGAGAACTAAAAAGCAGAGAAGTTCAAACAAAGCCCTTGCATTGGTCCTCTGGAAGAGCACAGCTATCATCTTCAGCCTAAGGGCGAGGACCTACAGGTAGAGCATCTGGTGGCAGAGACAAGGCCAGGAAGCCACCATTGGCAGGGGGTAAGGCTGGAGCCTAAGAGGGCAGTGGAGTTGGGTGAGAAGGCTGTGGCTGTGACTGATGGCGCCAAGCGGTCAGGGGAACACGAAGTAGGCCTCAGGATCCTTTGTGTCTGAGGGACATTTAAATCTTAAATACCTTTTTTTTTTCCCCACGCATGGATGCTCTCTCACTAAGCTACATCTTGAGCACAGTTTACTTGTTATTTTGAGACAGGGTCTATGTTGCCAGTCTGGCTTCAAACTTGTGATCCTTCTGCTTCGGCCTCCCGAGTAGCTGGTGTTACAGGCATACACCACCAGACCTTGCTCCTAAATGCCTTTCAGATGTGGGCACTGCACCATCTACGCATAGTATTAAAGCAGTGGTACCCAACGTTTTTGACATGAGGTACTGGGTTAGCTGCAGACCACTGCCTCAAGGATGGGGACTGGGGCAGTCTGTTTGGCAGTAGGTTGCTGGAGGATGCTCTGGCAAAGGCAAGCAGCAGCGGGAGGGGAGGAGGGAGCACAGCTTCCCCTCCTATCACATCAGCAGTGCTACTAGACCCTAGTAGAAGCCCCCTGCCAGGAGGTGGAGCTTTGCTCATCTGCTTAGTTCATCTGTCCCCAGGGCCTGTTACTTGCAAGACCACAGACCAGTACTGGTCAATGGCCCCAAGAGTTAGGGACTCCTGTATTAAAGGACAAACAGAATTTAGCCATAGTCCTGGACTTATGAACCTTATTTGTTTTATAACCACTTGTTACACATCCTAGGGGGTGCCAGATACTGGTCTGAGCCCTGAGCATTCAGTAGTGAGCCAAATGGACAACTTGTCCTGGTGATTCTAGCTTCTACAGATCCTCACTGTGGCTAAAAGAGACTCTGTGTCTCCCTCTGTACATCTGTCATACAGAAGGGGTGAGAACAGGTAATTGGGGAAAAGGAAGAGAGGCGGGCAGCGGTAGTGTGGCTGAAAGACCAGAAAGACTGCTGGGTTTCAGTCCCAGCATTTCACCAGCTGCACAGCCACGAGTACAGCTCTTGACCTCTCTAAGTCTGTTTCTTCATCTGTAAAAGACATCTAATAACAGGACCAGTTGGAGGATTGCTAAGATAACATATGTAATTTCTGGATGTCAACAAACAGAAGCCAGAGGTCAGCATCCCTGAAACCTTCTCATCATCTGAACATCCTTGATCTCCAGGGCTCAGCATATCCTAAGCCTGCCAGGAAAACCTGAGTTGCCTTGGGTCAAAGTGAGTGAGGGATGGGAAGAAGCTGGTTTTCAGGGACCGGTATGAACCAGTCAACTTTCCCTGCCCCAGGGCTTGGCTCTGCAGCCACGTATGGAAGCAGATACAGGCAGGCCCCAGCCCAGCCCAGCTAGCCTGGTGGGATTCACAGGCCCTAACTACAAACTGCAGCCCTTCCTCAGAAATCCTGTATTTTGTTCAGCATGGAAGGCTACATCCCATTCTTGCTAAAACTGTGCCAGCCTGAAAATAACTAGCTGGGGATAAAAGAGATAGAAGGGAAGAATTTATTGTTCAGTCCTATAACCCAAGGGGAAAAGAGATAAAAAAATTTCACTGGGACTGATGGCTAGGACAAGAAAACTGTTGTTTCCAGGGGCCAAAACCTCAAAAGCTCTGTATCCCATACGAAGGGTCTTCTCTTCCTTGGGCTGATGCTAACCCTTCTCCAGGGCAGATGTTATTGATCACTGTAACTTGCTGCCTAGCCATGTGAATCTGGGATCTTACCACATGGTATACTAGGTATTACTGACCAATACTCAACAGTTGGCACAAGAAATAGAAACCCACTTGCCAGGCCTCCGCATGCATCATCACACCTCACTGTTACTGCAGCTCTCGGAAGTACTCAGCACTGTCCCCATCTGATGAATGAGGCTATTGCAGAGTAAGTGATGCCTAAGGTCTCCTTGCTTCTAAGAGTCAGAAGTGGAACGCAAATCCATGCCTGGCTCGCCCAAAGCTCCAGTCCTGCCACTGTATCCCACTGCCCCTGAGAGCAGTCCTTGGTCCTGGGGCTCTCATCTTGCCACTAGCATTGTCTCCTACAGCCTCAGACCCCGACTGCATATCTGCCTGCCTGAGATGGCTGGTCAATATAAAACCCACAAGAGTTAGGGAACCCAGCAGCATTAACCTTTTTAAGCTTTAGCACAAGCCAGTCCTTATAATTGCTTCCCTTCCTTGGAAGATGCTCACTACCCTGCCCTCTGCCCTCCCAGGTTTTGGGGTCCATGCCACCCAAAAGGCATTTCTGGCCAAGGCAGAGGTGAAAGGCTACCAGACCAATAAGGATAGCAGTCCCACTTCAACCCCTGACAATTCCTGGTTGGACATACTTGCTGGCCAGTCTAAATGTTTATGTCTTCCAGGACAGATGCTGAGATGGATGTATTTAGCTTTGGAGTGTAGTGCATTTCTGATTACAAATTGCTCATCCAGGCTCCTAGAAAGGGTGGGATCTGTAGACTTCCCTCCCAGTCCCTAGACATGCCAATGCTGGAACTCTCAGCAGAGTCCTAGGGATATTTGGGACAACAGGCTTTGCAGCAAGACAGCCAGTTAATCAGGGCTGCCATGATGACTCCCCCCAAAAAAAATAAGGGAGAAGGAATTCACTATACATACCAGGCTAGATTCTCTGCGTGGTGGAGGTCTTGTCCTTAGGTTTGGGGAGCCTAGAAAAGACGGGGCTTCAGAAATCCCAGTCAGACAATAAACAGCAGAACCTACACCTGCCTTCCCTGGGTGTGACCCAGTCCCGATCCCTGAAAATTCATGCTTTGTTTCACATTTATGAGGGACCAGATGCTTTGCACTATACTGTACTTGGGCTTCCAGGGGAAACACAGACTTTTAGAGCTTCTCTGGCTCTGCTTCAGGGGCGAGGTTGGGGGAGGGCCCACAAAACTTCTAAAACTATATATAATGTATAGCCATTATGGACATTTTTCACGGTAAAACCTACATACATTTATCCTATTTTCAAAATTAGGAGCAGACAACACGTCTATTTCCTGCTCACTACAAAATCTATCTGTAGGCGCCAGCACAAAGTCATGCACTGTTACAGAAGGCACCAAAAAGCTTGGGTTTTCCCATAAACTGCTTTGTAAAGAGTGCTAAAACCTCCAGTTCCCAGTCTCTCAAGTTCTAGAAACTAGTGAGAGGTGCCAGGAAAGGAGTTGGTGAAGCCTAGAAAGATGTGCTTCTACATCTTTCACTTCACAGAGCAGATAGGACCCCCACTTGACAATCTAGGGAATGTGAGTTTTGTTTTTATAAATAAGTAACACAACATCAGAGTTTTAAAACCTTTACAATAGAGAAAAAGAGAGCTCTTGGGATATGTTCTTCTGCTCAGAGGCTCTCTCCTAGGGAACGAGGAACACCAGTAGCCTCCCCACTTGTGCTATTCATCTTCAAAGGGGATGAGCCACCACTATTCCCTCACCATCTCCACTCTGGTGATCAGAATAACCAGAGCTGACAGCATGAGGGTCAGGGGTCAGCCTTGAGCTCAGGAAGGAAACAATGTGGGGGTCCTACATGCCCCTCTGGCTTTCCTTGCATCCCATGCCCACCCTATCGGAACTCCATAACAAACACCCAAAGGTCAGCAAAGAGCTTACTGATCTGGGCCCTCTGTGGGGCAATCCTGGCCACAGCTGGAGAGCCTTGGGCCAGCTTGGAGACGGTCCTCTCGGGGACACCCAGGGAACTGCCATTGGATGCATTGCAGAGAATGGGCAGGCTGATCTCCTTCTTGGCAATAGGGGCCTCAGAGCCCTCGCCTTCAGGTGGTGGAGTTTCCTTTTCCCCAGATGCTTTCTTGTTCAGAAGGTTGCTGATTTCCATGATGTTCCCAATGATCTCCACTGGGCCTGCCAGGTTCTTCTTCCGGGTTGGCAGGTCATCTTTGGCCTTCTTTAGGTAGGATGCTGGTGCCCAGCCTTCTTTGCCCAAGTATCTGTGGGAAGGAGTGGGGCCACACTAACATTAGAGGTCTGATGCCTAATTTCAGTCTTCACTGCCAGAACCTAGACTGCATCTAGCCTTGCCCATCCAAGCCTTTTCTACCATGCTTTGCTGGAGACTCTGCAATCCCAGTGCTCCAGAGAGAACTCGAACGTAGTGATGGCAATCCTCCTGCCTCAGCCTCCCAAGTAATGCAATTACAAGCATGTGCCATCACCCCCTGGATAATTTGTATGTAGTGCTGGGGAGTTGAACCCAGGGCCTATGCACATGTTAGGAAAGTGCGCTAACCACTGAGCTATGTCCTTGGCCGGTATGGACTCTTTCTGTGAAAAGTCAGGCACACATGGGACCTTGAGATTAGGGTCCTCAAATATTGGTTTGCTCAAAAGGCAGGCTTCATATGAGGGTAATTCTAGAAAGAGGACATAAAGAGGTGTGAGTGTGGTGTATAGTTACCTGCCCTATAGGAAAAGATGCTGTCAGAGGAAACAGTCCTGGTCTAACTTAAGTATGTCCCTTCCCTGGAGCCCACTCTCTCCCCTTTTCTATAAAATACTATAGTAGCTGCTAGGATGTACTAAAACAGGCAAAAGGAACAAACTAGGAAGACGTCTGTAAAGACGTCTCACTGCTGAGGAGGGTGTTGGTAGCGCTGCAGGGAGAGAAGATGGATCCAGTTCACAGAGGAAGTCTGCAGAGAGGCTAAAAGTAACATTTCAAGTTAGCGAGGCGAGGATGGATTGCTCCATACATGATCTGAGGACAACTGATGATCCAGTCAGGAAAAACAAGTAAAGGAGACCTGGCCTCACACCATATAGCAGAAAAAAGTCGTGAATATTTACATAACCTTGGAAGTTTAGAAAGCTCTGTGAGACTTCAAGAGCAGAAACAATAAACGACAAGATGAAAGCACATGACTGGATAAAATTAAATCCATTGGTATGGCAAAACAAAACAAAACAAAACAAACCCAAAAGCTCATAAACAAAAGCAAAAGGCAAATGACAGGGATGGTTTAATTTTTGGTGATTCGATGGCTTAAAACAAGCTTCCCGTTTTTGTGTCCGTGGTGTGGAGCTTTCACCCGTATCCACTGAGAGTTCACTTCCTGGTCCAGCAATTGCTGGCCAATGTCCCCAAGTCTGACTTGTAATGTCCCCATGTGCACCCTGGCACACATCTGGCTATCTGGAATCACTGTTGCAGGCCATGTGTCTGACAACTTCCCCATTCCCCTATGTGACCTTGTTTTTAGGAGCTTGTTAGGGGAGAGGAAAGGAACGTGAAGCTCCCACCGCCACGTCTGAGCTCTGCTGCAAAGCGCGGTTAGGAGGTAGCTCCTTACAGTCATGTCGCGGGAATGTGCAGTCTGCCCGAGGCTCACCTATGTGGGTATGGAAGGCAGGTATCAGTAAACAAAAGGACTGAAGGAAGCTGGGACTGGGATGGCCCTCCACCGTATCAGGCACAAACTGAAGAAAAAAAACCTTCAGGCTGGATAGAAGCAACTCATGTTCAAAGCTGGGTGGTGGCACACATTTGTAATCCAGCCAGCCAGGAGGCTAAGGCAGGAGGATTGGGAGTCTGAAATAAGCATAGGCTACGTGGCGAGTTCAAGGTTGGCCTGGAGTACATATAACAATCTTCAGTCTGGGGGGGGGGGGGGAATGAAGAAGCTACTCATGTCTGATCTTCCTCTGAGCCAACAGCCATGGCTCAGTAAATAGCAGAGGACTCCACCGCTAGCTGTGACAGTGCCTGTCCCAGGGCCCCTGCTGCTCAGAAGGACAAGTGCAGTTGACTCTGTCAGTCTCTATCTATGTGAATACCTTGCCGGTCTGGGGAAAAGAACCTGTAGCTAGAACTGTTATGCCTGCTTATGATCCCGAGTGCCCTCCTCACACAGCCCTTTGTGTTCCGTGTATGAAGCTAGCAAGGGGCTACTGCATCTGGGTCCAGCTCTCTTGCAGCTGCTTCCCAGCTCTGGAGCTCAGACTGGAGTGAAGGAGCGAGAGAGAGAGCGAGAGAGAGAGCGAGGGAGAGCGAGAGAGAGAGAGAGAGAGAGAGAGAGAGAGAGAACACTAGAGAGAGAGAAAGAGAATGTGTGTGTATTTAGGAGTGGTGGGGGAGGAAAAGAAAGACAGGAAATGAGGATCAGCAGAGCCTGGAATGTTGGGAAATGGCATATTTAAGGGGGTGTCTGGCAGCCTTCTTAAGGTGGAACTGTTTCAGCAGTATTTTCTCAGTTTAAGCTCCCACTAGCTAAAGGACTAGGCCCTGGGGACAAGAATTGACTTGAAAAAAGCTCAGTGACTTTGCTAGTCATTTTAGAAAACTAAAAAGTAAAAATCAGCCTTATAGATCACTGCCAGGCAAATGAATGAGGCTGCCCGTTCGCCAGGACATTTGCCAGCTTTCCTGTGACAAGCTCATTGCTGTTAGGTTTTTGGTTTGGCTTCGGTTTCCACGGCCTAAAGAACAGGAAGTCTAGGGGCAGCACATACTCAGGTATATAGACAGCTCTATCTCACCTAACAGGGAAGGAAGGGCCATCCATGTCAGTTCTTCTGACTGACAGGCACCACACAAGGACAGTAAGGCAGCTATGTCCCATCAGGTCAGCACTAAGGTCCCGTATCCCTGCAGCCAGAGACCTTCAGTGTATCCCTCAGCACAGCCTGACTTTTAGCACCACTGTGTTCTACCATATTCAGGCTCATATTCATGGTCCATGAGTGCGTATGCCACAGCACCACCCAGCCTCTCTGAGAGAGAGTACGCAGAACACACATTCTACCCACAGTGGGTCTGAGGTTACCAGGTGCCGCAGGCTGAGGCAGCAGTCCCCAGACTGCACCCACAGGAGACTGTCTCCATCAGCAGGATGCAGGCAGAGGACAGAGAAGCCAGGCACAGGCCCTACACCTGAGCTGCTCCAGAGGCACCAAAAGCATTTCTTGGAAGCAAGCCCCCTAGAGGGCAGGCCTCAGCCTGGCCTGGTGAGTGAGCTCTGGTGGTGAGTTACTTCCAGAGGGTCAGGAAGGGGCCCCACTCCCCTACCCAAACTCTCAAACAGGCTTCTCAGCTGTGAAGCATGATTAGGCTCTGGAGATGGCAGGAGTAGGAGAAGGAAGGGACCTCTGGTAGCCTGAGCTGTACTTGGCGCAGGCCTTCTATCTACCCCAGGCTCTCAAAAAGCCCCGTACCCACCAGGAATATGGATTCTAGAGGCCCACCTATTGGGCCCTCAGTGCTCAGCTGTGGGCAGCAGAGTCATCTTCTGGGACCTCAGCAGGGTCTGTGAATAGCAGCACTCCAAGCCCCACTGCGAAGCCAGCCAGGCAGCCAAGGCTGGACACAGAAAACCAAATTCAGATGTTTGAAACTCTTGGCAGATGCTGGGAAAGGATTGCACCACTGCCTGCAAGCTGAGCCGGGGCCCTGTGCCCTGCTGGCTGGCTCAGTCTCTGCTTCCACGTCCCAGCAGACAGAATGTGAGACGAGCACTCTCGGGTTAAGCTTCTCTCTTCTGCAGAGTTGGTGTCCCACGGCTGTCAGCCTCTCCTGCCGCCAGGTGGCCACAACCATTTTCCTGCTGCCCAGGGTGGGCTGAGGGCCAGTGTGGGCTGGGTAGAGAGACATGCTTAAGCTCTGCCAGGGCTCCTACCTGATGTACCACCAGCCCTCCAGATTCTTCCGAATCACCTCCACAGTGACACCCTTCTCAAATCCAATCTCGTCCTTGCTCTGGCTGGTGTAGGGCTGCACAGTGACATACTTCTCTTCTGGTGGTGGTGAGAGGAAGCAAGAAATCAAGATTAGAGGTTGGGGTGCAGATTCTGCTTCCTGCCCTATCCTGCCTGGCCCTTGCTCATCTGCTTGCCAGGGTACCCTGGGTTAGCTCTGTTCTCTAGGAAAAGGAAGAACCAGGCTTCAGTGGTGGCAGCAGACAGGTCACAGGGACAGTGATTACTGGCTCCCAGTGTGTGCCAAAGCCAGCGAGTATTCTTGGCTGCCCAGCAAAGCCCTGGAACTTAGTTTTCCAAGCCAGGCTGGCAGGGCCTCGGGTCCCAAGGACCCCAGAATTTCTCTGAGCTTACAGCAGTCAGAAGGAACCTGACTCTCAGAGTCTGAGACCGGAATCCCTGAATCTGTTGGGGGCCCCAGAGCCCCCTCCCTGTCCATGAGCACTCTCTTAGCCCATCTCTGCCTCAATCTCTTTAAACTCTTCCTTGGTTGGACCTTATGATGGCTCCTCCTTGGTGAAATCTTCACTATGCACTTCCCCCCCCTCCCCCTTAACAGCATGTAATTTCCTCAAGAGAGTTCCACAGAACACAGGTTCAGTAGAAGTAGTTAAGAAAAAGCCCTCATGGCCAAGTGAGTGTAAGCAGGTGATCTCCTGAGCCCTATGAGGGCCACATGTTCTCGCAACTCCCAGAGTTTCATGTGCCCAGACGGTTGCCAGCTGGTGCTCTCTCTGTTGAGCTGCCTGTGCCCCTCTCACACGTGTGGTGCTGTGCATGTGTGTATGTGTTTGTGCTACTGGGACTGTACTCAGGGCATACTCTACCACTGAACTGAACCCTCACCCCTTTTATTCTGAGACAAGGTTTTACTACATTGTGATTCTGGGATCCTGATCAAGGCTTTCCCCAGGTCCAGGACTGGGCCACCTTGGGGTACCTGAGGAAGAGCTTAGGAGGGCAGGTGTGGGCAGCTGGGGCTACAAGCATCTACTCTGGCTTCCTGCTGCTCCCTCCAGAGCTTCTGCCTCTGCTCAGGCTTCCAGGAAGGTGCTTCTCTCATGTCTGCTACGGCCCATTTCTCTTGTCCCTTGGCAGCCCAGTTGTAGACCATAGCTGGCTGACCAAGGATGCCCTGCCTCCTGGGTAGGACTCTGCTTAGAGAGCACCCTAAAGCTGAGGGAGAAGTCCAGTACCCGCCCGCGCCCATAGGAAGAGTAGGAGAAAAGCAGAGACAGAGGGGAGAAGTGGAGCTCGGGTGATGCCCTTGGGAGTCCACTGTTAACCATACTGTCCTCTCTGGCCTGGGTGCTTCCTGGAGGCTGAGGCAGTGACAGGCATGCACAAGGGCAAAGGCTGTTGACTGCATCTGTAAAGAGGAAAGAAGGGCTGGGCAGGGCTGAGCAGGGAAGTGAGTAGGAAGCTTGCTGAGAGCTCAAAATAGCAGGAGGCGGCCTGTATGACGCCCGCCCCTCCTGGTTCCCAGCTGCAACAAAACCCCTCTGGACTCCTTGGCTGGACCCTATCGGGCAGCTTGCCTGAGCCTCTGGCGGCTTGAGGGAGGGGGACAGTTTTCACCCCAACTCCCTGCTTCAGGAGGCCTCTCTGCTCATTTCCCCCTGGATTATCAGGATCCTGTCCTCAGCCCTGCACTGAGCTGAGATAGCAGCTCACTTTGGAGTGAAGGCGGCTGTCCTGCCAGGCTGCAGATGGAACTGATAGGCCACTGACCACATCTGAAGGCTGCCAAAAAAGCAAAAAGTGGGTGATGACCACTCCTCAGCACACTCTCCCCCCGGAAGGCCCTTCTCAGCATCAACTGGGTGGGGGGTGGGGTGGGAGGGCTCCTCCTGAGGGCCTTTGGTTTCCACTCTGTCCCTGCTGAGGTCTCTGGCCAAGACTGCCTGAGAACTCTGCCCAGCCAGATTCTGACTCGGGCCTTGGAGAAGTTCTGAGCGCTCCAGGCCAACCCTCTGCTCTCCTGCCTGCTCCTGGTCCTGTTCCATTTTCCAGTGGGGCAGGATAAAGCAGTGGCCAGGGGGGCAGTGCCAGGCCCTGGGAATCCAGAGCCTGTGGTCTATATTTTGCCTTTGTTCAGCTGAGCTATTTTTAAAAGCCTGTGGTTCAAGCAGGAAGCCACCATTAAAGTTTTCCTAGGCAAGGCTGCCTTTGCAGCAAAAAAATGACAGCCCTCCTTGAGGGGAGATCAGAAGGAGCCTGTCCTGGCCCATTGTGGAGAACTCAGACTTGACCATCCTGTCTGGATTCAGCCTCCCAGAGTTGCCAGGCATGAGCACCGTGGCCTCTCGGGGTGTGTGTAGCACACAGTTCCACAAGTCATGGGTCTCCTGCTTTCCCTGACCTCATTGGGGTAGTGTGGGCAGAACCATAAATATCAGTTCAAGCCTGCAAAGCTTAGCTACTCCTGCAAAAGGCTCTGTTTTGGGGGACTCTGGGGCTGCAGGACCACATTCCCTGGGATTGCTGGCAGGTACGGAGTCTGGTCCTTCCCCGCTTACTACAGGAGCTCTGAAGAAGCATTCATGGCCTTGGTCCCTGGCACAGCAGGGCAGTCAGACCATCTCTCCTCCTTGTCTCTTTGGTTACTTGGTTTTCTGTTCTGGTGGCTCCGATGGCAGAGCAATGGACTATCTCCAGGTGGACATGTACCATATGGCTTTAGGAATCCTAACTCTCATGTGAGCAGAGGGACAAGCAGAGAGTTCCTCCACTTGACCTGGGCCACAAACCCCACAGGGGCTGGTAGAGGTCCAGACAAGAGAATGCCCAGACAGATGGAAATGACCTCTGGGGTCAGCTGAACCATTCAGGTGGGTCAGGGTCTCTGTAACAGAGTTGAGGGAAAGGAGGTTTGAACTCAGAGGCCTCTTGGAGCTTCAGGGAAATGCTGGAGACTGGCACTGTGATTGTACCATTCAGCAGTGGTAGCCCCATGGCCAGTGAAGGCTAGCCAGGAGGCCACTGGTCTTGGTGACTGGGGGAGGCAGACAGCCTGTTTTGGTTGGGGAGGCAGGGCTAGAAGCCCGCAGTCTCCAAACCACAGCAGCCTCCTCTTTCCAAACACTTTCCCCTCTGTCAGCAGTCTCTCCCTTCCAGGCCCCTACAACTCTTGCACCCCCCCCCCCCCCCCCCCCCCCACAGCAGACGGAAGAGAGGGAGGGAGAGGGAGGGAAAGGGAGAAATGTGGAGGGATGAGGGGAGAGGGAGAGAGGGAGAACTTTGACTCAAAGCCTGGCTGGCTGAGGGGTTGGGAGAGGAGGCCCCAGGAAGCACTGCCTTGTCTTGTCTAGTCACTCGGTGACCTGCTGCCTGCCTCCCCCCGCCTTGCTGTCTGCAGCACACAATCTTGGCCAGCTCTCTGCAAGCTCGTCTTGGCTGCCTGATTTAACACAGCCCATAGGCCTAAAGCTGAGAAATTATGTTGTTCAGGTTTCTTATTTGAGAGACAGACAGACAGACAGGGAGACAGACATATGTTGTGGGCTTTTATGTGCTCATGTATGGGTGACTGCAGAATTATGCATTTAGGTAGGAATTTGGGTCCACATGTATTATAGAGTTTGTGACTGAATACATTGTGTATGTGGTATGAGGAGTTGTGTATGTATGTGTGTGTGTGTGCTTGTAAGGGGGAATACATTGTGTATGTGGTATGAGGAGTTGTGTGTGTGTGTGTGTGTGTGTGTCTGTGCTTGTTGGGGGGCGGAATACACTATGTGGTATGAGTTGTGTGTGTGTGTGCTCGCCTGTGGGGGGAATACATTGTATATGTGGTATGAGGAGTTTTGTGTGTGTCTCTGTGTGTGTGCTGCCGTGGAGGTATATACATGATCTAACTGTGAGACTACAGTTGTTGGCATAATACATTTGTGGCTATATAATATACAAGTAGCTTGGCCTATGTGTAACTGTATACTTATAATTATATATGTGTATCTGTGAATGATTATGTGCACAGGACTGTGGACTCATAGCTGTTTGTGTTTGTGTGTGTGTGTTGGGGGGGGGGGTGGATGCAACCTGGTACTACAGTCACACTTGAGCTCAAGAGACATGTGCCCAGATTCATACTTAGCCAGCTGTGTGTGTCTGGGTGGCTGAGGAGGCCCTCACATTTGGGGCTCACCATGTGGGCAAGATGAACCTTCCTCCCTGCTATGTGACTCCAGGCCCACATCCCATTCTCCTTTGTCACCAAAGCTCAGGGCTTTTTCCAGCCCAGCCTTCCAGTAGTGCTGTCCCTCCCTTCTGGCTTAGGGTAGCCTTTGCTTTACATTTTTCCTGTTGTTGTTTCTAGAACTCGGCCCTCTTCTCTGCATCAGTCCCCAGGGACCAGCCCACGCTCCAGCCTCAGGACAAGCTGGCTTCTTCCTGGCCATGCAGAGCTGCACACGGGTTGCGGCCACCCAAGCGTCCAGGCTTCCTGCTGCTTCAGGCTGGGGGCAGGCAGCAAAGTGTGCTCTCGCTGTCATTTGGAAACAGGCTTGACTGGGGGTGGGGGGCGGGGGGGGTGAGTTATGGGGCGTCCCTGTGTTCCAGAAAGGCCAGTGCTCATTATACGTCCCTCTCAGGCATGACAGGCTGCTTCCAGCTGTGTGTTCACCACAAGGAGTGCACACTCTTCTCTGTGAGACAGGAGAAACCAGTGACCCACTGGCCCTCAGCAAGTCTACAGTATTTTACAGATACATTCACTCCTTTGCTCCCTCACCTCCCAAGTTCCTGGACGTTAGGAAGGCTCTGGGCTGGCAGATGTCTCAGCTCTACTATCAGCTCACAGCCAGGCCTCCTTGGAAGCCTCTTGTTTCAGTCCCTCCTGAAGTCCCAAAGGCCAGTGTGCTCCTGGCAGGGCCTTCCTGACCCTTATCATAATGGGCTGGGTCTGTGTCCTGGCACCAGGCTGGATTTGGCTGTCATGATCTTTCTAGTTTTAGTGCAGTTGGCTGAAGCAGGAGGTTGTGGGCTGGTCCTCTCTATGTGGCTTCCAAAGAGCCAATAGGACAATGTTGCAGAGAAAAACTTTGCAGCACAGGCAGGCAAGGAAGCAGTTTGAGTGGGACACCCTCTCAGAGATGGAGATACTCTGATCCTCTTAAACTGCAGTGTCCAGGGCAAGGGTGGCTTTCTTTAAAGACTCACAGACTCCTTCTTTCCCCCTTCCTCAGGACCCTTTTCTTCTGGAGAACCCACAGCCACATCTTAAGTCTTATATAACACCCATCCCCAGGATGTTAGCAAGGCAGAGCCACCCTGCTGCTACCCAATTCCCAAGCAAGGCCCCTTCCCCACTCCCAGCAGCAGAAGGTGAGAGAAAGCCTAAACAGTTAATCTGGGAAAGTCAGGAGGCCACAGGCAGAAAAGTATACACAGGAGGAATATTAATGAAAGACAGCAGCAGTTGCGGGGCAGGGAGAGTGGGCACCCGCAGTCACCTCGGCTGTGCTGCCTGTTGACCATCCCGCCCAGGGTCCACCGGCGATCCAGGCGCCGCAGATGGGCCTTGCGTCTCTTGGACACTGGTGTGGAAGGTGGTGATGAGGCACGTGGCCGACACGAACCGGCGGAGAGAATGGAAATGAAGATGAGAAAGGATGGGGAGGGGAGGAAGAAGGGTTAGGGGAGGGTAGAGGTCTGTCCACACTCCAAGGACTGAGCGGAGGGGCACACCCCAGCTGGATAGGGACAGATCTGAAGGCTAACACTGGTGGCACGTGGGGGAAGTCAACCAAAGCAAAACTCTGCTTCTGCCCGAGTCTAGAAGTAGACTGAAGAATTTAGGATTCTGACACTGGAGAGATGGAAAGGGTCCCTCACATAAGCCCACATGAGGCAACTCTTTGGTTGCAGCCCCCAGCAATGGAGAGATCACCATTTCACAGGTTTCTGGACAGTGCCAGTTTTTAGGAGGTCCCATGGCACACAGGTGGACATCTATACACCAAGCATGACTGTGAACTGGCCACCATGGGCTAGGTACCTTGTGGGGAAGGGTAAGTGTGACCAGGAGAGCCTTGGGTCCCTTCTTCACTGATCCGGACTAGCTTATAGCCTTGTTTTCATACTTATCTCCAGTGTAGGGAGTCTCTTGAAGACAAGGACTTGGCCTTGTGTCTCTTTATCCCCACTGCTTGACACTGGCCTACAAAACGTCTGCTAAGTGAAATGTTCATGGATGGATGCCACAGCCACGTGCTGATCCTTCATGTCATCCATCTGGGTCTCTGACAACTGCACCTTCTCAGCTTCTCACTGTGTAAGATCCCTTTGCTTGGACCATACTCTCTGGGTGGCTCCTACACTAGCCCTCAGGTTGGTGTACGTCCCCAGGGACCTCTGTGCCCATGCTCTAGCTCAAGACTTGCTGCTGTCCTATGGAACTCTCATGGGGATGAGTGCTGGCTGACCCCACCTCCGGCACTATGGGAGGAGGCACCCAGGTGGTTAGACAAGTAAAATTAGCCAAACATCCTTGGGGCAACCCCGGCTAGGTCTTTTTTTGGTCTTGCTGGGAGGAGGGTGGCCCTCTGACCAGCCCTTTCTGAGCAGGAGATCCAGTTCAGTCTATTACCAGCAACCTTTAACCTTGTGAAGCCTGTGTCTTCTCTAAGCTTCTGTTCCTTTATCTGTTATAGGGTGACACTTTCTGCCCTGATGTGGACCAAGACAAAGGTCTGACAGTACCCTGGGAACTATAACTAGGTTCTATATAAGGCCTCCTAAGTGGGGCTGGGTGACAGGGTTTATTTGTGAAGATAGAGAAGCTTTAGCTGATACCCAGACCAGTGGTCACCATTAAGGTCACTGACATTTACTGCCTGCATGCCAGGACTGGTTTCCAACAAAGATCATCTCACCTGAGTCTCATAGAAGCCCTATGTTGTTGGCATTAGCTCCATCAGACAAGTGGGGAAATGAAGCCCAAAAGTGCCGAGGGGCCCCCTAAATGCATGTTTACCACAAGGCTAGAGGTTCAGAGACCGGTGGACACAGCACAATCACTGGTGCCATGGGTCTGGGGAACCCGGTCCTCAGCCTTTCTGTGGCTCCTGGCAGGATATACCTAAGAAGGGATGATGGAATCCATAGGTGTTCACATATAGCCAGGGAGGCTGGCACACAGGTCCTACCAGAAGCACCAGAGAAGGGATACCTTGGATGCACACACACATGAATCTCTGTACACAGAACTTTGCGTTGGCAATTTCCTGATTCCTATTCCACCAAGGTCAAAGTCTTCCACAGCCTGCATCCACTCATTCTGTGCAAGGCACCTGCACTCTGTCCCAACCAGGCTGGCATGTACGCTCCAGGCCTGCCAAGCTCTTTCCTGTCCTGGTCTTTTACCCTCTCAGGGTCGGGGGCCTCCGCCATCTACTGACACTAGCTTTCCTGGTATAGATTTTTCAGCTACACATTTTCCTAGAGTTGGGTCCCAAGTGGCCTGCTCTGCTGACTAACAGACATTTCACCGGGAGCCTAGTGGCACAGCAGTAGGGACTCCCAAAGGCCAAGCCTGCTAAGCAAATGCAACTGTCTCAAAGACTCAATCCTTCTGTGTAGAAACGTGGAGACAGAAAGTGTTCCAAAGAGTGGTGGACAGGCATCTAAGCCCAGCCTATCACCTAAGCCTCTGTGAGGGGTCCAGGCAGCTTGTATAGTGTAGAACTATGAAGGAGGTGAGACCTTGGGATTATAGACCAGATTCAGCACAGGGCCCTACCTATCCATTGCAGCGGACGTACAATGGGACCAGAGGGGAGATGAAGTATGAGCTCAGAAAAAGTCCAAGCTGAACACTCCAAGCCCTTTCAGTGAGCCCTAGTCCCTGGAGAACTGTTATAAGCTGGTATATTGCAGGGGCTGGTCTCTGTTAAGGCTCTGAAATAAAGCACTGACACAGGAAAAAGGGCGGGGCCCCAACGGCCAGCCGAATAACCCACACGTAGTGGGAGGATGAATAACGAGTTCCTTATTTTGGCCTGAGCAGCACGGAAGTAGGGACGAGAGGAACAGATCTGGAGGTGGCCTGAACTCTGGGTAGCAGACTTCCATCCTTCCGGCTCTGACGTGTTCATCTGGATTGTCCTTGCTGACTGTTAGGGAAAAAATTCATGCTGCCAGGTCACGGGAGGTCTGGTAGGTATTAAAAGCAGCAGCTGGGAACTGAGGTAGCTCAGACTTACTGGGCTCAGGCAGCCTGCTCTGGGGAATACAAGTTCTCAGACAGGCTGCCAAGGCCAATGCTGGCCTGGAGGTGGAGGCAGGCCCCTTGAAATGCAAGGAGAGAGGCCTAGAAAAACCTCATAGGGCCAGAGCTAATAGGAAGCTGATTAATCATGCAAGGTCTGAGCCCTTCTTGGTCACTGAAATGCTGGGGCTCATGAATCTGGCTGAGTACACCACCGGCCAGGTTGGTGGCACATCAGTACATAGGCTTCATAGCAGAACAAAAAAAATACAGCAGGAAGCTTGGCGTGGGCTGGAAGCAAACAGCAGTCTCTACGGGGTCCCTGATAGGAGCCCATGACTTCTGGAGAGGAACGTTCCACAGAGGTCTAGTCCTTAGACTAATCTCACTCTCTGCCCTGAAGTTGCCAAAGCCCAAGGTCCACATTCCAAGGGAATTTTCCCTGTTCTTAGCCCTCCATGGGGGCCACCAATCATAGGCCTGGGATGGAGAGAAGTTTGTGGGTAGTCCTCAGTGAGGTGAGATCCAATAGATGGGGCTTGGGTATGGGTCAGCTCACTTTGGAGGTCCAGATGGTTTTGGGGAGAAGAGAGGGCTCGAGAGGAGCCTCTAGAAGGGGTAGGCAGCAGTCCTATACATCGGCTTCACAGCTCCCCCTCTCCAGAACCTGCAGGCCCTTACCTTCCCCAGTCTTGGAGGTGTTGATGTCTGAGTCATCCCGAGTGCCATTCTGGGCCTCCAAGTAGGTGGCAGGGACCCAGCCCTGCTCCTCAGAGGTGCTTACAAACCACCAGCCTGCAGAGGGACAAAAGAGAATAAGCCATGAGCACCTACAGGACAGCAGAAGACGTAGGTGCTAAGGAACAAGAAGGCAAGGAGCAAGCAGAAGGCAGGGCACGGAGCCAGATAGCTTGGGCACCTGGTAAGTGCTCAGCTCGAGGCCAGCCTTGATGAGCCTATGTTCTATCTAAGGGGTGGGGGCAGGGGAGCCAATACATTCTCTGAGAAGAGAGCTTGACAAACCACCATTCACTCTTATGCATGTTTGGTGAAAAAAATTTTTAAAAATGAAAATAATGGTATGTTCCATGCATGAAATGCATCTTGCAGAAAAGGCCAAGCAAGCTGTGCCTGTGTGCAGCCCAGCTAAGATCTTTCAATCCATGAGGATAATCAGTGTAGATGGGTTTGGTGGTCTCTCCTGCTCTCAAAATCACCAGCCAGGAAGGCCTCACAGCCCCCCTCTAGAGATCAGCTGTTTCCTTTTCTCAGGTACAGGTCAGCAGTTTCCCTGCAACCACTCCCAGCAGCCCTCAAAGCACAGTGCCATTTCAATCACAGTTAAGTGGATGCTGCAATGGACCCCTGTTAATCAAGGCCACGTGATAAAGGCCCATTCAGATTATTTGCTCATTATGTTCCTTGTTAATTCAAACAATACTTACTGAGCAAAGTGCTTGAGCACCCAAGCCTTGGGATACCCCCTACCCAAGAGCCATCGGTCCTTTCCTGCAAAGACCTCTCCCCAGGATCTGTCTTCTTCCCATCCCTTCTTCTCTATTTGGTTCTTCTTTGTCCCCAGGAAGTCTTAGTGAAACTTGAATCTAAAGGCCTGAGACCTCCTGTACTGGGCCCATTAGCCAGAGTTGGAAGAGGGTAAGTGGGTGTAATCTGCAGGTGAGAGAGTAAGAAGAAAGGAGAGAAAAGCTAAACCCACCGGGCAACCTGGGATAGGCAGGTGTTGATACCCATTTAAAAGGAGAGAATGGGAGCTATAGGCGGGTCAGGTTAGGACACTCTACACATCTACTGGCATTTTCCGATCTCTGGGGCCAAAGGTGCGTGTTAAGAGCACCAGACACCTAAACTCACCCAACTTCTAGGTGAAAAGACTAGTTCCAGGTGGCTTGTAATCCAAGGAACCAGTAGGTTCAGAATGTGTACTAAATACCCTTGAGAGCTAGTGACAAGAGAGGGCATAGGTACTCATTTTGGGGCCAAGATCAGGCTGGAAAAAGTGGTCTTAGGCCTGAAGGAGGTCCTCATGGGCCTCTGCTAGCAACCTGGAGGTTCTGACAGTTAGAGCAATAAGAGGCTATTTCTTACACTCTCAACCACTGGAGCAGTAAGACCACCCTTCCCTGACACAATGGGAGGGATTTTACTGTCTACCTCGTTTGAATCAGAAAGACCCTGAATATCATGAGTTGATCAAGAAGTGCTGGGGTGCTGTCTCTGTGATGATGTCCACAGAGGTTTCTCTGTCTACCCTTTTAAAGATAGCCAGGAGGAGGCAGAAGGTTAAGGCTATCTACTCGAAGAGAAAAAGAGCAGCCAGTGGCACAGGGAGCATTTTAACTATTTCATGATGCTTGTCTAGAGTAGGTGCCCTCCTAACCTTCCTCAGCCAGATGTAGGCTGGGAAAATATCATGCAGGCCTGTATATCATTCATTACCTATGTTCTGCCTGAATGAGATGAGTGTGGGCCACCTTCATTCCTTCATTTTGTCCATAACCATTGCATACTTGTATACTGTCTGTGTGGGACCACTGAGAGGACCATACCCTCTGAAGCCCATGCACAATGCCTTGGCTACTCAATGGCTGGGGCTGATGGAATCCCCAAAGTAGCCAGAGGGCACAGACTTTGCAGGGTCCCTGCTTCGGAGGCTCCTGTCCCAGCTGTTCTTTCAGACCCTGGCTGGAGTCATGGAAGAAAGTGCCCCATCTCAATGGATGGGCTTCACATGACCCTGCCTTGACTGCAGAAGTGGGCATATCTGGCCAGTATCTCATGCCTGGCTGTCATTTCTCTAAACACCATGATGGTTCAGAGGCAGGTCTGTGACCCAAGCAAGATTCCTAGGGTTTTTCCAGGAACTGGCATGAGTGCTCCGATGATCTGAACCCTTAAGAGTCCCACATAAGGCAAGAATTATGGGGGCACGTGAGGACAGGGTCCTGAGAATCAAGTCAATAAAGCTGCAAGCAAGGAAGAATGAGATGGAGAGCAAGCTAGCCCTCAAGGATATTTTATGAGCTCCTGGTTCCAGTGTGCTAAAACTAGACTATCCCCTTGGACTTCCTGATGCCATGAGCCAGGAAGCTCCCAGTACTATTAGACCCAGAGATGGGATTCAATTATTTGAAACAAGTCTTCACTAATCAACCCTAATAATCACCAGTTATGATGACTGGAGTCCCTCAACTGAAACAAGTCTGGAAAAAAGTCAACTGGGCGCTCATTACTACGGATTTCAACGATTAGGAACTGCATTCTCTAATCTCTCTGAGCAAGGGTTAAGTCCTCCAAATCCTGCTTAACTGGATAGATCCTAAAAGTCCCCAAGATCAGTCCCCATAGTTCCCAGCTCAGGATCACTTTTCAAAGGCTGTTAGAACCCAAGGCTCTCGAAGGACATCCAAGACTCATGTTCTAATGCCAAGAGCTGAGCTGTGGCTCCCAAATCCCATCCAGATCCTTCCCAAAGGGACCTCCTAAGGCCCGCCCCCCTGAGCCAAGCCAAGGCCTCGTTAGCCACAGAAGTGCTGGTAAGGCCTGGCCTTCGATGGGAACCCTTCTTTCCTGGAGTGGGCTTCCCCATGGATCTTACTGTTAATGGACAACATGAGATGTGCTTTGAGAACAGCACAGTTCGTGAGGATACATCTTGAGGATTGGCCAAGATCCCTGCATGACCAGCTTATTTTTCTACCTGTGGTGCCCACTGCCAGCACCACCCTCCCAAACAACCTCTTTTCTCCTTGTTTTCACAGCAAGGCCACTTCTTCCTTTTCTTTGTGTGAACCCAAGTTTCCAAGAAAACCAAGTGACGTGGTCATCAGTCTCATGAAGACTGGATGGCTGCCTTCTAAGCTTTCTCTCTACTTAAAGTTGGGCTCCAAAGTCATCCTCAGTAGAAGCTAAGGCTACAAGCCCTCCTGTGGGTATAAATGGGCTTGCGGTGGGGGGAAGGCCCAAAAGGATGTTTCCTTTGTACATGACTGAGGCCTTAAACCCCACTTTCCTGACGGGTTTTTCTCTATCAGTCCTACCCAAGTTTGCCTGTGTCCTAAACTGCTGCAAGGTAAGTCTCTGAGCCTGCTGTCCTCTTGCTTTCACCCTCTCCCTTACAGACTTTCCTCCTTGTCTGAACAACCTTATAATATGACTTGGGTTCCTTCTCCTCTGGAGGCATCATGGCCTTTCCTCTCCCTTCACTCAGGGGAACTTTTCCATGCACAAATGGCTCTCTTTCCTTCACAAGAGCCCAGGATATGGATAGAACACAGATCTGCACTTGTGGGCAGCAGGGGCATTCCTGGGGCAGGGTAGGCTTGGTCCCTCCTCCCTCTGCCACACAGGCCTATGCATGTGGGGCGGGGATGAACAAGGACTTTTTGAAGAGCTAAATAAATGGCAGAAGTACCCTGTGGGCAAAGCAGCACCATACTCTTATCTATGGTGCTCCATGCATGTACCCTGCACTGTCTCTGAGTCCATCCTTCTTCAAAATCTCAAGTACCTGGCCACATTGCCTGCTGACCTTGAGAATTCCCTCTCCCTAGGAAAACAAGTTAGGATCCCATCGCTCACTGTGGCTCTAAGGCCTGGGGCTGAGACTATAATCATCCCCATGGTCTGGTGGCCCCTGCTAGCCCTGCTGGAGAAGTTCAGCCTGGGCTTCCACTCCAACCCAACATTTGCAGAGCTGGTCTAGGTTGCTTCCACTCTTAGGTCCCAGTTGGTGCCAGAGGGGATGATGGTTGTGTAGAAGAGCCTGCCACACACTTGGCTGTGGGCACTGCTATTGAGCCAAGATGGACAGGCTCAAATATTGCTGGTGAGCAAGTATAGGTGGCCATGCAGTAGTACCCACCCTGGCTCTAACACAGACCTCCCTAGATTTTTGGCTGCAGTCATAGTTGGGCTTCCTGGAAAGACTCCATGGACCTGCTCCCACCCTCAGCTGTTGACAGGCTTCTCCGAGATGCCAGTGGCTCAGACGTCAATTGGTATAGCCAGGGATTCTGATCATAGTCATTGCTGCTCTCCCAAGAAACAAACAGAACCTGAACCCTTGGGCATGGCTTGACTGGCCAAGAGGGCCCACGTGTCAGCCAACGGACCCCATTGGGCTCTCTCCCAATGCATGCAGAGGCTTTATCACCTTTGCTCCAGAGTCTTGACTGTGTGGGTATGCTGAGGGTGGAGTAGGTGCAGGTACTGATTTATGTAAATGGGACACAAGTTACGTACTTCTACATATCTATGTGTGGGCAGATACACGTGCACATGGAAACAAGGCTAGGTCTGCGTGTGCACACACAATCAGCCAAACAGAGAAGGGTGCTATGTCAGGTGTTCGGCTTGACAGTTATCATTTTATTTGCTATTTAAGTATCTCAGGAAATAATGCCACTGTCACCATCTTTCTCAATTCACAGTTGAAGTTTAAAACAGCTCTAGATTCAAGTCTCAGCCACTATAGAACTGGATGCTGGATATTTTTGTTACATGCACGAGGGTAAAGGAGACTGTGAACAGGTGTACCCCTGAATACTTGTGCTTCCACCTGTCTGAGCACATATATATATGTCTGTGTGCACCACGAACAGAGGAGCCAGTCTGTGTGTACTTGACAAGTGTGCACAGGTTACAGAGATTTGGTACCAGAAGGATTCAAATGCTACCCCGGTTTGCTACATCCTGTGTGTGGCCTTGAGCAAATATGAAGCCTTTCTGGGTCTTACTTTTCTGTCTCTGGTATGAGAGTAACTAATGGAGCTTATTTCCTAAGGATGCTGCTGAGGAAATGAGGTAATACACATAAGTATCTCTGGTTCAATTGTTCAGCACGCTGATGGCTATGAATACCTAACAGTCACCATCCGCAGCCGCAGGACAGCTCAATGAGTACATGAGGACATCTTGGTGAGCTGACTTCGATGTGTATGCACTGAAGTCAATCTGTGGTGGCACGGGAGAATGGAAGCTTTGACTTGCTTGCCCTTTCTTTGGTAGATGCAATTCCCAATAGCAAAGCACGGTAGAAAATGGAGCTGGAGGGGCGATGCCCAAAGTGCTTTAGGGCCTCTCTCAGCCAGGAGACAAAAGCCCAGAGAGAACAGTGATGATGTCATCTGTCATTTGCAGCCAGCCCTGCTAGGTGGGCTTCACAAAAAACCCATTTCACAATGGTCCAGGGGCCAGAGAGAGGAGAAGGCCACACAGGGAGGGCCAAGTAGCTCACGGTAGGGAAAATGTTGGCCAGCAGGCCCCAGGCCCAGAAGCAAGCCCCTGCCTCATCTTCAGTGAGCTGGCCCAGCTGTCTGTGACAAGTCTGCCTTTAAAGCCCTCACACATGAACTCTGACCGGTATTTCCCAATGCTGACACTGGGGGAGGGACAATGGGGCACACACAGACTGAGTGAGAGCGACACACAAGCTGAAAGAGAGAGAAGAAGAGATAAAGAGCAGAGAAAGAAAAGAAAGGGAGAGAAAAGAGATTTAGAGACAGAGGGAGGAGTTGGGAAAGGAGCGGTTGGACAGCTGGGGCCTTAGTGTCTCCAAGAGGGGGCTGAGCCAGGCTGGGGGCAGCAGGAAGTAATGGGCCCTCTCAGGCCACTGCTGTCCCCAGGGTGACCAGGCCACAATGGCCTCCTTAAGGAGGGAGGATAATGAGCTCATTAGGGCCAGAGGGAGGCCAGCTGCACACAATTAGGATGTTAATAAAGTCCTCCAAGGTCACAGCTCAGCCTAGGACAAAGCATGTGGTGGGGGAGGAGAGACCCCTGTTTCTTCCTCTCCTGTAATCCTCGCAGTCCTTCCAGATGTTGAGATGTGTCCTTCCCAAGGTTTCGACTCTCTCCCCTCTCCTTACAAAGTTTTGGTCCACGTATGCTACTTAGCCCTCTACTCCAAAACAGAACACAGATTGGATTCTTGCTTTACCACTTCCTAGCTGGGTGAACTGGGGCAAGTTATTGCTCCCTATGAGCCTCACTGCCATACCTGGATAATAAATATCTACAAGGTTACCAGGGATACACAGTATAATCAATAATGTGAGCTTTTTCATGTTGCAACTATTTACTGATCACCTGGTATGTGCCAGGTATGGGAACAACACACATGCAGAACTCAGTATATATTCCGCACCAGGCCAGGCGGGGCAACAAGTAGGTGTTCACTGTGTACTGAATGCTGAGACTCTAAGACAGGTCAGCTTTCCACATCAGCCCTGGCTTCAAGCTCTCAGGCACAAATCCAGAGGATGTTGAGATAGCTTCAGACTCAGATTCTGGAGTCTGGGAGACCTGGTACCTTCAGGTGCTCTCCAGGGATCACCTTTTCCTACCTTACACTCATTCCACATCCTTCCCTGGTGGTCTAACTTAATCAGTTCTGAGCTGAGCATATGTGGAACACAAGTTCTAACCCAGGACTTCGTAAGTTTCCCATACCCAGGTAGGGGATGGTAGGTCATGGGGCCAAGGAGCGCAGAAGACAGAGCCCAGGACTCAAACATCTTAACGTCTTGCTGGTTTGGGTTTTGAGGGACTCAAACTCTCCCCAGAATCCCAACCCACAGCCCGGTCTGTTGTCAGAAATGCCTTCATTCTGGCTTGGAACTTGACCTCTGCAGAAGGGTGTCATGCCTAGCATTCCCATAGTCTCTCTTTGGAGCCAGGCTGGAGAAATAAGCAGGGCGAGGATTGGTGAACACCAAGCGGTGAGGTGGAGAGATGCCAAAAGGAGGAAGACAACCAGAGGGGCCAGGCTGGGCACATGTCACCAGCACTGCCCACCTGGCCACAGAACAGCTGGAGAGTGGCTAGGCTCTGAAGGGCTGCCTCTGCCCTAGACCCACAGTGACCTCCTGCCTATGACCTTGGGGCATAATCTAAGACTTCTGGGGGAAGCGTGGTAGAGAAACTCAAAATGCACGTTCCTTCCATATGCTGTGCCTTTAAGAAGAGTGAAAGGCCACCCTCCCTCAACGAGGCTTCCCCTGGTCAGAAGGCTCTGTCACTGAAACCTTTTGCCAAAACACACTCCAGCTCTCAGCATGCAGCCTCCACGGTCCAAAGAAAACAGAAGTGGCTTTGGAGCAAAGTGAGAAGCTCCCCAGCTTCTCCTGTGCGCACCCAAACAAAGTCTGCCTTCCTCACCTGCTCACCTGTCCTACTCCTGATACCCAAGAACTCTGCTGTGCTATGCCTGCTCTTCCCGCTAACGGGGCTCTGAGGCCACTGGGGCTTCAGAACCTTCCCTGGGCGCCTGGATTCCAAGACCATTAACACAAGCTGCTACGTCACCATCTGGAAGGCTCCAAGGAGTCTGTGGCAAGAAGACAGAAAATGCTGGGCTACTGCCACCTCTCCCCACCTCAGCTCCAGCTTGCCCATCTCACTGGGTGAGCCCATAACTGGGCTGAGGGTTGGCCAACCCTGCAGTGCTCTGTTGAGTCTGGCAGGCCAAGGGGATGGGCAAGGCACCTAGAAGGTGGCTGGACTAATGAGCATTTGCAGGCAGAGAGGGCCAGGTGACAGAATGACAGGTAGAGGAGAAGGGAATGGTTTTAAGCAAGCCCTACTGCCTGAGATCAAATCCCAGTTCTGCTACTTTCTAGTTAATGAATTTGGGCAATTACCTCAAATTTTCCCTCCATACAAGGGACCCAAAACAGCACCTTTATCTCATCATGTAGTTTGCTATAGAGAATGAAAAATACTCCGAAAGTACTTAACTGCCAATAAGCTACAAAGCTACGTTAAAGTATAAACCATAGGGAATTCTAAGACCTTTGTGTCTCAGTGCCTGGCTGGGTGGGTCTTAGGTGCCCCGAATCTCAAGAAGAGAGACAGGTACCTTTGTTGATTAGGCAAAGCTTGGGAAAATCTCTACTGAAAAATGTATGGGCCTGGCTGGGATTATAGCTTAACAGAGTGCCTGCACAGCAAGTGCAAGGCCCTGGGTTTGATTCTCCAGCACCACATACGCTGGGTCATGGTAGCACATGCCTGTAATTCCAGCACTCAGGAGGCTAAGGAAGGAGGATTGCCATGTGTATGAAGTCAGCTTGGGCCACATGGTGAGTTCAGGACCAGCATGTACGCAGAGTGAGACCCTGTCTCAAAAAAGTGTGAATCTGGCTCAGAGGCCAGCACTGGTGGGGGCTGAGGCTAAAGAGAGAATATGAGATGGATGACCTGAGGTCCCTCCAGGACCTACAAAGCAGTGGAGTGATGAGGGCATCGCCACACACAGAGTGTGTGTCCTGGCATGAGACTGCTAGGGGTACTTGCCACAGGGGGACCCTGCCAGCCCTGTGCATTGTCTGTCATGGGCTTAGCTGACTCAGTGTTTGCTGAAGGAACCATAGACATGCAGAGATCAGACCAGGAGTCAGAGAAGAGTTCTTAGCGAAGGGACTTGAACTGAACTGCAGATAAAATCTAGAAGGGAGGGGGTAGGGCAGGCTTGTGGGAGGCACAGCATGAGCAAGGGCAGAATGGACAGACATGGCTCACACTAGGGATGTTCAGGATGCTGTGGGAGGAGGCGCTTGATAAGAAGAAACGGGAGGGATACTCACTTCAAAGTCACGGTCCCCAACTCAACCCCTTATCAAGCAGCGTACGGAGGTGTGAGTGTGTGGCCAGATCCGGACCAGAAGGCACATCAGTAAGAATAGAAGATGCAAGAAGGTAAATTCTAACATAATCATAAATTATGTTGGTGAAAGAGAAGCAGCTGTAGTCTGAGACATTCAAAGAAGACAGAAGAACAGGAGTCAGAAAAGGCAAACCCAGTCAAGGAAGGTATTCTCAAAAACAGAATGGAGCCCTGGGGTGATGGCAAGGGTAAGGAAACAACCTTCCCCTTGTAGTTTCAGGCAAGAGATGAGCAGGAGAGGTCTCTCTCCCGAGGAGGGTGTGACCACGGGAGGAGGGAGGCAGGACCGCAAGGAGCTACGGTACTCCTGTCCATTCTCAGAAGCAGATGCTCAGACTGAAGTATTTGCTGGCCAGAGGAAGTCAAGTGGACCGAAGGCAGAGATGGAGGCAGCTCTCATGGGCTGCCTGGACATGATCTCATCAGCTGGCCACCAGAAAAGTCCCCTTAACAAAGAGCCTACCCATCACTACCAGCAATATTGGGAAGAGAGGGATGGGAGTGAGACCAGAGGACATACATGCCTAAGACTCCAGCTTCCAAGGAAGAAGATTATGAATCCCTGAGCAGAGATCCAACAACTTAAACGCTGGTGGTCATGAAAACATGGATTCCCTGAGGAACACTGGGAGAGCATGGAAAGGATTCTGTATACTAACCAAGGCAGTTCTAGGCACAGCAGAAAGAGGAGACCAGACCACTGTGGGGTCTAAGAGACAGGGAGCCACTTATCTGGCAGGTCCAGAATGTGCCAGAGCTGAGTCTTTGTCATGGCTTAGATCTGGAGTGTCCCCCAAGATCCTCATGTACCTATAGGTACTATGTATTGTTGGGAGGTGGGGCCTGGCTGGAAGGAGCAGGTGCTTGGGGTTTAACCTGGAGAAGCTTGTGCTGGTTCTGCCCTTCCTCCCAAACTAGTCTCAGTTCTGTCATGTTGCTGCGAGGATCTGTATCCCAGAGCACTGGCTAGGCTCTGGCTCTAGCTATGACCTTACCATGTGATTCCACCATTTTCCAGCTGCTTACCCATGAACAGCCTGAGCCCTTCTGAAATTGTGAGCTACAATAAATCTTTCTTTCCTAAGTTGTGGATGTCAGGTATTGAGTCTCAGTGGTGAAAAAGTAAGACAGTCCTCTAGAACCTTTGCAGTGTCTTGAGTCCCCATGACTCAGGAAGGCTGATCTGCAGCTGATGGCTGGCACGTCCACAGAGGGCATGGTGGGAACCTGTCCTGCTGGATATTTTAATCATCCCAGGATGAGGACAGAGATGCTGTGCTGGTAGTATCATCTCATTAATAAAAGCTGTGCCAGGATTAGGAGGCAAAGGACAAAGTCTGAGCAGATGGTAATGCCAGGTCAAATCTGACATGAAGCTAAGTCTTTAATGGAAAGATAAAAGGACATGGCTCAGTGTAGTAATCTTATAATTTACAATCCATACTCTTTGCAGCAAATGAAAAAATATTATTAGTTATTATGCTGTATTTTAGGTGCATACTGGGAATGTCCTCAGGAATCTGGGTCATGTGGGTCACTCTCTTGGCAGTGAGGATGAATAAGGAATTCTGAGGAGTCTTAAGTCCAAAATGCCTGGCAGGAGGAGTGTGCCCTGAGTCTGTGGAAACATAGCTGCCTTAGCAGATGCCCGAACTGGTAGCTTCCACAAGGCACGTGCCTAGGCAGGGCCAGTTCTAGGGTTGGCACCCAGGTTTGACACTGAAAGCCCTCATTCAGCTGTCCTAGTAAAGCACTCCAGCTTTTATTCCTTGGCAGAAAGACACTAGCATTGCCTGCTCGTTCGATTTGTGCCCTAAATCTCCATTTCACAGATAAGCCAAATAAAGCGGCCCCTTCACTGTCTTCTCCTCCATTCCACTGCTGTCTACCAAGCAGCCTTGAGCCTCAGGAAAGGCAAAGGTGTGGCTTTTATCCATCGTCCCCCTCTAAGAGAAGGGGCCTGACAGGCGGCTTTCAGACCCACCTTCAAGTGACAGGCCATGCAGCAGGATAGGGCAGACACACACAGGCCAAAGAAACTTCCCAGCACAAGGTATCAGCCCGGAGCTTCTACAGGAACAAATTTGAATCAACTTTTCTCATACCTGAGATACTCTTACATTTCCTTTTTGCCATGTTCTTGAGTGGCAGATTCTGTGGCCCACAAACTGTATACACAGACATGCTTTGCTTGCCCATGGGGCTAGGTTCTGAACGATGCCTTAAGACAACTCCACTGTGGTGCACACATCAAGGCACTTGCGCACACGTAGATGGTACAGGCCCATCAGTCTGTGGGGCCTGCTGACTCCATCAAGGATGCAGTACATGTGAGATGCCTGAGGCTGCTGCCAGGATCACACGACATACTACTGTGGACTAAACTAAAAAGTGTGGTAAACACACAATCCAGTAACACAGTTGATCATTACCAAATATTATGTATTGTAAATGACACTTATGTGCTATACTTTTATATGCCTGGCAATGGACGTGTATTTTTACCAGCAGCACCACAAACACACGAAATGCGTTACATTAGGATGCTATGAAAACTGTGGTTATCACTATGTGAAAGGAATTTTTTGGCTTTGCTATAATTTATGGGACCACTGTGCTCTATGTGGCCCATCGCCAACTGAAATGATGTTATGAAACATGTGACTGTACGTAAAACAATTCTTTCTTATTATTTATTAGGGGAGCTGGGGATTGAACCAGGGCCTCACCCATGCTAGGCAAATGCTCTACCACTGAGCTAAACTCCCCAGCCCTTCTCATTTTTGTTTTTAAATTTATCTTAAGACAGGGTCCTGTTATGTTGCCAAAGTCGGCTTCAAACTTGCCATCTCTCTACCTCAACCTCCCAAGTTAGCCAGGGTTACAGGTGTCCAGCAGTGTGCCCAAAACAATCCATCTTTTTATTTTCAATGTGAAGAAAGTAAGTTGCTAGGAAAACGTCCTATCTCCACCGTGAATAAACAACTAGGACCACCAGCTCCAACTGTACAATCATGGCCAGCAAGAACAAAGCACTGTAGTAGATCTGAGGTGTAACCCCTAGAGGCTGAGTTTGCAGCCTGCTCTCTATCAGAGAAGTATCGAGGAGGGGTTACAATTGTGGAACATCAAGCTGACATAAATCCAAAGGCTTGTAAGAAAACAGGAACAGGACAAACCTTTCTCACTGTGTAAGGCAGATACATTCCATATCACCTCCTTGTGCTACCTGAGACCATGGCAGGCACCCTGTGGAGGGCAGACCACAGTCTCTGGAAACAAACACTGTACCAGAATGACATCTGATCTTTCAAAGCAGCTGAGGGAAGAAGCTGAAGAATGAGACACTGGTGAGACAGGAATCTGAAATCACATGGCCTCCCAGGGGTGCAGGGAGGAAAAAGAAAAGCCCAGAAACTATCTAGCAATGTGTATTAGCTTTCTGCTTGCATTTGGGAAGAGGCTGTGGGAAGAGAATGCCTCAGTTGTTACCAGCACTGGAAACAGAGAGGGTTACTCTTATTCTCTGAACTCTCTCTTCGGTACCTAAGAAGTATACATGGACAAGTCTGTCTATCTCTTTCCTTTTCTCTTTTGGCTAAAAATGGAACGTTATTGGCACCAAAACTAAGTTGGTTTCACTAACAGCCATTGGTAGATAACCTCCTCCCTCCCAGCTGAGTTTAGCCCTTCTTCAATTGGTCAAAAATAAAATGGGGGCAGTTGCAACTCCCAAGACCATCTTCATAAACAAAACAAACCCACTCCACAATTTGTTGAGGGTATTCCTCCCTTCAAACCCTCCTTATTTAATTTCTGGGGAATTTTAAATAGAGGCCTTGCAGAAATTCCGTACCACCTGACGTCAGCAGCTCTCCGACAACGTGGGTTCCACTGTGTTGTGTGGGGAGCCGCCACCACTAATGCTGATGCTTTTCTGGGCTCCTTTTCCAGTTGGAAATCGGGAGCCACTGGTGTCACCCTGGAAGACTGTGGAACAGGGAGAGTGCCCAGTAAAGTGTATCCCCCTTGGGGACCTTTAACTCTGTAGTTCCCCAAACCCTCAGATAACTGAACTGTTAACTTCTCTCAGTAAAGCCTACACTAGTGTTTTCTTAAGAGTGTTGATTTAAGCTGACTTTGTTTATTTACTTTGTGAGACAGGGTCTCACTCTATAGTCCAGGCTAGTCTTGAACTCACTATGTAGCCCAGGCTGGCCTCAAACTCAGACCAATCTTCCTGCCTCAGCCTTCCAACTGCTAGGGTTACAGGCCTGCACCACCACACCCAGTTTATGTGGTACTGGGGAATCAGGGCCTTGCAACTGCTGTGCTATTCCTCCAGCCCCTAAACTGACTTTAAAAAATGTAAATAGCTTTTTCAGAAAGAAATTTTCCTTTGCTGCAAAGAATGGAAAACCAGTATCCTAAATAGAAGATACAATGAAAAAAAATATATACTGCTTTGACATTCAACAAGATACTGAGTAGTCAAATGTTAGTAAGATACTAAGGCTGGGTGAGGTTGTGTCTAAAATAAAGGACATCAGCAAGGACCCCTGAGGTAGTGACACCACTGAAACCCAAATGGCGACTTTTCTCATGACTCAGTGTGGAGTAAAAGAAAACAAATGAAATAACCTCACGGTGGGATTCGGCGTCACTCGGCATATGTCCACCTGGTACACATTTGTATGACTAGCCCTCTGAGAAACGCTGATCTTGCTTCAGGAAGAGTCTTGGATTAAGCTGCTTCACTCAAACCCAGCCTGGCCACCAGTAATCTCTGAGGTCTTGTGCAAAAAAACCCCCCAGAAACAGTCACCTGCTCTACTTACCCTACAGTTACTCTAAGTTAAAAGATGGGGGAAATGCTTTGAAAAAAGTCTACAGGCTGTTGGCAGACAGAAGCAGATAAGTTATTACTCTAAACAATTTCAGGAATCTGGTGGACTTCTAACTTGCCCCCAGATAGAACTTACCGCCCTTGCTGGAAGACAGCCCATCCCTGCCTATCAGAGCAAAGGAAAGGAAAATTAATATGCCATTTGACAATTTTCTTTCACAGTTAGCCTTCCTAGTTAGGCTACATGGGCCTAAAATATTTTTTCCAATTTCATGCACAGGGAAATTGAGGAGCCGCATGGCCACCTTCTGGCTAGAGGGTGGTTACTCAGTGACAGTGAGATCTGGGCAAGAGCTTTTCATGAGATCTGAGGGAAAGGATCTCTGTTTTGTTCTTCCAGACCCTGTGGGCTTAGATGTCCCCTCATGTGCTGATCTCTTTGATTCATCACTGTGTTCTGGCCCCATCCTTCAAGCTACCAACTCTGTGAAGTTCTTGGGATTCCCTGCCAGCTGGCATTGTGGTTTGAGCTTGCCTAGGTCTGAGGTTTGATTGGTTGTGTCCCCTACATAAGCCAAGATCCCTCTGAAGACAAAGGCCAGGTCCTGCTCATCTTGGTGTGCTGTCAGCTCCTGCTGTTTTCGACAAACAGGGGGCCCAGTAAGTAGTTGTTGAGAATGAAATGCAATGGTAGACTGGCATAGGCTTTTTCCTCTGGCCTCTGTAGCCATTCCAAGCCTTTCCTCCTCTGCATTCTCAGAATCTCTCTAGCCTGAGTACCAGGGGTCACTGTAAGACCACAGCTGGGAACTTTTCTCCCATGCTAAAATCCAGTGCAGCTACTCAGCTCTTAGGCAAAATTCACTCTTCTCGTTCCCAATGTTGGGAAGTAACTGGCTTTTCGTATCCCAGTTTACCTTGGGGAGTCTGTCCACATGGACTCAAGACACAGAGATGACTGCTGCTCATTGCCTATCTGACCCAGAGCACCTAGAAGGTAAATACTCCCAGCCCTGGGAGCTTGAGTTCTGGGGTCTGCTGGTGGGCCTGACTGGTGGTTAGGGGAATAGGTCTCTGGAGCAGACCATTCTAGAGCCCCCTACTGCACCTGGGAGGAAGAAGGGCTTACTTGTGTGCCATGCAAGAGAAGCCACAAAAAATGGTTCCCAGTGGAGGTATCTGGCTACCTTAGATGGGAGGGCCTCTTATGGCATCCCTTTACATTCTCTCAGGAGCCTCATCCCGGAGTGGGCTTGTCCTTCATGACTGGCCTGTGGGGCCTCCCTGAACTTTGCTCTTCCATGTATGCGAGGGCAGAAAAACCAAATGGAAATGGCTAAGTCAGATTTCTGGTATTAAGTTTCCAGAAAGAAGCAAGGAAGTTTAATTTAGCCCTAAGTATGCTTGTCTTTGTCCTGGGATGACTATCCTGGAGCCTCAGAGGAGACTGTGGAGATTTAGGAATAGGTTCTCAGAACATCTTCCTGCCTCATTTTCCTTCCCATCAGAGAGACACTCAAGAGCATCAATGAGGGACACAGCTCGTCCCATACTACTCCTGCTGACCCCAGGTGCCTCCTACCCCTAACACCAGAAAGGAGGAAGTGGGCAAGATGGTTCCCTCAATACAATCAGAGCAAGTTAACTGTCTGCTACCTCTCTGGCCCATCTGTTCCATGAGGCTAGAAAGGCTTCCCTATTCACCTCTGTAACACACAGCAGGAGACTCAGGTTGGGAATAAATGAATAGAAGCATGTCTGATCTCTAGCTCTTGATTGCATGCTTATTCTTTTGTCTTGGTTCCAGATTTCTCCATTCTGAACAAGGTCCAGGTTAACCCACACCCTACCTGTGGGCAGAGATGGAGGTAGGAAGCTGGGAAAGTCATTGGCCTAGCCTGCCCTCCACACACCCATCTCTCAGGCCCCGCAGCCATCCTACCAACTCTCTGGAGAGACTGCATTCTAGAAGTGATTCTAGGGAGGCCTGCTCAGGGTCAGAAAACAGAAGGTTGGAATGGCTGACCATAAGCATTTCTCCCTTTAAATATCATGGCAGCAGCAGGTGCCTTGAGTTCACACTCTCAGCCATGGCATGCTACAGCTTCACAGAGTGAGAAATGACACAACATCATGGTATCAGCTCCAGCTCCCCAGCTCTGTCCTGTCTGTTAAACTGGAACCTGGAGGTCTCTATCACTCAGTTTCTGTGTCCTGGTCTCTGGATCAGGGTACGTAGCCAACCTGGCGCAGACTCTATCCAGCCTCTTAGCAGGAACCACTTTTAGAATAGTGTTTCTCCTCTTCCAAGGACCCTGAATTGGTGGGATTATCCCATAGGGGCTGACAGATGGGAGTACAGAGGGAAGACTAGAACTGAGGTTAGGAATCTTCCTTCCAGTTTCCATGTCAGCACCAACAAGATCCTCTGAACCCAGTGGAAGAAGTGGTGGCCCTTTAAAATCTAAGGAGGAGAATTTGTTTCTGGCTGTGCCGTGAGGCCTGGGACACAAGCCGGGTCCTGGAAGCAGAAGAGGGTAAATACTCATAAGGGATCCAGTGAGGCAGGACCCCTGGATGTTCATTCTCCCTGCGCAAAGCCTGCGTGATGAGGTAAACTTCCTTTCTCTCCTCCAAGGAATAGCTAGCTACAATCCCACCCTGTTGGCAGTACGGCCCATGCTAGCCCTGGATCTTCTCAATGTCAAGAGAAGCATGCCCCAACAAAGTCGAGCCTCAGGGGAGCAGCGTGACTGATGCCTGAGCCCGGAAGGGCTGCTCTGAGGCGTACCGGGAGGCGCTTGCCGAGGGAAGGGAGGGGATGAGAAGCAGGCCCCCACGCACAATTAGGCTATCCCCAGGAGGAATGAGGACTTTCAATATTCCAATGTGCTGAGTCCCACCTGACCTCCTCCCCGCCCCTTACACATGGCAGTAAAAGCGCATGGTTAACATAAAAAAATACCAGAACACTTCGCTGATGAGCAAAGTAGCAGTGAGGAGGCCCCCAAAAGACAAGACAGACTCTGGGGACGCGGGGTTTCCCAGTTCGCCCCAAGCAGGAACAGGGGCAGCAAACAAGTCAGGCAAATGCCAACCCCTGGTGTGTCCCGACCAGGCGGAGTGGCAATGGAGCTTCCAATGCTGGGCCTTTGGGACACCTCCCCAGCTTGAATTTTGGCTTTTTTTTTTTTTTTCTTTTAAGCCCCAGAGCTACGGCTTTCACAGATCTTATTTAACTTGAGAAGGATCGGGGGAGGGGATAAGGAAAACTGCATTCTTCTCCATCAAAGCCAAGAGTCTAAGTAATACTTCTGGTTGTAACTGATGCTGGCCTGTTTGTGATTACTGCCCTTCGCTGGCTTTCTGGCAGGGCAGCCCTGGAACCCCGCAGCACTGCTGACGGGAGGCACCCTCCCTCATTCAGATAATCTTGTCCTCATCTGACATGACCAAAGGCGTCCATCAGTCCCTCTGCTTTCAACAGTTCTCCAGGGCAACTCTTCAAAACATGAGAGAGGGGAAAGCCACCTCAACCCCTATCATGAAATTCCACAACACTCATCAAGATATTCTTTCTGTTCCCAGCACTGTCCTAGAAAAAAGACCCATCAGCTGCCCGACTGTCTGATGCAAATTGAAGGAGGAAGCAGGCTGGAATATCTTCCTTTCTCAGGTTCCTTTGCCCCCCTTCTTATTAGAAAAGTGCACACATATGTGTGAGCACACCAACACACACGTATGCATATGAATATACTTTTGCTATCATAATACAGAAGTAGCTAAGAGAAACTCAAGACTATTCTTCAGCTGTTTCTTAGGAAATGTAACCTGCAAAGCATCTGGCCTCACAAAGCCCATTCCAAAGGTGTCCAGGAGTCCACAGTCCGTGATCATCTTTACAAATCCAGGGATGTTTGCACCCACTGACCCATTTGGCAGCTGGGAGAGTTGGCTGAGTCCTGGCCAACATGGCCAAATTACTTCTGCCTGTTTCCTTTGTGCTGAGCATGGCTTGTTTTTGGAGCCCCAGGGGTGGGAGGAACTCTCAGGGGCTCCAGACCATGGAGGTGAAGAGGATGCTTCTTGCCCAGCTTGTTAAGAACACAATGGTCAGGGCAGTGAGGAGCCTGGTATCTTGAAGGCAACCATAACTACTGTTGTCACTCCTAATCACCCTCCATTCTTTAGATGAGGACAGCTGGTGCTCAGGGAGGCAAAGTGGCTTGCCTGAGGTTACCCAATTGATTGGTGCCTGATCTTAGAGCCCTGACTGGCCAGAGATCCTCTTGCAAAGCCCAGTATTCCTTCCACAAGGGCGCAACACCACTCTGCCTTTTAACATGATACCCTAAGCACTGGGCCAAATGGCAATCCCTTGACCCAATGCCTAGAGCACAAAGTGGGTGTCTGGCGCTGGCAGAAAACTCCACTAGGTCACAGCGAGATCATTTGATTAAGCCCTGCATGAGAGAAGCCTGTAGCCTGTGCTGCAGATGTTGGTGTGGGGATCCTTGTCCTGCATTCTTACCTGCTTGATACCCACCATACCCCTATCGCAGCAGCTCAAAATTCTGCGGTAGTCAAAAGGTGAGCACATTGAGCTGAGCAAAAGCGGGGCCCTTGCAAGATGCTGGCTAAAAGAACAGAAAATAAACAAGAAAGACAGAATGTCCAGAAACACCAGGACTGGAGGCCTGGCCAACCTCAACAGCGACCTCACCCCCTTCCTGGGGGAAGGGAGGAGCAAAAGAGGCTGAGCAGGCAGAGCCTCAGTCTCACGGGATAGCCCTCCCTCCTCTGGAGAGCATTATCACCTCCCCCAGCTAGTCTCTAGCCTCAAGAAGCAGCATCACTATCAGGGTGCTTGCTCTGCATTCTCCTGCAAGGACATCTGAATCTCAGCTTGGGGGGAAGTTAGAGAGTTTTTCTGAGTGCATAGGGTAGGGGAGGTAGGGTGAGGACTCCACATGGCTCCAGCCTGTCACGAGCTAAAGGGTCCAGTGAGGGGAGCAATGGGCCAGAAGCGAGAGTGGCCTAAGAGTCCCCTCACCTTTTCCCCTCTCATTGCACATGTACCACTCCCTGGGGCCTCAGACACAGCCTCACTGGCACCAGTCACAAGGCAGCTCTACCACAAACTGGCTATAACACTGAACATTTGGCCTTGTGGTTTCTCTGTCCCAGGTCTTTTTTCCTCTGACAAAAAGCACCTCCTTTTTGTGGTAGGGAGAAACAGGGAGAAGAGCCCAGCACCTGCCACCTGAGGCCTTGCCAGGCCCTTGCCTCTGCACACCAGGCCCCTCTAGCCCCTGCACTGCTAAGTGAACTGTCTTGTAACAGCAGAGCCCTTCTCCTGACCAGACCACACTGTCCCTGCCACCTATTCATTCGGTTGGCAGCATTTGCTTCCTTCAGTTTTTGAGTCACCTGGGCCTGAATTTTGTGCAAGGGCTACATTCTCTAGAAACCTTCCCTTCTGAGAAATCCTGACTGCATTCACAAAACCTATAGTACCCAGGCATGTGACCTGAACTAAATCCCACCCTGCTGGGGCCAATGGCACCTTACTTTTTGCCTTGCAGTCTGAAGGATGTCTAGTGAAGATAACCTACTCACTGAATCTGGGCTTCTACCCTGAAGGCATAGAGAGAGCCTGAGAATCTGTTATCTTCAACAATGAGGAAACAGGGACAACTGTTTTTATGTACTGCTATACCCGAGTTCAACCGCACAGGGCATGTAATAATAGATGCTCTGTTTATCTTAGAAAACTGCAACCAATGGAAGAAGTCCCTGGGTACAAAATTTCACTGAGGGCTGAAGGTTGGGGTGGGGAGAGGAAAGTAAACTGGGGGAGGCAGTTTTCCCAGTAGTGTATTAACAGAAGAGGGGCCAGGACTGTTTGGTTGAGTGAAAAGGATGCATGCGCTGAAGTCCTGATCAGTACCTGCCGAGGTGCAGCTCAGGCTCTACTCCCATCCCTTCACCCCAGTCTCCTGGTAAGGAGACCACCCACCCACAAGGTCCAGTCCTTCCCCAAGAACCTGGCAAGCCAAAGGTAGGAACACTCACAACATCTCTTGCAAAGAAATGAGTCAACAAGGTTCTCTTCTCCTTCAGATTCCCTCTGATCTGCAGCCCCATGGCCTTTTCCCTACCCTATCAGGGATTCTACCAGGACTGATGTCTGCTTTCTGGCTCTCAGAGACCCGGGTAACTCATGCTGCAAAGCTCTCTCATGTTTGGCTTTCCAAAGAAGTCAAGTCCACAGTGTAAGTATCCAGGCCTCCCAAGAGTGGACAAATTGCAGTACTGAAGCTCACGACTCCTTTCCCAACTGTCCAACCTTGGAGCAAGTCACCTTAGCTCCCTGGTTTTCAATTTCTCTGTTGGGAAGACAGAATGCCGATCTCCACTGTGCGTGTCACTGATGTTTTTAAAATAAAAACCTCATGACTTTATATCTTATAAAACAAAGAACACCATGACTCAGAAAGAGCTCACCTTGAAAGAAGTTCATAATACCCTATTAACTGGCACAAGCAGCATTTTCTCAGGTGGCCTTGACCTCCCTAATGACTCTCCTGGCAGCAGTCCAGGAGAAGAGACATGCAAGTCCCTAGCCACTGTGTTTAGGTTCCAAGACACAGTGACCCCCGGAGGGCATGTGGCAATTCTGATGGGCCACACCGTAAGAAAGAGGAATCTGCTCTTACCCAGCAGTCCGAGTCCTCCATGTGCAGCTTGCTCCTGTTATGGCCAGTCCTTGGCAAACCTACTCTGAGTTTGGCTTTCTCTAACCTCCCATGGTGTTCCTGGGCCACTTCCCCACAATCCAATTCAATAAAAGCTTAAGGAAAGAAAAAGAATTTTAGCATGAGCCAGAGCGATACCCAGTTAAGAGGGAAAATGTAGCCAGTGGCACATGTCTATTGTAATCCCTGGCACATGGGAGGCTGAAGCAGGAGGATCACAAGTTTTAGGGCAGCCCAGACAGCTTAGTGAGATCTTGTCTCAAAATAAAAAGGGCTGGGAGAGCACGGGGTAGAGTATTTGTCCAGTATGCATGAGGTGTCAGGTTCAATTCCCCATAACGGGGCTGACAGACAACTGAATAAAATCAAGATAACAGTTTCGCATAGCATATTTTAAACAGAGACAGAAATGAAGTTGGGTTTATATGAACCAGAAGCTCCCCTCCATTTTCTGGGATCCAATAGCTCAGTTCCCAACTATCCCCATGGACCTTCCTCCTCCCTCTTCCCCCGTCCCCAGTTTGGCAGGGCATCTGAGCTAACTGGGTTGCTCTGGCTCTTCCCTGCTATGAGGCCAAGATTCTAGGTCAGCACTGAGAACCCAGAGGATGAGGTTATGGAATCTGAAAAGATGCTGATAGGGATGAGGGTGGTATTCTGGGTCACTCCAGATTACCACCAGAGTGATCACGGAAACCCAAGTGCTGAAGTTTGTCATATTAAGCAGCCACAGGATCCGCTGGGGAAAGAACAAGGGAGGGGAAATTTCTCAACCCAAATTCCCTGAGGTACTGACAAATTATACTCTCAGAAAGTGTCTGCGCTACACTTTGCTGACATCTGTTATATAAGAGAAATGTTGTGAGATCCTTTCCCTGCACTTCAACTAGGAGGGGCAGGAGTGAGACTTGTCACTGTTCAACTGGGGACAAAGGCAGTGTGCACATGTCCATCAGAGAGGGATAGAGGGTCTCCACTGTTGCTTCCTCGTCAGGCGCCTGTGCAAAGGGAGGTCTGCTTTCGGGAACTGGGTCACCTCTGTCCACACAGCAAACATCAGGTCAGATGACCACCCATTCTAACTGTCAAACCTGAGCAGGGAGGCAGTGAGGCAGCAGGAGTGTCTGGGCCTGTTGTCCCATCCAGCTGCCTGGCACCTGGCCCCAGGCAGGTGGCTGGCAATGCTCAGTGCCCACGGCCCTTGGATACCCCCATGACAACAGTCCTGGCATACCCAGCTCCAAGAGAGAACTGTTTCCAGGGTGGCCCTGTCCCCGCAACCTGGCCCTGCTGCCCTGCCCGATTCCCTACCCTGCACACAGCCAGGATGGCTCGCTCTAAGCACCGTACTCCTCAGGTGGATCTCCTGTTCATGGGTCTCCATGGCTAATTTGCCCCTCGCTCCCATTTTTCTTGTGCTCCAGGTACCCATACACCTGCTTTGCTATTCTCATCTGACCACTCTGAACTCTCCTCTCTGCCCCTCATTCTCCAAGGTCCAGCTCAGTGCGTCCTCCATAAAGTCTTCCTGACTATACTAGTCTGCATCCCTAGCACTTCAACTTTACACCAGGAGGCAGAGTTACTGATGAACAGCCCAACGTGGGGGTATCAGCGGCAGGCCTCTCCTCTTCCAGCTGTAACTGAAGCCCCTGGTCTCCTGTGGCGACTGTTCTTGGGTTATCAATGTGACTCTGACTTTTATTTCCAACGCATCTTCCTGCCACAGGCTGGGACAGTGATAGCTGCCTAAACAAGAACTCCAGGGGATGACTCTGACTCCCTAGCAGAGGTTGTGCTGGTCATATTAGTAAACGCCTTGCAGCTGTACCCAACACATATACCCTCAGGACTGAGAGAGTCCTCAGGACCACTGAGTGGAATCTCTTCTCTGCCCAGGTAAGAGAAGCCAGGTCACAAGGGAAAAATGGCAGCGCTGTCCCAGTCCAGCATTCTTACCAGTGGCTATCATACACTGAACATTCAAGTGTGTTCCAGGCCTTAAGAACCAAATTTGTTTTAGAATTAGTAATACCAACCCTATAGCTATGGGTATAATTATCCCCATTTTACAACTCAGGAAACTGATACTTAGAGGATACAAGACACTTTCAGAGGGTTATTAAAATAAATGACCAAATCAAGGGTAGAACCAGGTATATTTAACTTGCAGCCCTTGCTCTTAACTGTTAGGCTATCCTGCAACTTTACTTTCTAAGGAATCTCTGTCATAGAGTGAATACAGCGAGGGGGAAGGGCCCAAGTCTTGGTTAAGATGTCCACCTCTTCTCTGGGATTCACGTTGTCAACTCTTTCTTCTCCAACCAGCTGCATACCGAAGATAGTCTTGGAGCAGAATGAACTTGGAAACTGCTGATCAGGCAGATACAGCAGAGCCTTGGAAGTGCTGCATTTGAGGGGAGCTAATCAGAAAGCAACTATCTGATGGCTTAGACTGGACCTCACGGGGGCCACTCAGTTACCACTTCCAAATGAAAACTGGTTCATGACAAACTCTTGAAAGGTTGATTCAGAGATAAGAATGCTAGCTAACTTATTTACAATGCAGATTGCAACAAGACTCATTTATAGAAAGAACAATCCTATCTTTATTGGGTCATCCTTTTTCTAGAGGGTGTCTAGCTTGGAATTCTGAATTGGCAATCAGGTATGTGATGGTTAAGTTTAACTGTCAACTTGATTGGCTAGGGAGTTGCTTAGAAGATTAGTAGAGCATACTTCTGGGTGTGTCTTGGTAGGTCATAAAGGCATGACTGGGGGATCCACATACGGTTCCTCACCTCTTCCTCTCTGGCACTGTTTCTCTGCTCTGCTTTCTGGCTGCCATGAGGTAATCACCTTTGCTCAGCCATACCCGTCTGCCATGTTTCAGCCTTGAGGCTGGATGATCGCCGTCTGAACCTTCTAAAACTGTGACTCAAATAAACCTTTCTTCCTTAAATTCTGGGTATCAGGTATTTGTTCCAGGAACAGGAAAGTTGACAGTCTTAGTTACTTTTTTATCGCTGTGAGCTGTGACTTTATAGCCGACAGACACAAATGAGGGGAGTAAAGTTTATTTTAGCTCACAGTTTTGAAGGTCACAAGGCAGCTGGAAAATGGTGGAAGCACATGGCAGAGGTGGGGGTGGGGGCAGTTCCTCACAGCATTGCACACAGGAAGCCAAGGTAAGTCCAGTCAAGTCAAGTCCAGAAGGAAGGCAGGTAGGAGTATATATCCTTCCAGGTCCCATCCCAGTGATTTGTCCCTTTTGGGTCCAGCCTCAGTGTTCCACCCCTTCCAGGTTTAAGCCCTCCCTCCACCTGTCTGGAATCCAACCCACACGCCTGCAATCTGCCACAGGCCTGTAATCGAATCTACCCCTCCAGATCAAGACTCAATTTCTTAACAGCCCATGGTTCCAGAGAAAATACATAACATCCAAACACATGAGACTTTTGGGGGACATTCCAGATACAAACCATAATACTGACTAAGATGATCCCTCAGTAAGCACAGAATCTATGCAAAAGCCATAGAAGATACAGAGTCCACTTATGACACCAAAAAGACTGTAAGGCCATTCCACCACTGTGATATACATCCCACCAATCACGTGCCAGAATGCCCCCATCAATTAGATTTGAAGGTCCATAATAGCAGCCTTATGGGTGTCTGTCTAGTTAGCATAGGGCTTCGGAAAAAGAAAATATTCAAAAATTGTGAAATAAATGAATTAATGAATCTACATTGTATTTTTAAAAAAACTCCCATGGTACATATCACTGGCCCTTTTTATACAAGAGGAAGTTAATTCTTATATCACATAGCGATATATATTTTGTGGTGGTGTGAACCAAATCCTTGTATCTGCTACGTAATTGCAATACCACTGAGCTATGCTCCCAGCTTTTAAATGAGATCTTACTTCCAGTATTTGAATTACAGATTTGTTTTTTGCTTTCTCCATTACACACACAGCTGCTAAACAAGTGAGTGGTTGGTTGCAGCCAATATTTTGGGTATCTTAACCCTAACTTCTGTATTTCTCTTCTTTCTTTCTTTTTTTTTTTAGTGATTTTCCCACTCATTGTGCAAATAGGTCACATTGAGCTTGGGTATTTTGTGAACATATATATATATACACACAATCCTTTCTCTTCCCCTTCTTGGTCCTCCTGCTGTATTTTCTTCTCTAGGTGACTAATATCTTATCCTTTAATTATTACTTTAAAAATTTATATATACATAAATTCTAAATTCTATGTATCTCTCTTTCTTTAAAATCTACCCTCAGCAGCCAAAGCTGAAAAAGTTAGTTAGGTAGCCATGATACAGCTTCTGAACATAGCTGACTTACTCGCCAGGGACAGATCACATTAAAACTTTTTTTTTTTTTTTTTAAAGAGATGATGCCTTACTATATTTGCCAGGCTGGTCTCCATTCCCAGGCTGGAGTGATCCTTTTGCTTTAGCCTTTCAAGTAGCTGGGACCATCAGCATGCACCATTATACCCAGCTCAAATTTCAAATTTTGAACTCAGAACCAAAGGCCACAGTTACTTACTGATAGCTAGCTCCACTGAGAAGTCACATGAAGTTGGGTGCTGACCAACCAATACCACATAAAGAAGCTGCTACACTGTGTGCAGAATCGAACGAAGGCCAGTCTGCAGCAGGACAGCACAGCTGTACTTTTAATCCACACGATACCTAACAGACCACACGGCTTACACTGAATTTCCAGTCCCCATCTCCTGAGGCTGGGATTTACTTTGCACTCTTGGGTTCTATTAGATATTTCTGTAGCCTTTCAATAATCTCCTAAACAAGTTAGAGTGAATTTCTATCCTCTTCTCATAAGTCAAATGAGACCAAAATACTGTATTTAGGAGGCAGTGAAGAGTCCCAAGGTTCAGTTTTCTTACTGGTAAAATAAGTGAATAGACCAGAGAAGCACAAAATCCCATTGTTCTCAGTGGATGTTAGGAACCTCCAGTATGTCATGCCGGAGCCAGGAAATAAGCAAAAACTTAGAGCAGGATAGGTGAGGCAGGAAGAATTCTGTTGACTCATCTCCCTGCCTCCTGCCCTGGCTTGTCATCCTGAGGAAGAAACAAACCTGGAAAGTTAGAGGGGCAGCTTTGCTCAACACAGAAATCAGAGCAGCCGGAACCCTGACATCACACTCTGAAGACTTTAGACCAGTTATGCCTGCTGGAGGATGAAGCCATTGTGGTCTCTGAGGCACAAGAATGTCTTACCAGGGAGGCACATCAGGCATTGTTACTCATTTCAGAAGTGGCAGAATTCTACAGATAGAGCCACAATGGGTAGTGCATGCCCTGGCATGACCTGTTAGGTAGCAAAGCTACAAAGCTTTTTAATCTTTCTGCTGTGTGATCAAGTAGGAGGAAAAAAAAAAAGAGTCCTTTTGTTACCAGGCTCACCTAGTCTCTCTGATCAAAACCTTTTCCTTAAAGCCACTCAGGTCCCACACTGGGTGTCTTTGACTTCTTCCCATCTGTATTCCTTAGGAGAGGCTTATCCTCAGTGCTGGGAACATGTCACCTCCAGAGATCTTCTCAGCCACTGCCTGCCTCCAAGTTTAAAGGATCCATTAACAACAGGAATTGCCACTACTGTGAGTACCAAGATGACAGAGGATCACAGAGATATCCTTCAAGCAAGGATATTCCAGTAAGGTTGGAAGTCATCTCAAACAGCCCAACCCACAGCATCACCAATGCTCACTTCCCCTATTGGCCAACCAGAACCAGCTCATTCTCAGCCTCCCTCAAGGGCCCCTGGAGAGAGGAGAAATCTCAGCTTCTAGACTCCAACACCTGTTATTAGCCAAGGATAAAGTGCCTTCTGCTACACGGTGTTGCTCCATGATTCTACTAGAAGGAACCTGTGAAATGCAGGGCCTGGTGCTTGGTGTTTACTGTTCACAGACTCAGAATCGCCTTCCAGACACATCTTTAGATGGAGGAGAGCAGAGAATGCTGGCCTGCCACACCTCCACATTGCTTTGTGGCTGTGGTCCTTGCAAGGGAGCCCTGATGAGCAGGCAGGAGAACTGCTGGGTCACTCCATGGACATTCCACGTGAGGCACTCCCAACTAAGCAAGAGGACACAGAGGAAGAGACCTGGCACCCTGTGGGAGGCCCCAGGAGGCAGGGATGGTGCTGACTGAGGCTGCTGCCCCAATAATGCCAGTGGAAATGCCTCAACACACCCACATGTCCCAGGTCAAAGAAATCACAGTTGGGTCTTTGTTCCAGAGTTCAAAAGCTTCACTCACCACTCCTTCCTAAGCCAGCCTGCAGGATGCACAACGCAATCCCACTCCCGCTCCCCGTCCCCCACAGCCAGGCCTCCAGCTTCCCTACCGGGGCACCTGCCTCCCAGGGTCTGGAGTTCAGCCTTTTTCTTTTCTCTCCTTCACCCACTTAGTGTTTCTGACTCAGCTGGTTGTGTTCTCCTGAGCTCCTGGGTCCTGAGGGTAACAGACAGGATGGGATGGCAGGGGTGGTCACAGCACTTCAGCTTCCTCTGCCAGCATCTGCAGCAGAGCAGCTGTCTCTACCAAGGGAAAATATACAGAACTCCCAGGGAAGCAGAACAGCCAGGTACTTTCAAGCATCTCTCCGTCCGACACCTAGGGCCCTACTGAGTTACCCAGCCAAAAATTCAGCCTTGGGAGAGGACTGAGACATCATGCGCTCTGGGCCTCTGCTTTCAGGCAGCCACAAGGCTATCTCCATTTACAGAAGGGATAACCAGGCCCAGAGAAGAGAAGAAATCTAATGCCACCCAGACAGCAGGAGGAAGGGAGAATCCTTGTTCTAGGGACAGCAGCTGCCTCATAGGTTTTGTGCGTCAGACTGGTTCACTAAGGTGATGAGGTGTCAGGGCGCCTGGGCCCCTTCAACCAGCCAGGCGAAACTCTGGGACAGCAGATGTCTCCATACTGCTTCCAGGTTAACACAGACTCCTGCTTTTCCTAGCCTCTCCTTTTTCCTCTCCCAGGCAGAACTCCAAGTATCGCTAGGGTCCTGGACATCAGAAGGGAAGGAATAAGGCACACGCTGGGAATTACGGAGTCTGAAAGCAGGGCAGATTTCCTTTCAGGTGGGTCTCCTCTCCTGTTATCCCACCAGTGACTGACCCCAATGACCCTGGGGCTCCCTACCTCCTTAGCACGGACCTGCCAGTGGGCAGTGTCAATACCAACCACCCTAGTGATGCTTCCAAGACTACAGGTAGAGCCCATGTTGTGAAGACCCTGTGTCCAGGAGGGCCATGAATCAGGCTTGGGTTCACATCACTACCCTCTTCTCGAGAAGTCTGCTGAGCCCACTGGGATTTCTTCAGCCTCTTCACAGCTACCTGCTACCCAGAGGCACAGCAATGAGGAGCCCAGGGACACCCAGTCTGCTTATGCCCTCAGGAGACTCACTTCCCCTCCATCTCTCTGTGCCTCTGTTACTCTGCCTATACAATGGGCCTGATAAATAGTCTTTTGCTTTGTTTTCTTTTCAGGATTCAAAATACTGGAAAGGAAGAGAGGGGAAAGGGAGAACAGGCCCATTTTTTCTGGGAGTGCCCACCAAGCACAGTCCATGGAAGCTGCTGTGCACAGGAGTCTTTCCTCAGTAGGCAAACTGAAACCGAAACCAGGCGCCAGGAACTGAGTCAAGCCCCACCTGGCAGACTGCAGGGAACTGCTGGCAGATGTCCGGGATCCATCCCTGGCCCCCCAGGGGCAGCATGAGCCAGTGACTTGGGACTGACAGGCTCAGTCCACCTGCTGTGATTTTAGCTATCAAGGAATTTACTCCACTCTGCAAGAACCTTGAAACCAGCAGACCCTAGACAGCTGCTGGCATGACCCATGTGTACCTCCTAAATTCAGGGTGGCTGCTACAGGACCCTCTCTGGCTCCAGGAGCTGTCTTTATTGCTCTCTGGGCCCTCCTCCCAGGTCCGAGACGCCTCTAGCTTGACAGGGGCAGTCAGCTTTTCACCTAGACACTAGCCAACTCCCATAGGCCTGGCCCTTTCTCAGGCGACTCACCAGGAGCCTGGTGAGTCTGGATCCCAGGGTGACATCATGGTTTGCAGATCAAAGGACTATATACCAGGCCCCTCTGTAGAGCTATCTGGGTTCTCCTGCCCCTGCCTGGACCCTAAATCAAAATATGACACTAAGAGGGAAAGCTGCTGTGGGGTACTTTCGAGTTGGAGCAACCTTCCCCACAGGCCTCAAATGGCACAGGGTCTCTAAGCATAGGATGGACACTTATACCCATGGTTGCCACCCTGGCCTTGCATTAACACAGCCAGTTAATTACCCTGAGCCAGGGAGACATTCTTCCATCACAAGGCAAGCTGCTGGCCTGTAGCCCAAACCAACAGGGGGAACTTCAGACTCCTTAGCCCTCTCCCTGCCAGATGGAAATAACGTATAGCTGCAGAGGTTGGGGGGAGGAGGAAGGAACAAAAACCAGCAGGGCCCAGAAGCCAGGCTGGCGCTCCAAGCCAACAGCCCGATGGGCGGGCACTCACCGCTCTCATTCTTCTCGATGACATCCACCAGCTCCCCAGCCTGGAGGCTCAGCTCCGAGTTCTCCTGCTTCTTATAGTTGGACACCACCACGTACTGTTCCAGGATCATGGGCTCGGCGTTGGTGTCGGTACCTGGCGAGGGCAGAAAGCACGCGGTGAGCCAGCGGCCAGCCATGGCCCCGCGGCCAGGGCGCCCTCTGTCCATCAGTCTTAGAGGAGGCTGTTCGGTTGCCAGTGCTGCTCCGAGGGACAGCCCGCAGCCAGGGCTCGCAGCTCACTGGGCCCCAAGGACAGGCCATATAGCAAGGCCCCCACCGGCCCGCGGCACAGCGGGGACCGGGGGACATGGGGAGCCTGGGGACAGGAGGAGGAAAGGGGAGGAGGAGACAGGCGCAGAGGTGAGGTCAAGGGGATTGAGGGAGAAGCCTTTTCTCAGGCTGTTAGTCACAGCCCAGCATGGAGGAGTTTGGGGAGAGGCTGGGGCCGACGTGGTCTCTCCAGACTCTTGGACAGGCAGGGGTGTGAGGGGAGGGCAGTACGCAAGCCGGTGGGCGGCCCATGAGGGCTGAGGCTGGAGTGCAGGAGAGAGAAAGAGAGGGAGGAGGAGTCCAGGAGGAGGCCCCTGCCTCGATCCCAGCCCCGTAAAACCAGAGAGAAAAGGCAGCCCTGCTCCCTCGGGCGGGAGAGAGAGAGAGAGAGAGAGAGAGCGGGAGAGGACTTCTCCAGAGCCCAGGCTGGTGAGGAGTCAAGAGGGTTTGAGGCCGCCAATCACTGGGGTTTACTCGCAACCCTTAAATAGAAACACATGAGACCCATCGAATGAGGAGCTGGGGGTGGAGGCAGGGGAGGGGAGGAGGGCCCAGACTGTTTACTTGAAACCCAAGTAGAAAGTCCCAGCGCCAGCACTGGTGAGTCCAGCACCCCCCTCCCCCAACCCCCCCACCAACTGTTCCTCAAGTTCGCTCCATTTCTGCCCCTCTAGCTCATCAAGGGCCAGGGGCACCCAGCCCTGTTTTGAGGGGGACCTCCAAGGGCCCAGCTAGCTGCCTGATCACCACAGGGCTGACTGCCTCCCTCTGCCGTGAAGTGTGTAGGCGTGGGGCCCTGCTCCCACAGCATCTAGTCACCCTTCCAGAGTTCCAGAAGCTTGAAAAGTCAAAAGCCAGGTGTAGTACAGGGAGGGTAGGTGGGCCCCAGGCTCCCAGGACCAAGCAACTTCTCTGTCCCCGCTGGCCAATGGACCAGAGGGACAGTCATTAAGCATGCACCAGACTAGAAGGTAGACAGCTTGGCTGTCCATATAGTCTGGTGGCTATGCAAAACTGAAAATGCTGTGTAAAATTCTGTGCTTCAACCATTACCATCAGTGACATCTAAGACATTACATGTCCTGCCAGGAGCTAATGTAACCCACAAGCCAGAAACTGATCACCTCTTTCAAGAAGCCATCCAGACTACCCCCCGCTTAATCTCAGTACACTTACACTGCTTAACCTCTATGTCTGCCACGAGGTGTGATGGCCCAAACCTATGGTCCCAGCGCTCATATCACTTCAGTCCAGGAGTTCAAGACCAGCCTGAGCAATATGCAACATACTTGGTCTCAAGACCAAAACAAAATTCTGTGTCTTTCAATCTCCTTGAAGACCGGGTGTTTCATACCACGAGTTTGACTACAGAAATGGCTTCAGGTCTTCAGGCTCCACACAACCCCCTTGGTACCTCAACTCACAACCAAATTCTCTCCACATAAGAATCTGACTTATGTGCCAGGCATATTTCTGGCCCCATTTCATGACTCCTTTCTTTTCATTCCACAAACCTCTCAGAGACTCAGAGAGGGCAAGAGACTCCCACAGCTCATACAGTAGGCATGGAGAGCCAAATTCACTTGTGTTTTTAGATTTAAGCCCATCTCTCTTTTCATTATACAACAACTGCCCCTGATTGGTGTTTCCACAATTATGGCTCTTCCAGCACAAGGTTCCTGTACTTGATGGCAAAGAATCATTTGAGGAGATTTTAAAAACACTGATGACAGCTCGGTGTGGTGGTACCGGCAATCCCAGCATTCAGGAAGCTCAAAGCAAGAGATGTGAAGTAGAAGACCAGCCTGGGCAACTCCATAAGACCTTATCTCAAAATCAAATATAAAAATGGGCTGGGGAAGTAGCACAATGGGAAGACTCTGGGCTCAATCTCTAGTATCAAAAACAAAAATTAAAAAGCCACTGATGCCTGACCTTCAGAAATTCATGTTCAGCTAGCTGAAGCCCAGGGGACAGTATTTGGTAGACCACTCCTTGGGGCCTACAGTTCCGGTGTGGAGTCAGGAATGAGAACCATGTTTCTATCTGTGTCCTCTTTGGGGGAAGATCCACTCAACCCAAGACTGGGCATGATGGACACAGGGTTCTGGGAAACTCCAAGGGAGGGTCTCCTTGGAGGGGAAAAAAATCCCACTGCCCTGGCAGGTTTCTCCCATGCTGTGTGGGTCCTCCAGCCCCAGCTAGGCCTCTGGAAGGCCAGAAGGGACCCTGTCCAGGGTGAGGTGTGCCACATGGTATGTACATGCGAGCCCAGGCAGGCCCTCCAAAGCCGGGATTGTATTTCAGGCAGAAATGCAACCAACAGCTGGGCAGCAGGGCCAGCCCCGCCTCTGCACTCAGATGCTGTCAGCTTCTGTACCTGCTCCTGCCAGTAGGACGGAGGCAGCTCTGGGCACCAGCTGACAGATCACCTCCCACTGGGCCCCAGGGGACATCAATGTCTATCCCAGGGGGACTGAATGGAAGCCTCTGTGGCAACAGCACTTCCTAAGTTCTTTGTGCAAAGGTAAAAAGGGGCCACTCTCTGTCTCAGGGGATATAGGCATTCCTGTTCAATTTAGAAGGCTGTGGTGTGAAAAGTGGGATGAGAAAACTCATGATCCATAGAAGAAGAGAGGAGCGCCACCGCAGCTTTAAGAGCTCCCTAGTCCTGCCAGCACCCCTGTATAAGAGTCACAGGAGACTGCCACCAGAGCTCACTCAGACTTGGTTTCCAGATCAGCACCGTGTCATCCATCTTATCCTCACAATAGCCCTATGCATGGACCCACGTTACACACAGGCCAACTGAGGCTCATAAGAGGAAGCGATCTTCCTAAGGTCACACGGCTGAGATTGAGATCGCTGCACACGATCTTCACTTCTGCACCCTACAAGGCCTATAGGGAGCCATGGTTTCCTGGTCTCCAGGGAAGGGACCTGCCTCACTGTATCCCAGGACACGTGGCACATGGGTGGTACCTAACAAAGCCTGAAGTGTAGGCTTTGTGTTGACTCTTCCTACCTCTACCGACTGATCACAGGGCCCGCTGGGCTACAGGCTCTCAATATTTATGAGATGAATGAACTGGCAGATGGAACAAGGTAGTTTGCTGGTTGGTGCAGCTGATCTGGATAAACCAGGCAGGGCCTTACCTCCCAAATATGGGACAGCCAGATGACCAAACTGGAAGGATGACTACAGAGATAGGAACACCAAGGCCAAGAGGAGCAAGGAGCTCCAGGTTTGTAGTCAGGATGATCCCAGTACATGGGGAGGTGCTGGCAAGTGGGCAGACATCAGTTCATTTTGATCCAAGTCAAGACAAATCTGAGGCAAGATTCCAAAGCAGAAGAAAATCTATACACCCACACTCCCTCCTCTACAGCCATCCCAGAAAACTAGCCTTGGTTCTCAGCAGGCGAGCACGCTGGGAGACAGGTAGAAAAAAGTGGGAAGAAACTTCTCCTTGTGGGCTCCTCCAACAGCTGCCAGGTGAGCCCAGTGACCACACAGCTATCTTCCGGTTGCCCTCTCCTCCCCTGGCAAGCACAGGCTCTCAGCTTGTGTCGTTGCTCAGAGCTTCCCAACCAGAGCAGGTATCCAGATGAGAAAACGCTCGGCAGGCCAAGCAGCCGGTGGGAGGTGATGTCATCCCACAGAGGCGGCTCTGGATCCCCTCCCAGGCAAGGTCCAGAAAATTGGGGGGTGGAGAAGTCTGCCCAAAGGAGGGGAGGGGCCGTGGAAGGAGTCTCTAGTGTTCAGATGAGAAGGATTTGGCAGAAGCAGGAAGGAGGGGTGTGGACCCCTTCTAGAGAGCAGAGCCTCCCCCAGGTTGCAAGGGGCTTTGCAAGAATATTAGCCCAGGGTAGACTACTGAGCTTCATACACAGTCCTGGCTGGGGACCCCTGGCCCAACCTTGCCTCACACCTGCATTCCTCCAGCTACCACCTGGATGAAAACCTGGCTCCTGTCTCATCCTGGCGGCCAAATTATACTTTTGAACTAGGCCTCTGCCAAGGCAGTGTCTTGCTCCAGCACCTTCAATGGCTCCCTGTTGCCTAAAGAATAAAGGTCAAATCCAAGCTTCATCTGTTTTGCAATCTGAGCTCTCAAAAGTCTCCTGCTGTCCCTATACTCATGCGTACTGACACCTCAGGGCTGGTGTCATAGGACATGACACAGGACACAATCACTATCTGAGATTCATTTCACAAAAGCTTAGAGACTTTTTCCCTTACTTGCTCTATGTTCTGGGAAGGACATTCAGGCTTTCTGAACTTTTGGTTCCTTATCTGTAAACAGGAACAGTAACAGTACCATGTGGGGTATTCTGAGCATAGAATGAAGTATGAGACATTAAAGCCCTATGTAAACTACAGACAGCCATTTATAAAGCCAACAGAGGGAAGGGAGGTTTGGGAGGGAGCAAGAGAGGCCTTGGTTCTTGTAGCATCAACCAGCAGGCAACTAGTGCAAGGGTCACAGGAATGGGGAGAACTGTGGGAAGGGAGCCCCAGGGCTGTGTCCCTCCAACATGTTTCTCCCAGACCCCCTCCAGGCAGGCAGTGCGCACTTAGCAACAAACGTGAGCCAGACCAGAGCAGAGCCCTTGGGGGCCATTCTATGGTAGATGCCAGGCTGAGTAGGCTGAGGACCCTTATCTGTCAAGATCTCTGTTATTCAGAGTGAGACCCTGTCTCAAAAAATAATATTAATAATATTTCTTCTATCACTCTCATCACTTCTGGGTTTTCTGTCTCATGGGATTCTTCAACAATCCAGATGGGAAACTAAGGCCCACAGAGACCTGATGACTTGCCTCACATATCAGCCCTAACTCCTGAGTCTCGCTGGGTTTCCTCTATCTGCCCCCTGGCTAGAATGTCCCCAACCCCCCCCCCCCCCCCCCCCCCCCCCCCCCCCCCCCCCCCCCCCCCCCCCCCCCCCCCCGGCTCACAGCAGCTGGGTTTATCCTGAGTAGCCATGCCCTGTGGTGGGCCCCTGGCCCCCTCACAGCACTCCCAGCCCTGGGCACCCATCAAGGTCCCTCCACTCCCTCACAACTAGTTCCTCCACGACTGCAGTGGGCCCACCAGGCTCCCAGCTATACGTCTGGTGAATAAAATGTATTGCTGTGGGCCAAATGGGCTCTGGCTCACTGGCTTGTGCAGAGGGGGAAAAGAGACAGGCGCCCAGCGATTAGCTCAGGCCCAGGCCCTCCTCACAGGGAACACCAGGAGGAGTATCGTAGGGAAGGGGGGTGCTCCCCCCCCCCCCCCCCGCCTTCTCTTCTCCTGGCCCTTCTCCCGGGACTCCACCTCCCATCCCCTGCCAACAGCTGTGGCAGGGAGAGGCTGAGCCTGGGACTCTAACCCCTGGAGTAGCCCCTCCCCCCCCTAAGTCTCAACCACTCTACCCCCCACCCCACCCCCAGCCTGGGTATTTTTTCTTAGAAATGAAGGGGATCCAAAGAATACCATTCTGGAAATCTCATGCCTGCCCCCATCACTTCCCTCTAGGTACTAAAAGTCCTGATGTCCAGTTCTTTTCTCCCATTGTCCAGCAATAACAAAGGCTAAAGGCAAGTCCTTGACCTGGAGTCCAGGTCTGCCAAGAAATAGCCAAGGTCTGAGTTCCAGAGGGTCATCTTGCCGGGCAGGCCAAAGATGTGAGAACCTCTCTGAGGCCAGGGACAGCTCTAAGCTCTGGATTGCTGGCTCATGGGGGCATGACCCACTCTCAGCCATGCGGTGGTCCAAACCTTCCTAAAATCTCCAGCTCCTGGTAGGATCTCTGGAAACCAAGCTCAGACGTCACAGACCAGGTCTGATTCAGTTTCACAGCATGAAGTGAGCTGGGCCATCTCTGGCTGGCCCATCTCACTCTTACTAGGATGGTCCAAGAGACAACACCACCAAAGAGGACAGAAGCCCACCACTGCCGTGGCCCTTCCCGCCTGCCAGGCGCCCCTTGAAGTAGCACTAGTTGCCTCAGGGAGATTACGCAACCCACTCAGGGAGGCACAGTCCAGACGTGGCAGAGCTAGGATCCAAACCCATATGCCCTGGGGCCACTGCATATTTGCTTACATGCTGTCCTTTACTGTTACAGCACACCAGAGGGCTCCCAGGTTGGATCTGAGAACAAAAAGGGTTAGGTTGGCAGGCAGAGGGTACAGTGAACACAAAATGCCCCATATCGGATAAAAAGTTGCCACATGTCACAGGAAAGCATGCAGAAAGAAGCCACAGGCACCCGCTTCTGATTCAAGCTAGTACACACACATTCACATGCATGCACGCACATGACGCTAGGCAGTACCTGTCACGTCCTTCTTGGGAGACTCAGCCCAGCTGGAGAGCCACACTTCCGAGTCCCCCGAGAGCACACAGCAGCAGAAGAGAACCAGAGAGAGAGAACCGTTAGGCAGGCAGGAGGTCCACCAGCCAGTGGCTGCAGGCGCTGCTGGTTCACAGCAGTGGGCGGAAGGCGGGGGAGGGGAGGGGAGTGATTTCCTGGCCCTGGGATGGCTGTTGGGCGTGGGCCTGTGATTACAGAGGCTGGGACAGGGATAATGAGGTGTCTGTCGAAACTTAGGAATCCTCTGGAGCACAGAGCATTCTGTTCAATCCCTCCCTGAAGCCTCAGGTTATCACGGCCTCAGAAAAGGCAGCCCAGTTTTTTCTCTATAGCCATGTGGGTGGCTGGCCCCATAGGTCTGGTGGTTCCAAAGATTCTTCTGGGCCAACAGGATCAGCAGCCTGGACCCAGAACCACAACTGCCAGTGTTGGAGAACCCAAAGCCATTCTCCAGATTTTAGGGTGCCACATCGACTAGACCTTGAAGTCCCGCACAGCACAGCCAACACCACCCCTCCCACCCGACACTCCCTCAAGGTGACCAAAGCACTAGTAAGTAGTAAAGGGGGGTCTCCCTTTAGTGTGCCTCATGCTTCAACCCCAACCCAGGAGAGGCACTGCTAGTGACCAGGCTCAGATGATGGCATCTCCTCTGGTCCTCGGTTTCCTCACCTGTGAAGTGGGGTTACATTGTCCTGTCAAGAGTGAGAAGCAAAATCAAAACATCACAGAAGAGCACATGACGATGAGATGTGATACTGTTAACTCTGTAATGTGGCCGGAAGCTCTTGGCCTAATCACAGGTGTGAACATTTCTAGAACACCTGAAGGACACCAATGCTGTTTGTCTTTAGTGGCTCATTTACTCCTCGTAACAATCCCATGAAATGGGCACAAATCTGTCCCTATTTTGCAGAGAAGGAATCTTTTAGCCAGGGCTGGGGGACACAGCTCAGTGGTTAAAGTGCTTGCCTAGCCATTCCAAGACCCTGGGTTTGATTGCCCAGCTCATACAAGCGGGGCATGGCGGTGCATGCCTGTAATTACAGCCCTCGGATGGCTGAGGCAAGAGGATTGCTGCAAATTTGAGGCCAGCCTGGACTACATAGTGAGTTCAGGACCAGTCTGAACTACAGAGCAAGACTGTGTCTCAAAACAAACAAACAAACAAATAGACAAAAATACCAAAACAGAGAGGGTAAATAACTGGCCCAAGTTCCCATGAGCCAGAAAAGAAACTGGATCAGCATCCCATGGCTAGGCCTTTCACTGCTGGGCTGTTTACCATTTTCAAGTAACAGAGTGTTAGCTGGGGACCTTGATAAGGAAGTGTTGAGACGCAAGCCTGAGACGAACCCCTGCGCTGTCCATGCAGTGCTGACCCTGAGAGTCGCCTGACCCCTGCACAGATAATAACGATAAACAGCAACCACACGGACACAGCTTTTACCATCTCCCTAGCTTCATACCAAGAGCTTATATAGAATAACTCACTTATTTTTCACAACCAACCGGCAACAATAGGTACTATAATTCCCTCCATTTTGAAGCTGAGCCAGAGAAGATAAATAACTTGTCCAAGGGAACACAGCTAGTAGTGTCCCACCTCTAGCAGGGACGCAGACCTCAGGTGGCAAGACCTTGATGTTACTTACTGTTCAAAGTATCCCACGCTCTCCCTCGCTCAGCAAGCCACTTCCAACTGCAGGCTGCCTCCCATGGAGGAATGAAGAGCTGGCCTGTCTAGATTTCACTGTAAACCCACACAGTGAAGCTCTGATGGAGAGGTTTTGCAAGGCCTCTGGACTCTGACTGCCTGGGCTCAAGTCCATGGATCTGCCTCTTTGAAGAAGTGGCTCAGCCTCTCTGAGCCTGTTCCTGAACCTGTAGAAGTCTGGACGAAGTGCTACACTGGTCTTCTGGGTTGCTGTGAGGTTTCAACGAGGTGCCTGCTTACTGCTGAACAACGTCAACTGCCACTGGTCGCATCTCCCGTGGGTGTGGCTAACAGGCACCTAGCTGCCTGGTTTCAACCAGCTCTGAGGACACAGAAGACCAGCCTCCTAAGCTGCAAAGATGGATGCATTTGATGTTGGATTCACCACATATCATGGGCACTGGCTGGAGATCCTTACCCACAGTCATTCACAGACATAAGGTTACATGGAATTAAGCCAGAGAGACAAATAGGATAGATCTGAGGCCAGAGCCTTTCACCAGGCCTAGCAGTGAGCAGCCACTTCAAGCAGCAAGAGTGATGCTGGTCCAGGATCAAGCCCTGGAGGGCTGGGACCAGCAGACTGTGAGGACCTAAAGGCTTTATGTACATGTGGCCAAGGAGGTTTAAGAGTAAAATGTGGGCCTTTCCTGCCTGGTGCCCAAATTTTGCTAAGGTTCTAACTTCCTACTGCTATACTCAGAGCTATGGCCAAGTGGGCTTGTTGCCCCCCACAGCAAGGCCAAGCCACAACTCTGGGCCAGCGCCAGGTCCAGTACAGCCCCATCCACCTTATACAGGCCCATGCTGACCCAGCTAGGAGGTTATCACTTTTGTCTCTACCTTGGATGATTTTCTTACTAGTACAACTTTCTTTTGGGGTCCTTGTAGGTTCCTCACGAGGAATTGTTTTTGGGAAAGGCAAACTTCTTTCAGTGAGCCAAGAGAAGGCATATGCCTGGATCTGGAGAGCCCAGGAAGGCATTTTTTTTTTTTTTTTTTTTTTTTGTGGTCCTTGGGATCAAACGCGGGGCTTTCACAATGAGATACATCTATGGCCCATTTTTATTTTTCATTTTGACACAGAGTCTCATTAAGTGACTATCTCAAAGTTGCAGTTCTCCTGTCCCAGCCTCCCAGACTGCTGGGATTACAGGTCTGTGCCACCAGGTCTAGTTGATCTGTTCTTCTACAACAGAGATGTGTAAGGGGCCAGAGAGGAAATACTTTAGGCCTCGGGGGCCATTTGGTCTCTGTGGAGCCCACCCAACTCTGCTGTTAGAGCACAAAAGCCAGCCACAGATGACACTGAAAACATGAAGTGGACTATGTACCAATAAAGCTTTACTCACAGAATCACAAGATGGGCTGGCCACGCGGATGGGCAAATAACTTGAGTTCCCTTCACCCCCGTCAGTAGGCTTCCCTTCCTTGTCCCCAGAGGACAACAGAAGACAGACCAGAAACTTTTCTAAGTGAACAGTCTTTCAAAAACATGGTTTGTTTCCCAGTCCTGTGGGTGTACAGAATTAATCCAATTCCACTGTTCCCCACCCCTTAGAGTCTTGTCTCCAGCCCACCCTAGAAATCCTTCTCCTAGGGTGGGAAGGCCCCTTTCCACCCAGTTACAATGAACAGTGGAAAGCCTATTGCTTATTGGCCAAAAGCTCCTGGCCAGGAGGCGTCTGTTGCTTGACAGCTGGGAAAATGAAGAGATGGGGGGTGTGGGTGAGAGGGTGGGGTATAAGGGTGAGACTGAGACATCCCAACTGCTGCCTGCCCTACCTAACTGGTTCTTCTTCTCTCTCCTCTAGTGGCAAAGAATCAAGGACCCTGCAGAACAAGATCCTGGGTATGCTGAGAAGCAAGGGGCATGACACCTGGAATCTCTACAAATGGCCTTGCAGATCACTAGACATGTGGCCTTGAGTAGGTGGCTTAATTCCTCTAGGCCTCAACGCTCACATCTGCAAAGTGAAGCATTCAGGCACACTGATCTCTAAGGTTGTTAGATGTTCTGAACTTTGGCTGCAGAAACCTGACAGTCTCCATCACACTCATGCAGCACATCTGAAAAGAATCTTTGCAGAAGGTCCTTCCCCTACCCTGACAGACTACTAGGCCAAGGTAGAAAAGAGTCCTCACAGGTTCCCATCAGGTTTCTTCTAATCCTAGTAAGTCCAGAGCCCTGAGGACTAGGTTCAATTTAGCCAAGTTCAGTCCCAGCCACGTTTCCAGGAATGCTTCCCTGGTGTAAAGCAAGTCCCACCCATGCAAGCTAATAAATCTACAGTGGGCTGCGAGCCCAGGTGGGAGAGACAGGGATGAGCTCAGCCAACATCTCAAACCCTATGGAGAACAAAAGTAAACCAAAGTCTCAGGGGAGCAGGGCAGGGCCCCACCGTATCAGCTTTCACAGCCTCTGCCCTAGGATCCCAGAGGGGAGGGACACAGAGACCCTGGCAGGGGCCCTAACAGAATGAGGGCCTCCCTGCCTTCTCCATGCTCTCTTCTCCTTCAGAACTTCTGTGTACCTGGGCACTTATATCCTCTCCATCTTTCAGATTCTCGTGGCAGCCTTGAGCTGGTTTCCAAACAAATACTGTATTCTAAGGCTTTGCCCTCCTTTCATACAACAAAACTTTGCACAGGACTGGATTTCTTAAGGTTCCTACAAACACCACATACTTCTTTTCCTTTCTGCCTAGGCTATTAGGAAGCTCTGCCATACCCGTAGGCCATCAATTACTTAGGGTCCTGCAGCTGTAAGTCCCATCATTTAACAGCAGTCCTAGCAGCTGTTGATGGATAGAGCACGCTCTTTTGTCACAGAACTGTTCCACCATGATCAGACACAATGACTCTGGTCTTTACAAGAGCCTCACAGGGTTAATTAACAGTCCTTCACCAAGGAGTAGTGTAGCTTACATGAAAGTCACATTAGGAAGCCTGCAAAAGGTGGGCATGCTCCTAGCAGTAGAAGCAGAGGCAGAACTGTGAAAGTGATGTGAATGCCGTGTGGGAAAGACATGGCACAAACTGAGGTGGCCAAGACACAGAACAAACAGTAGTACAAGCATGACTTCTAATCAGGATTCCCTTGGCTAGAAATTAGGAACAGTACAATTGTTTGGTGTGTGCTGTGGCTGGATATGGCTTCTCTGATCTGAATTCAAATTTAAACTTGATTGCCAGTGAACAGCTGTGGGAGGTGGGCTCTTGTGCACCTTGTCTGGGTCCTGGAGAGAGCCCACAGGAAGGAATTAATACCTTTCTCCTAGGAATGGGTGAGCTATCCTGAGAGCTCAGCCTCTTTCCTCCCGTCCTCACAAACTTGTTTGTTTTACCACTTTCCAACATATGGGGCCAAGAGACCCTCAACAGAAGTGCCTGCCCGATCTTGAACTTCTCAGTTCCCAAAACAATGAGCTAAAGTAAACTTCTTGCCAGGGCTGACAGTACATACCCGTAATCCCAGCTATTTGGAAGGCTCAGGCAAGAGGATTACAATTTCAAGGACAGCCTGGCATAGAAAGAAGCTATCTCAAAAATTCAAAAAAGCTGAAGATGTAGTTCAGTGGTAGAGTGCTATCTATCAACCACAAGACCATGGGCTCAATCTTTAGTATACATACATAAATAAACAAACAGATAACCTAGCAAGCCAACCTCCTTTCTTTATACTCAGTCTCAGGCATCCTGTTACAGCAACAGAAAATGGACCTGTTTCTCAGATGGGCAGTTCAGTGAAGCTGATCTCGGCCTGAGCAGTAGCAGCCAGCTTGTCACCAAGACTGATGGAAGGAAAACGTCAGACCCCTGTCCTAGAGGGCAAGGGGTAGCTGGTACAGCAGCAATTCAGAGGCCAGGCCCAGGTACAGTTGTCTTATGGTCCCATGCTTTTCTGTCACAGGCCTGAAATCATTCATAATTTATGAACAGGAGGCCCTGTAGCTTGTTATGCCTGAGGCCTGAGAGTTCTAGGCTACAGACTTAAATAAATGCAAAAAGTACTTAATTTTAGTACTGTGTTTGATGATGGGTACCGTCTGAAAGACAAAAAGTAGATTCTAAATATCGGTTTCCAGGTTCTGCTACACTGCTAGCTCTTGGTGGTATTTACAAGCTGGAAATATCCTGTCATTCTAAGAACCAGGGAAGGGAAGGCGGGAGAGCTGGGGCCAGATTCGACCTGACCCTTGTGCAGATGTGGTGCTATCCATTTTATGGGCATTATTTGATTTAATCCTTACAATAATCTTCACTTTGCAGACAAAGATTGTTAAGACTCAGATAAATTAAGATTCTTCGCAACAGACCCACAGCAAGGAAGGGACAGTATCAGCCTTGGGCTCAGGAAGATTGGCGGGGAACTGGGAAAGGAGGGGCCCTAATGGGAAACACCATTTTCTGGATCTTCCCCAGCCTCTGGCCAAGGTCATATTTATTTTTGCTTGGCTTCTCTTTGTACATACAGCTATATTTCTATTCATTTTGTACTCAGCAAGAAAGAGCCTGCCTTCTTCCCCAGAGTGTTGCCTTTCCCAGAATCGAGGAAGCATGTAGGGGCAGCCCCACCTGGGGCAGGAATGCACCCGGACCTTCTGGCTGCTGAGCTGTGCAGGCAGGGAATAGTCAGTTTCCCTGCTCAGGTGGGGATGGGCGGGACTGGGGTTGGGCATGGAGGTACCCTACAATACCCGAGGGACTAGATCCTAGAGCACATGCCTGGGCCTGGGTGGGGGACCAGAAAGGTCAGCCCAGCCCAGGGGTTGTGGGTAGAGAGCCCACATCTGCCTATGGGGCCGCCCTGGCAAGCTTCTGAGGCAGAGCTCTCACTTTGCGGACAACTCCAAGCCTCTGGGTTAAAGACACGAGTGGCGGGGCAGTGGTCAGTGCACTGCGGGCGGGCAGACAGACAGTGCAAAGAGGGGAGAGGCAGGTCTGAGCCTCCACTCTCAGCAGCTGCTGCCTGGCCCCAGGCAGCCCTGGGGTTTCAGCCTCCCCCTCAGTTCTCAGGGTCTGGGGGCGGGGTGGGGGAGTTATTTGCGTGGAGAGTAAAGACAAACTCAACCCTGCCCAAGTTCCAGGACTCTGGCTACCCTCTCCCAGGGGTGGTCTACCTTGGTGGTCCTCCCCTACTTACTGGGATACCCACTCCCATTCCCCCCCCCCCCCCCCCCCCCCCCCCCCCCCCCCCCCCCCCCCCCCCCCCCCCCCCGGGCTCTCCCAGAGGCCCCAGCGCAAGCCAGTACATGTGATCACAGGGAGAGGACTCCTCACAGAAGACATGAGAAAAGGCGAGAAGGAGGTGGGCTGAAGTCAAGCAAGCAGCTCCCAGCTGCTCAGTCCCACAGGGTCCACGAGTGAGTGAGGAAGCAGTGGGGTGAAGGGCAGTGCACACGTTCCCATCCCAGGCTGCTAAGGAGTATCATGTCCTGTATTTTCCAGACCAGAGTCTTGCTATCAGGTCTGGACCATATGTCTCCCCGAGTGTCTTGCAGTGTCAGAGACGAACAGTCATTTCCCCACATGTTCCTGTCTACTTTAGGCATCCTATCAACTTGCAGAGGCAGCCTGGTTCCTTCAATACCCTGCCTAGCACTGTGTGTGTAAGGTTTTCCGGACCTAAGAGGGGGTGTGCCCAGCAGTCCCAGGCTGAGATGCCTCGTGGTTGCACTTGAGGCATGGAGGTCGGTCGGGGAGAGCTCATTTTCAAGGCTCACCTGTCTCTCTTATTCCCCTATATTGTTCAAATGGCTCCAGAATGTCAGGTTAGAACTGGAGCCCTGGTGCATATTAGGTGCTTAATAAAAATGTGTTGAGTCTGTCTAGTTAAAGTTCCTTTTAGGGTCTCAATCCTGTCAGCACCCCTACAACACCTCAACCACAGCAGGTACCCAATTAATCCCCAGCGGCTAATGAAAAGATGAACACTCAGTGTTCTCAAACATGCGGATCTCATGGGGCAGGAGAACTGGCTGACCCCTGTGTCTGGAGCCTACTGGGCTGGATGCCTCCAGTCATGACCTCTCTCTAGTCCACACTATGCCTTCTGAGTCACACGCAGGCCTTGCTTATGTGGGACAGAACTGCTCAGGGGCAGGACATCCCAGAAAGGCTTCTGGCTTAAAGCATCTGCTTCAAAGCCTTTCAAAGAGATTTTTTTCATAATCATCTATAAGGAGAACCAGGTGTAATGGCACACACCTGTAACCTCAGCACTTTGGAGGCTGAGGCAAGAGGATCAAAAAAGTCTGCAGCCAGCCTGAGCTATGCAGCAGAATCTTTTTTTTTTTTTTTTAAATCCACAACCAATATGGTCTTATGGCAAGATGGATGTTGCAGGAAATGAGAGTCTGTGCAGGACAACTTGCTTATCTAGGCCTGTGGGGGCAGTGCTCAGCACAACTGCCCGACAGTGTTTGCGGGGAGCCCTTGGGCCTCTCCTTGCCCTGTCCCTCCCCTGCTCTGCATGGCTCTAGACCAATGCCCTGAGCTCTCAGATGCCACGTCAACAGATCTGTGCATGCGCACATACAGACGCACTCTCACATCACAGCTTGGGAAATCCCCACATCTGGTCCTCACGTGACTGAGCTATGCCCAGAAAGCAGCAGCTGAGAGGGCCTACAGGATAGGGAGGGCTAGGAGCATGTGTGCTTGTGGGGAGGATGGAGTTAACCCTTTAGCACCACAACGCAGAGGCGCTGGCTGATGCTGAGAAGCCAGGGGAGAAGCCACAGGAGCCTGGCGCTTCTGGTTAGATATTCGGATGGCCCTGCTCTTGGATCCCGGCACAAGTGTGGGAAGGTGGGGCCCTTCTCTGGGCTCTGCTGATCTCCACTGCAATATGAAAGGGGACACTCTTTATCTGTTTTGCCAATCCTATTCCAGCATCAACCACTGGAAAGCTTCACTGGATGGAGATTCCTTCTCCTAGGGAGGCCACTGTCAGATACCTAATAAGCACTTCCGCATGCCAGGCACCTGGCTAGAAGGCCACTATCCTGAAATCACAGTCAGGAGTCATTCCTCCTTTCCACAAGTGAAAACCAGCGTCTCCCAGGAGTTTCAGGAAGCCAAGGTCCTCCTACTAAATCGGTGGTTGGAGGTCGCCCTGAAGCAAGTTCTCTCCTAGCAGGCACGTCAGTGATCTGCAACAGAATCCTGGAAAGAGCACCACCCTGCAGGCACTTGACGGGGGATACGGAGGTGTGGGGCAGAGGCCCAGTTTAGAAGACACGGAACACTGGGACAGCTAGTGCCATGGCTGGCCAGACGGCCTCTGCACACACAGCTCTACCCTAATTGCTTGGATGGCTTTTTCACAGCTCTCAGTGAAAGAGCTATGAGAGGCTTCCAGCGTGCTTGGCAGGTCTGTGTGCCACTCCACCTCATGCTCTGTAGCGCTTATGACCCTACATGAACACTGTTATGGTCTTCCCTTCTTCCCCACATGACTGGGAGTCCTTGGAGAACAAGGACTTTACTGTGTCCTTTGTATACTGGGGTTTGACCCCAAGGACTGGCACATAGTAAATATTCCGATGTTTATTAGACAAACCTAGAAGGCAGCCACTGCTACTAATGCCAGGTGTAGGTCTCACAGGAGCCATTCAACCCTTGGAGCAAAGTCTAGAAGCATCAATTCAGAAACCTGGTTACCACCCAGTCAGCCTTCAAGGGGACCCTCCTTGCTCCCTACGACAAGGTACCACTAGTGTACACTAGGGCATGGACCTACAGCAAAGAGAGAAGCCCAGATTATGGAGGAAAGTAGGGATGAACTCCCTTAATCAAATGAAAATAAGGAACTAAAAGCTATGAGGTTCCAGGGAGGAACAGTGCCCAGCAGGAAGGTAACAAGTGTACACTGGAAGTTTGGCCTGTTGTCACTGCTCTACAGGGAACAATCACGCAACTACCTAGACCCTGTTCCAACACTCAGAGCTTACAGTAGCCCAGAGCTGAGCTCAGGGCACCCAAGATAATAAGGAGAGCTGTCCCAAAGACTCAAGGGTGCTCCTAAAACCCTGCATGTGTGGGCCAGAAGAGCACCAAGGGGAAGCATCCCAACAACATGCCATCTCTTCTGAGCACAAGGATGTGAAGCGGCTCCTGCTATGGGTCCACTGTATTGGTGCTAAACTCCAGCTCTGACATTAACTAAATCCATCCTCATGTCAGCTTGTTTGGGTCACATGTGGCAGTAAGAGCCTGGAGGCAAAGAGAGCCACAGAAAAGCTCATTTTTCCTGCAAACTTCTAAGTTTTCCTGAATTTTTAAAAATTGGCTATTTCAAAACTGACCAATTTTTAAAAGGCATGGGCCAACTCAGTAACACACGCGACATTTCTGTTTCTAAACAAAGTAACTTTAGATCAGAAAAAGGTGCTAAACCAGTAAGTAATGCACATTTTCCCCCAAATCTTTATTTTTCCGTTGGCTTCAACATTACTGGAAATGTTGCCTGTGATCACGTGTCTGTAAAACAGACAGCTGAAGTCGGGAACAAGTTGCCTCCTGGCCAGGGGCTCTAACAGGAAGCACTTCTTTATCAGACCACAATTTGGGGTCTCTTCATCCCCAGGAACAAAATCTTTTAGACTTAAATAAATTTTTAAAAAGGGAGATAATCTCATCAGTGCTGCCTGAGACAGGCAGAAGAAAAGGCCCTAGGTGGCTATTCTCCAAGACCCCAAATGCTAGACTATCACTTTGGGGATAAAAGGTCTGGAATTCTGCTCTCTAACAGGCCCTCCACCCCTGCCTCTGCAGCCCACCCTAAACTCAGAAGGCAAATGAAATCGTCCTCAAAGAGCAGCCCCTCACTGCCTGTTAAACCTGAGTTCAGCTTTTAGCTCACACCCAAAATGTAACCTGGTTTTGTTTCAAAACCTCTATGGAGGCTGTCAAAAATGCAGATTATTGGGTGTTACCCCAGAGGCACTGGCTAATTCTGGTCTGGGCCAGGCAGGGCCTGGGATCAGCACTATAACATACAGGCTCAGAATTTTGCTGCTGGCCTCCGGGCTTTTGCCCAGACTCTTCTTTTAGACCAAACTTCCTATTTTCTCAGCAGGAGAAACTGGGTTGTAGAGGTGAGGGGGCAAAAAGCACTGAGGCTACCAGCTAGTAGCTTCCTCCCTGAGATTCCAGGATTCAGGAAGCACTGTCAGTTGGGCAATGGGGCCGCTGCCGGGGCTGGGAGTTGTGCACACACACGCGAGTGGCGCTCACTTTCTCCATGGCATCATTGCCACATGGGCTGGTTGTGCAGTTGCCAAACCAATCAGCCTCCTTTAATTTCCAATTACACGCCTTTGAACTCCAGGGGTGACATGAGGCCAAAGATCTAGAGCCATGAAAATAAAAACTGTTTAAAAACACCACCCAGGGTAAGATGTGCCAGACGCTGATACCTCTACAGGACAGGCTTTTTTGGGGGACAAGCTGTAGGAGGGTGCCAGGAAACGTTGGCTGATGCGGTTTGGATCTGGAATGTCCCCCAAAAGCCTCACATACCTATGGATACTGTGTACTGTTGAGAGGTGGGGCCTGGCTAGAAAGGGTGGGTGCTTAGAGCTTGATCTGGAGGGGCGTGTGCTGGTTCCACCCTTCTGCCCAGTCTTGTCTCTGTTCTGCCATGCTCTGTCTCCAGAGCACTGGTTCGGGCTCTGGCTCTAGCTGCAGCTCCACCATTTTCCAGCTGCTCCCCCTGTGAATGGACTGTGACTTTGTGAAACTGAGCTAAAAAAAAAAAAAGCTGTGCATGTCAGGTACTGAGACACAGCAATGAAAAGATAACTAAGACATTGGCCGTGTTCATGAAGCAGCCTGGGTCCTTCTGCTGAGGAAGGCTGGCTAGGGGAAGGGGGTGGAATGAGGAAGCCTTGGAAATGCTTGGCAAGGTCTGGCTGCTCCTTTCTCCACAGCTTGCCTTCCCTTCCTTAGCCTCTACTGCCAGGGTGGATGTCTCTCATTCTCTTGAACTTCTCACACTCATCCCAGCCCCTTATCCTTGCTCATGCCTGTCACTCGCACCAGGACACCTTGCCTACACCCTGCAGCTCACCCCAAACTTCTCTGTGCCTTAGGATCACAGCTCTCCTGCCTGGTGCGATCACCAATCCAAACAGTGTTCTGCTTGCTTAGAGGAGCTGTGCACTCCATGAGAGCAGCCTGAGCCAACCAACACTTAAAGAGGTGAGAACCTCCTGCTGCCCACATTCTGGAAGGAGGAAGACCTCTGCAGCCACCCTGTCACTGTCCTTTCCTTCTGTGGCTGGTCAGCAGGACAAGCCCCAGGTGGAGAAAGAGGCCAGCTGGCTCTGTCCTGTGCCCCGCTGAGGCATTAATCCTGGTGGGGTGGGGTGGATGTCTAATCCAGAGGCCTCATGGATCTGCTTGCGCTGGTTCACAAGGGCCCTTCTCAAGCTTCTAGGATTGAGCCTGGCCTGCAGAATGCCCAGTTCTGTCCTTCCCTCAGGCAAGCAGCAGCCTTTCTTAGGTCTTCATTTATAAGGGAAGAAAAGGACTAGCTTCTCCAACTTTTTATAGTAGCCTGTGCTTGTGAGCAGGTATTGCTTGTTTAAGGGGATTATCAGTCATGCCCTGCAATGAGACTGTTCACCCAATTAAGAATCCCCTAATATAAATAATGAGTGCCTTCTAGAAACCTCTGCCTGGGGAAGAGTGGCTCTCCTGGGGCAAGGTCCCTGCTAGGACTCCAGAGCCAACATCATGGACACCTGTGAGGGATCAGACTTCCTGGGAAAAGTGAGTTTGGCTCTCAAGCACCAGAATCTTGTGTAGGCCTGGCTGGCTGGGCAAGTTCCTTAGCCTCCATTTTCTGGTCTATAAAATGGGGGCAAACCTACTCACCCAGTCCTTTTCAGGCTTACTGGCAATCAGGGGATGAGGTTTGTGCTGCCTTTCCCTGTCCGAGTCAGTCCCAGAGGAGACAAAAACCAAAGACAATGCTCTTTTCTGTGGAGAGCTGAAACCTCCCCTGCTGCCTCCCAGTCCCAATAAAAACCAAGTGTTTTCTCTTTCTGTTTCGGCACTTCATGTGTATCAACTTTAATTTACTCCTCAAACACACAGATGAAGGGCTGTCATTACTCCATGTTACAGATGAAGAAACTGAGGCACAGGGAAGTTAAGGACTTGCCCAAGATCCCATAGTTGGCTGGGCTAGGACACGAAACTAGGCATCTTAGCTCTAGAGTCTGTTCTTAACCTGAAAGAGTACCCAGCAATGGAAGCATTTACATCTTGGTCTCACAAAACACAAATGAATGGCTCAACTGTCCTTTTACTCTCAAGTCAAACTTAAGGCCAACTTCTTTCCCCTTTCAGAATCCATCAATAAAAATAAAACAATCATAAATAAGCTGATCCATGGCTGAGCGGGGGTCCAAACCTTGCCAGGCTTGTCTGGTGCCAAAACCCAGATCCAACTCCCAGCAACACAGCTTCCCTGATTCAATGGATCTATATCAATGCTCATCTCATTAACTCAGCCCAATAATACTGCTTAATAATCCCTGAGATGGAGGCTGAGCTGAGCTCACTCCTCCTAGGAGAAGGACAAAGTAAACAGGACTCCACAAGAACATTAACACTTGCCTAAGAGAACAACTTGCAACACAGTTGAGCAACCTCATTTGCACTTAAAGCAGTGGGGACCCAGCACCAGGCCCTCTGCATGGCCACAGTCAAGGGCTACGCTGATCCCAGAGCCTCTGTGGGCACCGGTGCCCCCTGGTGGCACATATTTGGACTTGGACGCCACAAGCAACTTTCTAGAGAGTTTGGAGAACCATGAGCTCTTTGCCGGTTGAAGAGAATCCCTGCTCTGGGAAGCCTGCTGTAGCACCTCAGGGGTCCTGCCCTGCCCACTTTGGGGAGCAAGAAATTATAGCTAACAACTGTTCTTCCCACACCAGGGCCATCTAAATGCATCGCCTCACCTAGCCCTGTGCACCTTCCTGCCAGGTGGCTTTTTCTACAATGACCACACTGTAATGGTCAGTGTTATATGGCAAGCTGGCTAGGCCACAGTTCCTAGTTATGCAAACAGGTACTAATCCTGGTGTTGTTGGGAATGGTGGTGGTGTAGCTGTGATTAAAGGCCATAATTCGGCACGGGGCACAGTTCATTGATTATAAAGCACTGGCATAGGAGGCACAAGGCCCCAGGTTCAAACCCTAACACCACAAGATAGCTGGGTATGGTGGCGCCTACCTGCAATGCCAGCACTTGGGAGGGATTCTTGAGGCAAAAGGACTGCCTTGTGTTGGAGGGCAGACTGGGCTGTACGTAGTGAGTCCAGGACTAGCCTGGACTACAGAATGAGACCGTGTCTCTAAAGAAGTTAGTAAATAAATAAATGACATAATTAGTAGACCTTAAATAAGGGGAAAAATGCTGCCACTTTGGGTGGGCCTAGGCTAATAAGCAGAAAGCCCTCAGAGTAGGGTTGAGGGTTTCCTGGAAAAACTCCATTGTACACAGCAGCTCCAGCTCGTTCCTGGGGTCCTGGCTGTCCTATGGGTTTTAGGCTGCCCAGGCATCCCCTGCAACTGTGTGAGTCTGATCCTTACAATAAATCTCTTAATATCTCTCTCCCGCTTGTTCTGTTTCTCTAGCTGAACTCTGACTGATACAGGGAAGATAATTCAGAGAGGGGTTTGTTCAAGGTCATACAACTGGCAGATAGTAGACCTGAGAGTGGAACCCAGGCAGTCTGATTCAGAAGCTCCCCAGCCCACACAGGTTCTCCTTCGAGACCCACATGCAGTCAAGATCCACCTGACACCACCAGTCTCACCCCCTCATCACTGCTGGAGTGTCTGTCACGGCTCACCTAACTCCATCATTCACCAGTCATAAAAGTCGTCCTATGGCTGAAGTCAGATAATTTCACTCTCTATTCAGAACACCTCACTGGTTCCTCTTTCACCCAGAGAAAGTCAAAACCCCTAAAACGGCCTACAAGTCTCTACATAGTCTGTGTAGTTTCACCATACTGCTACAAGCCCATTCTCTCCATTCTCTCTCCTGGCCTTAAACCTGCTTGGGCAGCCTGCAAGCTCTCACCCCAGTGTACTGATACTGTGTTCCAGCCAGGTAACTATGTTGCTCCATTACTTCCCTCCAACAGAAACTTTTGGGTGTCCAGTTCAATATCCAAGCAAACTGTAAACTCTTCCAGAGCAGAAAGACTCACTCCTATAACCTGAACACCTGGCATGGTACTTGGCATACAGCTGGTGCTCAGTAACATCTGTTCAAGTATCTGATCTACAAACAAGCTACTTGGTCCATCATTGTGACTCTGCTCATCCTGGAGTACCAAATCCATTAAGTCTTGACCCCCCAAAGCAGAAAAAATTCTTCCAATTTCCAGACAATGTCCGTCAACTTGAGGCCGAGTGGCTTCTCTTTCCTGACCCCCACTAGGTTTGCTCAGGCACGCATACGTTCATGCACCCCCACTCACTTGCTGAGGAGGTGAGCTGACTGTACTGGTGCTTGCCCTGCAGCCAAGCTCCTTGCTCTCATGGTAGCAGGAAAGCGCATAAGATAACGAGACAGCAATCAATGGTAAAGGAAGGAGCTGGTGGCTTGAGCGGGCGGGTGACAATTAAGCAGAAATCTTAAGAGAGTCAGCCACATCACAGATCGAAGTGCGTTCTGTGCAGAAGGGAACAGCAGGTACACAGAGGATTGAGCTTCATGGGTTTAATGAACAAGGAGTGTTGATGTGGCTGTACAGTCTGTGCCAGGTAGGAATGTTATACTGGTGAAAGGGATGGGGATAGTAGCAGGGTAGAGACCAAGGCAGAAAGGCAGATGGGCTACATCGCACAGGCTCTGAAAGGCAGAATAAGGAGTGCATTCTGAGGGGTACAGGAAGTCTTGGTGGGGGAATTTAAGCAAAGTGCATTTGGTATTGTTTTAGGAGTGCCCCCTAGTGGTAGCATGGAGAAGGGCAGGTACAAGGGTCAAAGGGGAAGCCCAGAGAGACCAGGTAGAAACCTGGCATCTTCCTGAAGGGACTTCTATTCATAACAGGTGTGATGGGATTAGTGGTGAGAGGTGGGCCGATCTGAAGGCCATATTGGCAGGTGAGGGGAGGGTCTGAGTCAAGGATGGCTGCTAGATGTTGGGCTTGAGGAAGAGGAGGAAAAGGCGGGTGGTCCCAGTTCCTGAGAGAGCCAAGATGCAGCACAGAAGCACTTTGGGTGAAAAGGAGGGCAGACAAATGTGAAGCCACAGTGTCTTCTGGTGGTCAAGGCCGCTGGTCCTGCCTCCGGCATGACACTGGAAACTGCCTGGTAACTCTCCTCTAATCCGTCTGTCCTGTCAGAAGTTCCATGCTTGAGGGTCATACTTCAATGGTAAAGCACTTGCCTAGCAAGAGCAAGGCCCTGTGGTCTATTCCCCAGCATCACATAAACCGGGTGTGGTGGCTCACGCCTATAATCCTAGCATTCTGGAGGCTGAGGCAAGAGGATTGTCCAGAGCTCAGCACCGAGACACTTTCAAACACACAAGCAAAACTCTAAGCTTAAGCTGAGTACAATGGTGTGTGCATGTGCTTGTAGACCCAACTACTCAGGAGACTGAGGCAGGAGGTTAGTACGAGACCAGGAGTTCACGGTCAGCATGGGTAACATAGCAAGACCCCATCTATAGCACCCTCCAAGGAGGAGCCAAGGCTTTCGGACTAAACTGTGGGCAGTGAAGTCCAGGAACAGCATTCATTTTCTCTATGCAAACATCTCTGGCTGAAGTGAACCGGCAAGGCAGAAGCCTAAATATGAACTCAATTATGCACTTTACCTAGGTCTGTGAGAAGTCACTCCACAGTCCCCCACAAAGCCTCTGCTTTTAATCCGTAAAACAGAACTCCCACTACCCATTATGCAATGTAACTCTGAACAGCAAGAAAGAAAACACGTACAGTTCTAGCATATAGTAGATGCTCATTAAGTAACAGGTAGTATTTCAGGAGAACTTTCTAGGTTGCAGTCAGTATCCTAAACATTTTCATAGATATTGTCTGAGTCTTCATTATTACAATGTGGAGTTTTGTACTATGTAGGACTTTCCAGAGAAATAACGAATATAATGGAATCTAGAGAAAAAGAGTTATATTTTAGGAATTGATTCACATGATTATGGATGCTTGGTAAGTTCAAACTCTGATGGGGGAGGCTGGCAGGCAGGATCCTGGTGAGGCTGCTGAGGACCCGAAAGCAGGACTCCTTCATGCTGGAAGAGTCTTTGTGCTAAGTAAGGCCTTCAACTAACTGGTTGAGGCCCACCCATATCTGGGAGGGTAATCTGCTGTACTGAGTCCAAAGACTTAACTGTTAATCTCTCTCAAACACCTTTACAGAAACATCCGGAATAAGGCTTGGCCAAACTGACATAAAGTAAACCATCAGGAAAAAAAAAGTTAACAATCTCAAGGTGGTTATAAACATTACCCCTACTTTACAGAAGATGGACAAGGTACACAGAGGGTAAGAAACCCACCCAAGGTCATGGTGGAAAGGAGCCAGACTTTAATCTCCCACTGCCTGGCTCCAGAGCTGGCATTTTAACCATGTGGCATAGTGACCATTATCATAAACATACCAGTGTAAATCAAATTTGTCCATCCACCCTTTTCCTGGCCTGAGGACTGGGGGAGGCAGCCAGGGTGGGGCCACACTACTTAGGGAGCAGCATAGAAGCAGAGCCAGGGAGACTGGAGGAGGGCGGGGCAAAGGAGTGTCTTTGACTTCACAGGGAGAAACTGAGGCCCAGAGTAGAAAAGGAATTTGTCTTAAGTCACATATGGAACAAGAAAACAGCTGAGCTAGGACCAGGTTCCCAGAACTGATACTTCCATAGTAGTAGTTACAGGCTAGGATTCTTCCACATTAATTTAGTCTTTTACATGTGAGATAGGTATTGCTATCATTATCTTTGTTTGTTTGTTTGCTTTAGGCAAGGTTTCACTCTGTAGTCTAGGCTAGTCCTGAACTTGATGGAGCCCAGGCAGGCCTCAAACACAGGGCAATCCTCCTGCCTCAGCCTCCCCATTGCTGTGATTACAGGCATGCACCAACGTGGTGATGGGGAATTGCAGGGCCTCGCGAGTACTAGGCAAGTGCACTCACTGTTGTGTTATCCCTTCACCCCATCATCTTTGTTTTGAAGGGAATGAGGAAACTAGCAGAGAGAGGTTAAGATACTTGCTTAAGGTCACAGAGAAGAATTTGAGCTGTGGCTCAGCTGGTACACTATACCTTTGAGGCTCAAGTTTCTCAGGGTAGACAGTCATGACCCTACACATTCCCCATTCTGGACCCCTTTCCCGGGAGTGACAGTGGGGGTGTCGACAATATCTGGGGCTCTTCACCCTCCTTTTCACAGGAGAACATGCCCTTTCCCCCAGGAGGAGTGCATCCTAAAAACACTCGAGCTCAGCTGACAGTCACGTGTGCACACAGCTTACCCCACAACGCACACGCCCTGAACAGGTGCATAAACACACTGGAATACAGGCTGCGGCCCACAACCAGATACATCCTGCCTGTCCTTCCAAGCAAGCAATCAGACCCTCACAGCACATCACCATCAGAACCACAGGTGCCATAGAACCCTTCAACATACTTGTTCCAACACACCGGGTCACAATTTCCCTCCTCCCAATAAGGGAAGCAAGCACTTGTACACAACACTCAGAATCTGTACTTACAAACACCATCCAACTACAGGTACTCCGCATCCCGTCCATCACACCAGCAATGAGCCTCTCCTAGTCCACAGACCAAGGCAGTGGACACAGGGGCCATTAACGCAAACCACTTCCCAGACTTCCTGATGGCTGCCTGTGTTCGCACCACCCCAATGCAGAACCGTTAGTCCGACCCTCCTGCCTGCACACTCCAGCACTCGGCCCTAATTTCTAGGACCTCCTCCAAGTGACCGAGCCCCTCTCACACCCAAGCCCTTGCCCAGATCCCAGCCTCCCCACCTACAGAGTAGCCCGGCACCAGGTCGGCCTCCCTGTCTCCACCTGCTTCCAAACCCCTGGGAGAGGAGGGGGGCGGCTGGCACCCGTCAGGACTTGTGAAGGACAGGACGCGTCGGCCCCCTCCCACGCGAGTTTCTGAGAGCCAGCTAGCACAGCCCCCACCCTGCAGCATGAACACCCTCCGTGCGGGGGAGGGGGTGGCCCGCGCTGGGTGCGGTGCAAGTCACTCAAGGGCGACCCCTTTCCAGTCCGGACCGCACCTTCTCACAGGAAAACTCTGCGTCTCCATTAACCCTTCCCTCGCCGCCGCCGCACCACGCGTGGGAGAATCCAAAGGGACGCCACAGCAAAGCCCAGCTCTGGCTACCGCAGCCCGAGGCGAAGGACAGGCTGCCAGCGATGCGGGCACGGGGCCCTTCACGGGACACCCCCACCGCCCATGCACCCACCCCAACTCCCACCCGGGAGCCCGAGCGACGCTGTGGGAAGAGAAGGTGCGAGTACCGGAGATCTCAGGGGCACCTGGAGAAGCCCTGGCCCCGCAGGGCCACTGGTGCAAGGAAACCTTCACGAAGTCCCCAGGAGGCTGGAGCAGGAGCATGCAGGAGCGGGAGGTAGGACAGAAACACGCCCGGAGGCTTCTTTACCTGATTTCCTTTTGGAACTGCCATAGTCCCTGAAAAAGAAGCAACAACAGATAGACATGGTTAGGGCCGGGCAGAGGCACCGCGGTCGGTCCCGGCGCCGCTGCTCATGTGATGCCCGCGGCCCCACGAGCGGCGCTCCGCTCCGCAGCTGCACGCACTGCGCGCCCGCCGCCCCGCCCCCAGCCGTCCCCCACCCCCCGGCCAGCCGCCGCCTGCCCCGCCCCGCCGCCGGCGGGGGCTCACCTTCCCGGTCCCTCAGACACTCAGCAAAGCGGGAAAATAACGCTCCAGGAGGGTGGTCGGGAGCCCTGTCCCACCCCAGGGCACTGCCCTCCCCAATTCCTTGCATCTCACAGCCCACGCAGCCTGTTAAGCCATACTGAAATGTCACCTGATAAAGTGGCTTCCTGGACAGGCCACCCTCTCAACAGATTTGTGTGAGCCCCACGCAGGGCTCCCAGAGGGCACCCAGTGGCTGGTTCCTCCCACTCCTGCCCTTGGGCACTGGCTATAGGACCAAAGTTGACCTTAAGGCTAGAGCTGGGACACGGCGGGAGTGCCCTGCAGGAGTAACTGGGAAGCCAGCAACTGTAGGATCAAATCCTATCCTTGACAATTAACAGCTGGGTGAGTTTAGGCACTTACTCCCTCCCAGCCTCCCTGACCTGCCCTGCCCTTGAGGGAGGAATTAACGCACTGGGTGAGCTCCGAAACCCTGCCCTTCCTTCTTCCTCTGTTCTTCCCCAATCCTCATGGGACTGGGGAAGGTGAGCCAGCTCCCTTGGACTGAGACTCACAGCCTCTGGTGCCCTTCAAGTGTTGGAGATTTTGCAGTGTTTGGGAAACTGCACAGGATCATGGGGATCTAGATGGAGACTGGAGGAAATGCCTTCCACATTCCCTGGGGGCCAAAGAAAATGCCATTTTTCTGCCCATCTTTGGCCCAGGCAAGCAAATTAGGCTGCTAGATCTACCCATCGGAAAGGCAGGGTACATTTCACGGAGGACGGATGGCAGGCTGGTCACGGGGGAGAGTGTGTCAGCCTCACAGAGGCTCTGTGACATTGTGATTTGGGAGGTCTAGGGGTGGCCTGTCCCACTGGGGTGTTCGTTAAACTGAGGTAATGCACCTGCACAGCCAAAGGTGAGGCCACCTGCCACCACTACATTTCCCAAAGTTGGGGCTCAGAACTCGCTGAATTGGAATGCTGGGGCAAAGCCCAGGAAAGCTGCTCACTGGTCCCCCCCCCCCCCCACTACAGGGGAATGAACTCAGGGTCTTTACACTGAGCTACATCCCCATGCCCAGCCCATTTTTAAAATTTTTATTTTAAGACATGATCTCACTAAGTGACTCAAAGGCCTAGCCTGCCCTCAAACTTGTGATCCTCCTGCCTTAGCCCCCGAGTGCTGGGATTACAGGTCTGCACCACCAAGCCCAGCTGAATGCTGCCTTTTTAATGTCCTCATTCCCTCCTCCTGTTTGAGAACCCAGCTGTATGCCATGTCTCTTTCAATTCTCTAGCCACAACAAAAGGAGGTCCCATCATCCCCATTTTACAGATGAGAAAACAGAAGTTCAACCATGGCCCAAGATCACTTAATCTGGGGAAGTTTGGTTTATTCATTTTTTAACATTTTTATATTTTGAGGCAGGATCTCACTCTGTAGCCCAGGCTGGCCTTGGGCTCCTGGCAATCCCCCTGCCTCAGCCTTCTGAGCGCTGGGATTACAGGCATGTACTACCACACCCAGCTTTATGTGGTGCTGGGGAATCAACTCAGGGCCTTGCACTACTAGCAAGTTCTTTAACCACTATGCCATTCCTCCAGCCCCTGTGTGTGGTTTATAAACCAACTAACTACCGAGAATAAAGAATGCAGGGCATATAAGGTGGATAAGAACCTGCTGAAACTGTTGCCTCCAAAAGGAGTTAGGAAGTGGGGAGTGCCTCTCTCCCAGGTCTTGTCCCCCGAGGTAGAAGGGAGACTAGGCAGACTGTCCCAGCCAATCTGGCGGAGCTTTCTTGAAGCTCAAGTGTTGGGAGGACTCCTGGCCAGGAGTGGGAGGAGATTACACAGTGGCTGTGTCTGCAGAGAAGACACTCCTCTCCCAAGGAAGAAATTAGTTTTTCAAGCTTTTTTGCTGAATGAGACTGGGCCACAGTGGAAGGCCAGGAAATGATGAGCTGCCCTCCCTGTCCCGCCATTTTCCTACTGGAGTTGGCAGGAGCAGGCCTCTAGGCCTGGGACTCTAGAGCCCACTGGCGATCCACAAGCTACCAGGTGAGGTGGGCTTCCTCATCGTGATGGCCACCTTCTCCCCAACTGTTTGTGCAGCTGTGGGCTGCCCAGGCCTCTTCAAGGTAGGTAGCAGCGCCAGTGGAGAGACAGGCAAGTCATTCTCATGTAACGGGGAGCGCACTAGGGTTTAGGAGTGGGACAGGGAAATAATTCACATGCCGTGAGCACCTCTCCTTCATTCCAGACACTGTGTTTGTGATTCTCAGCCTGGCCATGCAGTGGAATCATCTAGAAAGTGGGCTAAAAAGTTCAGATGCAATGCCCCACCCTAACCTACTGCCCGCCTGTATCTCCAGCAAGCTTCCCTTGGGATTATGGAATGTTGCATAATCTCTACTGGCCCCAGCCACTCCTAAGACACATACTTAGTAACAACAGTGTAAGTGCAGTACCAAAGCAGCTTCCAGACAATCTCCTGGCCGGCTTGTCTTTCAAACAGAGTCTAGTGCCTCTCCTGAGCCAGGGCTGCTGGATCCTTCCCTGCAGGTGTCACGTCTTACGTCTTGCAGGTAAGAAGAGCAAAGCTTAGAGAAGCTAGGCAACTTACCCCATGTCACATAGGGAATGGGTAGGACTGTGGTTAGGCAAATCCCCAATGCTTACTCCTAGAGCAGGAGGGGCAGGAATGGAAGGCAAAGTCCTGGGGCATGACAAGCACACAAGACATAGGGTTGAAACTAAGTCTTGGGCTGTGACTGAATGGTGGGAATGGCACGCACACGAATCCTTCACGTGGTATCTGGCCTTCAGCCCAAGCAGACAGACGCTGCCCTAATAGGAAACCTCTTAGAGGTTTCCGGATGAGCGCCTCTTAGTGAAGCCTTTCTGTATTTTCAGCTGGTAAATATGCTGAGAAGCAGCTTTGGTATCCAGTGGCTGGGACTCCCCCTACTTCCGGCATACCTACCTCTGGCTGCCCTGCCACCAGTTCTGGCCTGGGCAGGAGAGCAGGGCTCCCTGTTGTAGTCTAACTCCCCAAATATTCCTGGCCCCTCCTCAGTGCTTTGTCTTTGCTCCACCTGTGCCCTAAGTTAGTGTTGGGAGCCCCTACCTTGCCAGTGACTCCACTCCCCGTAGGTCACCAGTCTAGCCTGCTTCTGACTTACTGCTGAATCACTATTTCCCAGGGGGCCACCGGAAGGAGGAAGGAGATCTGGCCTCAAGTAATGCCAAAGGCTAAAGTAAATGAAAGGCCTCCAAGGCTGTGTCCAAAAGGCTCCCATTAGGCCCTCAGCCTTCTCTATAACTGTTCCAAGGGTGACCAAGACCACAAGGAGAGGGACCAATATTTCTAGGAAAGTAGGAACTGGAGATTTTTGAAGAATGGGGTGTTAGGGATGGAGCTTGGGCCTTTGTACTCCCACTTTTTGGTTTTGATTTTGAGAGAGGATTTCATTAAGTTGCTAAATTGCTCAGGTGAGGCTTGAACTTGTCATCCTCCTGCATTAGTCTCACAGAAAGAGTGCCAGGCCTGGCAAACATAGGACTTAAAGGGTTCAAACCAGGCAAACCAGGCACTAGTGTTCCCCCAGTTCTGTCTACCAGGGAAGATGGGTGGCAGAATTCTTCCAGCCCAGCATCCCACCCCACCTACACAAGAATGTCTAAACCCCCAACCTCCTAACCCTATGCAACAGAGCTCTTCTCTTGACCCTTCCTCCTGGGAAGATGCATCCCTCTGTTGGATAACAGCCAGCCCCTAGTTTAAATCATTGATACTTGCCATGGGTGGTGGCCTTGAGCTACCTCCCTGGCCCGAGTCTCTACTTCTTCTGCAGGATGAGGGCAATCACAGCACCAGCTCTCAGGCTTTGGGAGGAGGAAGCAGGCAGTGCAGACAGGTGCAGCTTTAATAGGACATAGTTATATGACTGTCTTCGGTGTCATTTTTCTTTCACACCTCCATCTGCCTGCCTTCCTGTCCTCCATCCTGAGACGGGAAAGGACTGTTTAAACTTAGACTCCATAGTCATGAAAACTCTTCCTAAGGCTCTAGCCACAATGCTGGCGAGTCAAACTGAGTAGGGGTAATCCCAGCTCTGTTTTAAGAGTGTGTGGCTCTCACAGACACTGAGGCCACCACTGTCCTCGGTGCAGTGCTTCACACCAGAAAAGGCTGATTTTGATTTTGTTGTTGAGTCAGTGGATCACAGTGTCGCCCAGACTGGTCACAAACTCCTAGGCTCAAACAGTCTTCTTACAACCTTCTGAATAGCTGGGACTACAGACTGGTACCACTGTGCCCAGCTATTAAACACATCTAGCCTCTCAAGGCATAGGTCTTTCACTTCCATGCTGAAACATGCCCAGGAGGCACAGCTTTTCTTTTCTTTCTCTCTCTTTTTTTTCCTCCTTATTTTTCTTGGCCAGACTCATGATGTGTTCCTTCCCTGAACGTTCTAGAGAAACTGCTGGTATTGGAGACAGCAAAAAGGGAGAGGCCAGAGGGAGGGAGGGGGGAAGGCATTTAATTCATGTGTTTTGACCACCTGTTTTTGCACTTGACTCCTCCACCTTCACTCTCCCCTTGAAAATTCCCAGCATTTAGGGAGTGAAGGTACAGCTCAGCAGCAGAGCACTTGCCTAGCATAACAAGGCTCTGGGGTCAATCCCCAACACTGTGAAAACGGGAAACAAACAAAAAAACACCCACCATTTGGCCGTCACTGAGTAGGTGTTAGTCCATTTTACAGATGAGGCCTGCCCAGCTTCTGAAGGCTAGACTGATGGTGCTGACCCAGAATGTTCCCTGCAGGGTCTCATGGGGAGGCCCTCCAGGGACTGTGCTGTAAAGAGAGAGGAGTATACCCACAACTGGTGGTGGGCTCTCCATGGGAAAAGGAGGTGGGCATCCTGGGTCTGAGGGTCCCGGAGTAACAGGTGAAGCCAGGAGACCAAGCAAGGCAAGGGAGAAAACAGGGAAGAAAGGGCAGCCTGGCAGTCAGCTATGAGGAAGGATGCCATGGGCCAGGTGGAATTCTGGCTGAGTGGCGTAGGCTGCAGCCCCTCCCTGCTCCCTCCAGTCGGCCTTGGCAGAGGAGGACACGCATGTGGACTTCCAGACTGTTGTTCTCACTCTCTTGTCTGCTGGCTGACATTGGCTGCTTGGCCCAAGATGCCCATCTGCAGGCTGGGTAGGAGCCAGATGGCTGACTTGAGGATGACCTTGAGAGCCAAATGGTCTCTGGGAACATGGGCACTACCTAGAATAAGAGGGCTAGGGGAGGGGACAGTATGCAATCCTGGCCAGAAGTGACCTGGAGCTCTGGAGGCACACCCTGATGATTTTATCATCATGATCAATCAATCAGCACTCTTAAGCTCCTGCTGTGGGTGACCTCATTAAGGCCCATTCAGGCAGGTATAGGAGAAAGGTGACATACTCTTGGCCTGACAGTCTGGGATAAAGTTAGGAAAACAACATACATTCTACCTTCTCAGACAAACTCTACTGAGAGCCACAGGGGTGACTCCCCACGTACAGAGAAAAGAAAGGCACTAGGGGTTCTGCACAATATGCCAGGCGGCCCCTGGAGGACAGAATCCCAAGGGATATGGGGCTGGAATCCACAGAGAAGACGAGGAAGGAAAAACTCCAGAACAGGGGTCCCAACCACCGGGGAGAAGAGGAGGAAGGCTGCCTTCTCAAGAGAGTCTAGGGCCTCGTGATCAGAGTTGGAATTAAGAGGTGACGCTGCAGCTGTGAATACAGATGAGCACTATAGTGAGTTGTAGAATCAGGCATCCTGAGACCAACCCCACTCTGGTCCATGAAAAAAATATTGCCATTCACAAAACTGGTCTCTGGTGCCAAAACATTAGGAACTGCTGCACTAGAAGCAGGAACAAGTAGATCCCAATGCAGGGAGGTTCCTATTGTGGAGGGTGGGTGAGCAGGTGAAGGGGCGGGGGGAGGCCAGGGGCCAGGGCTTTGATGTGCAGCTGTGAAATCCAGGTTTCAGAATCAGGGAGTGACACTGTCAGAGGGCGCCGGGGAAAGATTTTTGTGAAGAGATACTGCAGTTCAGAGGTAGAAGTATGGTGCTAGATGTTAACAGAACGAGGTCTAGGTCCTGTTCTGTCCCTCGGGGCCTGGTGACCCCAGGAAAGCCTCATCAAACTAGATCTGGTCTGTCCTGTTCTCTTTGCAGGCCCAGGGATTGAAAGCAGGGTCTCACATTTACTGCAGAGAGTTCTGCCACTGTGAGACATCTCAAGCTCTTTTGATCTTTAATTTTGAGACACAGTCTTACTAAGTTGCCCAGGCTAGCCTCCAAATTGCAATCCTCTTTTCCCAGCCTCCTGAGAAGCAGGGATTATAGGTGTGTGCCAATGAGCCCAGCAGAACCTAGCTTTCCCATGACAAGCCATGACCTGCTAGTGAGTTCAAAATGAATTTGGTAGGTTCCAACAAGCAGTTTTAAAAGATAGAATAGACTTGCTAGGCAAGGTGGCTGAGACAAGAACATTGTCGGTTGCAGCCTCCTCAACTTAATGAGGCCCTATCTGAAAAATAAAAACACCTCCAAAACCACACAGGGCTTGGAAGTATATCAGCACTCCTTGGATTAGATCCTCAGTGCTGGGGAAAAAGAAAAGGCTAGATGTGGTCGAGCATGCCTACAATCCCAGCGCCTCAGGAAGGCTGAGGCAAGAAGATCACAGATTCAAGTCCTGCCTGGCAGTTCAGTGACTTAATACTGTCTCAAAAATTAAAAATCAAAAACAAAATAAAGAACAGATGAGAAATACTCAGAAAATCAGTCACAAGAAGATTGTATTGTGAAACTTTGGTTTCAGGTGTCTGCTTACCTACCTGTCTGTATGTCTGTCTATCTGTATTGGGTTGTGATGTGAAATTTATTTCTTCTTGTGGCAGAAAGGTTTTTAATACACTGCCAAATTCTCTGAGCCTCAGCTTCCCCATCCTTAAAAGGAGTCTACTCCAAGTGTCTCATGGGGCTGTTGTGAGATTCTAACCCTGTAAAATCCACACAGAGAGACAGGAGGACAGGAGACAGCCAAGTGAGGGGCCAAACCAAGGGGTTTCAGGTCAGCTGAGGTCTGGAGACCATTGGGGATTTTTCCCACCCCACTTACCATCCTCTGGGTTTTTGTTCTAGCTTCTGAGAGCCTTTGCACGGAATGGTCTCCAGAGGCAGTGACCTCCAGGCAAGACAGAAGAAGGGGCATGAATGTCGTTTTGTGCCCCCATTTGTGCCCCGATCTAAATTGTTGCACTGAGGGCTCTTGTGTCCAACATGAATTTGTCCTTTCTCTGCTGGGCTTGTGTTTTCCAGGTTTCTGAGAATGGGCCCCATTGTGACCATGTAGATGGCCCAGAGAGGCCAGATTCCTGCCCTGCGTGAAAATGCTGAATTCCTGGGCAGACGAGGGGTCTCAGGTCCCCCAGCCTGTGTCCCAGAGAGGCCAGATGCTATGACCACAGAACCCAGAAGCCCCTCAGGAATTTTCCTTTTCTCTTGAGATCCCAGAGAGTCTGTGCTACTGTTCCATCCACAGCAAAGGGACAAAGCACTGTATGTCTGTCTGTCTGTTTCCTCTGACCTGTCCACCATGCTGGGTCAAGTTCCTGAAAGTGTCTCTGGCTTGGAGATGGGCTCCCCTGTGTCCAGCCCTCAAAGCAGAGAGTGAAGAGGGGAAGTGGGTGAATTCAACCATGGCTGGGCCTCCATGTTGTCAGGTTACCTAACTTCTCTGTACCATCCGTTGTTCAAAGGAATAAAAAGCAGAGTCATGGGGATTCAGTGGTATAACGTGCAAAGCTCTGAGAATTGCACCTGGCACACAGAAGGGAACCCTGCTCAGTAGCCTGGGATGACAGGAGAGGTATGGATGGTGGCCAACATGTGGGAGGTGCTGACTGGCCTGCCCTCATGGGTATGGACTGTGTAAGACCCTGGTATCTTTGCTCAGGGAGTCAAATCAGAGTCATGAGAACAAGCAGGCCTGGCTTCCCACCCATGTGCATTCCAAGGAGTCCCACCCAGACAGTGACTGTGAAAGTGGCCCTTGGAAGGGGAGGAAGGCAGGGAGGGATGAACACAAAGCTGATTTCCTGCACCAGGAAAACAAGACAGAGATGGCTAATTCAGCCACCGCCTGCAGTGCTGAGCTCCCCCTCCGTCTTGCCAGCCTTTTTTTTTTTTTGATAGTACTAGGAATTGAGCCCAGAACCTTCACACTGAGCTACATCGCCAGCTCTCCACCCCGCCCCCTTTTTAAATTTTTGACTTGAGACAGGGTCTTACTAAGTGGCTAAGTTCCTGAGACTCGGCTGAAACTTGGAATCCTCTTGCCTCAGCCTCCCAGAGTGCTGGGATTACAGGCCTGTGCTACTGGGGCTGGTTCGTTTCCTTTTGGCAATAGGAGTTCCCTATATACCTGGAGTGACATGCCAGGAGCTCACTAAGGGTTGGTGACAAAATGTTGTGATGGAATTCAACTATGACAGTCCCAGAGAGAATGGCAAAGAGGGCAGTGCATGTTTGGAGGTCGTCTCTTTGTCTCTCCAAGTCTGTCATACGTTCTTCCATCTACCTCCATCCATCCACCCATCCATCCTCCTCCTCCTCTGTCCATCACCTGTCAGTCACCCATCCATCCATCACCCATCACCCATTCTTCATCCGCCTCTTCCCTGAGAAGCTGCTATCACCCACTCTTGTGCCTGAAACAGGAGAGTGGCAGAAGATACACTTTCCTGATCAAACAGCAACCAACAACTTGAAGAGATAAGCACCCAAGAAAAGAAAATATGCAAGTCAGCCAGGCATGGTGATGCACACTTATAATCCTAGCACTCTGGGAGGCTGAGGCAGGAGTATCACAAGCTTGAGCCCAGCTTGGGCAGTGAAGTAACCTGATGAGACCTTGTGTCAAAACTAATAAAAATGGGCTGGGGATGTAAGCTCAGTACAAAGACCCCGAGTTCAATTCTTATTACCAACACACACACACGAAGAAAAGAAAAAGAATTCTGAGGATAGCGAGATCAGAGTTTATCTGGGGAGATCCAGGACTGCTGCCTAGAAGAGATGAGGAGTACTTGGAGCAGAGATGGAAAGGACATGGAGGTGGAAGAGATGGTGTGAGGGCTGGCGCAGAGGCAGGATGTGGGACTGCGTGCTGGGGGCAGAGCCCCAGGAGACCCTAAGGGGTATTTTTCACTGGAATACTCCTAGAAAGGAATCTCGCAGAGTTAAGAGGTGTGGCCTTGGAATCACAGTCTAGAAAGAGATCCTGGCTGTGCCCTTTGTTGGCTAAACTCTCCACTCACCCCTACCTAGGCCTCTTGTCCCGTCTCTGTCTCTTCCACACAAACTCTGGGACTTCTCAATTGTGGCATGAACCACAGGGGTAATCAAAGGATTCACACTCTTGCTGTGACAGGCTATCACGCTGAGGGCCACAGCCATTTTTGCCTGGGCACCACTTTGCTCCATATGCTACCTGAAGGCTGGATCCAGCAGACATCCAGCAGAAACTGGGTGACGGCTCTCTGAGCTTTCTATTTCCCCAAGAGCATAAGAAGGACAATAAGAGTGATGACACAGAGTTATTGTAAAGTCTACAAAGCTAGCAAAATCTTGTATTTATTGAAAACTTCTCAGTGCAGATGTTCTTCTAAACAATGCCCATGTTTTAACTCATTTTTGTATCTATCTTATGAAGTACAGAGTTATTTCCATCAGTTTTTAGATTAAAGCTACTGAGGCACAAAGAGGTCACTGATTTACAAAGCCAGTAAGTGGCAAAGATGGACTCCTAGACAGTGAGGCATGAAGCTTGGCTCTTCCCCGTCATACTCTCTTGAAAAACTTAATAAGTGGTTGCTGTGTAGTGGCACACATTCTTGATGACAGGGACCTGCTTTTAACATTGCTGCTGAACTCCACAAAATACCACTCACTGGCTGCTTTGTGGGCCCGGAGCTTCTGTGAGGCAGAAGGGGTGATTGCTCCTAGTCCTGGCCTTCAAATCCCAAATCATCCTAGGCATCACCTAGCTGGTCTTTTCAGGTTTTGCAGCCCAGACAGGGGAGCTGATTTGCCTGAGGTCAGAGATGCTGGATGAGCCCCAGGTTTTTTGGCTCAAAATCAAGTGTTCTTTATGGCTCTCAAAATTTTCCTAGCCAATTTTCTATAGCATCATCCAGGTTGGAAATATTCCCAATAGTGGTGCATAGGAGAATGTCTGGAATCCCAGGGTGAACCTGTAAGGAGACCTGAATGTGGCCCAGGTGATGAACAGGGAGGAGGAGGGCTGCAGCTCTGCCTGGCTGGGGGCAGGAGCTCAGTGTGTTACCTCAGTAGTCTAGTCTGGGCACTGGGCTAGGTCCTTCTAGCTATAAGGATCTTGGGCAGGTGGGGGATACTTTGTCCCACCTGAGACACAGATAATTCCTGGAGACGTAAGGCAGCAGAAGCTCCAAAGACATCCTTTGGTGGAAGATGGAGGGCATGGCCGATGGTGACCGCTGGGGTCTGCAGTGGGCATCCTTCACTATAGTTGCAGCCAGTGTGACAAAGAGGACAAGAACACAGGTGGAGGAGGATAGGACAGAAAAGTAATGTCCAGGGCTCCCAGACTGACCCTTCTGAGGCAACTGAACACAGGCCCATGTGCAGCCTAGAGCTGGTGGAGCCCCGTTAAATATCCTGGCTTTTTATAGCCAGGGAAAATGAAGTCCAGAGAGGGCCGCTGTTATCCAGGTCACGCTGCCTATTCAGGCAAGGCCTGGGCTGTAACCCGGTTCTCATGACTCCCAAGGTAGGTTTCTCAGCACAATTAGGGAGGCAGGCATCAGGCCATTGGGAAGCCCCTGGGCACTCTGGGCCCAGGCTGGCCTGGGAGCCTCCCCAAGTTCCTTAGGCACCATGCCATGGCAAGAGCCCCTTTGTTTTGCATTTCATGGGCCTGGTGTGTGGAGTGTGGCAGCCGCCTGCCCCTTTGTTGAGCAGCCTAATTAATTCCGCCCCTTGGCCTGGGAGTAAGGCCCGGGGCTAGACTGTCACTATGTTGCCTTGGATGGATCAGGAGGGAAGGCCAAGGCCCCTGAGGTCCATCAGCCTGATGTAACCTGAAATCCTGGAGAATGTGAAAGCAATAAGAATGGTCATTCAGAGCTTAAAGCCCCCAGCTCTGCCACCTGCCATCCCTGGAGACTCAACAAAGTGGGTTTATCCTATGGAGCCTGGATTTCTTCATAGGCCCAAGCCTATGAAATACATTTCAAACTTTGCCTGTGCCCCCACTGTAGTGAGACAGGCCAGTTTCCCTTTGTCCTTCCCAAGTTCTTCTCCCTAGCAGCCCTCATCCACCTTCCTGGCCACCCCCTATGCCTCCTTTGGCCCACCTAGTACCACAAAGTTTTCTCAGGTCACCTTGGAGCCTTGGCTCCCCTGAGAGACCCCCTCCCCAGGGGCAGCAGCAAAGCTCTGTGGCCTGGTGGTGGAGATGAGGAGGGGGAGGAGGACCTACGCCTCTACTTCCTGTTACTGTGCACGGGCTACTTGATAGGTTTTATAAATGAGGTAATAATCACTGAACCAGTTGTACACTTAAAATAAGTGTATTTTATAGTGTGTAAATTATACATTAGTAAAGACGTTTGAAAAAAAGAAAAAGCTTCCTCTGGCCCTCACCACAGAGACAGAAGCCACCAAAATAGCGTCTCAGTGGGAGCTCTGGGAGAAGCTATCTGTACACCCTCTTTGTTCATGATTGTCCAGGTGACTAGTAGGCCACATGTTGGAGAGTAGGCACAGGATTGGGGGCTCAGTCTGTGGCAGAGGATGGGGGGGAGGGGCAGCTTTTCTGGGTGCTTCTCCTCATATCTATCTTTTCATAGGAGATTGTCCCTACTAGAAAATGCTCCTCCTCTGAGGTCTAGTACCAAAGGTCTATGGAACTTGGGGCCCTGGGGGCTACTGAGCCTTGTGCATATCAGGGCAGTAGCTAGGTGAGAAGCCTGGATTGCTTAAGAGACGGCCATCCTTCCTCAGCTGAAACTTTAGCACCCTTACCCACTGGGTGACCACAGCAACTGAGAAGCCCTCGTCTAACTGCTCTGCCCTCTAGTCACATGAAAGCTCCCATCTTGAAATTTAAAGGCAGTCACCCTGGCATAGCTCCAGTATTCTCCCTGTGTGGTCAGCCAGAGTATAGATCTGGTGTTGAAAAGGTTATGGTTTCGATGCAACCTCTGACATCGGCTAGCTGAGGTAACTCAACCAATCAGAGCCTAAGCTTCTATAAAAAGGATCATGGTCCTCCAAGGTACATACCACTAGCTAAATAAGATAATCTATACTCAAGGATCCAGCCAAGCTTCATTCAGCACAGTATGTGCCAAATCTTCAGACTCTGCCAAATGTTGGTAACAGTAGTATCTAATCTTAACACAAGGTGGAGACATATGCACACAGATCCCACGAACTCAGGCGCTAGCAGTAATCCAGTTATAGTGGTGCCTGAATTCCAACCAAACTCCACTTACAGTCCCAATTCGCAAGGCCGGTGAAGGGGGTCACTCAATTTCCATGTTTGTCCCCTGTACTAAGACCCTTACTATAATTATGTGCTGTTCCCACAGCCATCAGCTCCTCTCTAATCCCTGGTTTTGTTGCATACGTGGAATGGTGGAATCGTAGTCTGGGGAACTGTCAGTCTCAGAGCCCTCTGTCCTGGGTGCTGCTGGTTTGCCTTGCCTTGTCGGGCAAGCCTCCCTGGCACACGTGGCTGGGATGGAATATTGTTGTGGGAGTCTTTGTACCTATGTAATCACTTGATCCATTTCTTTGTGTTTTTTGGGGGGTGGGGTGGGGTGGTGTGTGCGTGCGTGTGCGTGCATGTGTGCGTGTGTGTGCGTGTGTGTGTGTGTGTGTGTGTTTTAGACAGGGTTTTGCTCGGTAGTCTAGGCTGGTCTTGAACTCACTATGTAGCCTGGGGCTGGCCTTGAACTCACAGCAATCCTCCTGTCTCAGCCTCCCAAGTGCTGGGATTACAGGCATATACCACTATGCCCAGATTATGTGGTGCTGGGCCCTTGGTTCATTTCTAAAGCCTTCCCACTAGCCACTGTTATAAGCCCTATTTTTCAGGCAATAAAGCCGAGGCTTTGGGAGTTTGAAGAACTATCAGACCACATGGAGGGAAGAGAGGAGCTGGGTCCAGCAATGCCTAGGGTGCCTGACTGCCTCGCACAGGGCGAGCCGGCCCTGCTTTCCTTTCACCCTCCGCCCCTCAGACCATGAGTTCCCAGTGGGAACACAGCCCACGACTGTGGCCGCTGTGCCGCACACCAATGCTCAACAAATGTCTGAATGACCGTTTTAGCAGAGAAGCTCAAGACCTAGATTAGAGTTCAGCTCTGCCTCAGACACCCCTTCCCTGAAAGGAAACCACCAGGGACAGTTACATGGAAGCAGTCAGGCTGGGGTAGTGGGACTAAGGCCCATGGGGATGGGCCAACGGCAGAGGCCTCGGGTCTCTGCCAGGCTCATCTCTCCAACTGCAGGCTCTAGAGGGCGCCACAGGCTTTGGAAATGAGAGAGTGGGCAGCTGCACACCCGGACCACCCTCCCAGGCTGAAAAAGAAAACAAGAGAGACCCAGCCCTAGTATCCCCACCTGACACATCCTTCTGCCCCTGCTGGGAGAGCTGAAAACCCTATGCCAAACCCAAACACAGTATTCTCTCTTTGGACGTGGCCTTTATGGGCCTTTGCTTTAGAAACTGTGACCACGGGTGGTTTAAAATCCATTTCCCTCCAGCAGGCCCACCTAGGGTGACAGCCAGGCAAAGGAGTCCTCCTTGTTCCCAGGAGCTGACACTCCTTTCAAGTGGGTTGAGCATAGCTTCCTGTGGGCACCTTCCTGCCACCTGCCCACCTATGCTGAAGGGGCCATCGCAAAGGAGGGCAGGATTTACTTACAGGCAGTCCTATGTCTTTCCACCCCAGGCCCCACAGCTCCTGGTCTAGCTGGCTGTCTCTTGCCTAACAGCATAAAAAGACTGTGTGTACAGTAGCCACCGAGGGAGAAAGGACAGTGTGGCCCACATCTCTGGCCAACTGGCTAGGGTGTAGACAGCTACCCTGACAGTGAAGGTCTGGTTGGGACTTGGCCTGCATGGAGTTGGCCGGCTCTCTATCCCAAGTTCCAATCCACTGGTCTTGGGAGGGACACGGATATGGGATGCCTTGGGTTCCCGTGGTCAGTGGTACCTGGAAGGTAGGAAGAGAGGAGGCAGCACCAGCCTTGAGGAGGATCCTGGGGCTGAGGGACAGGAGTGACTGTCACCCTAGCTTCATTTTTAGCTGTTTCTCTGGTACTTCCTAAGTGTCTGCTGTGTCTGCATTCCAGCTAGGGATGAGGAAGAAAGGTCCAAATGGCTGGGAGCCCATGATGGGCTGTGTACTCCAGAGCCTTCACATGCACTAGCACCCGTGGAGTTCACGCAGTCCCACCCGGGAGACTGTGGCCCCAAGGAGAAACCATTCAAGGCCACAGCACAGTTTGGTGGAGACTATTCTCCCTGCAGTGAATCTAACTCAATTCAAGATTTCAACCTAGGTGAATTCAGAGAAGAGGCATCAAGATTTGACTACTGCGACCATTCAAGGAATAGGAAGCTGAGTTAGAGTGGTGACTTAAGTGAAATGATTTAGATGTGGAAGATTAATATGTTAATGTACTGTATAGTCTCTCTGACTTGGAAAACCCAGAACACAGACATTCTATAGAACCACATGAAGTGACAGCCAGAGTTGGGGGAAGGGAAAGGGAGGGGGTGGGAGGGTCAAAAATGGGAAGGGATTGTAAAGTTGATATGATACATATGTGCATGAAATACCCAAATTCATTGTAAACACTATGTATTGCATATGTATATTAATAAAAATAGTGGGAAACAAAAGATTTCAACCTAGGGGCTGGAGGAACAGCATAGCAGTTAAGAGCACTTGCCTAGCAGGCACAAAGCCTTGAGTTCGATCCCTCAGCACTAAGCTGGGTGTAGAGGCACACACCTGTAATATCAGCACTTGGGAGGCTGAGGCAGGAGGATTGCTGTGTGTTTGAAGCCTGTATTACATAGTGAGCTCAGGACCAGAATGGACTACAGAGGGAGACCCTGTCTCAAAAAAAAAAAAAAAAGAAAAAGAAAAAAGAAAAAAGAAAAAGACAAAAAGGTAAGATTTCAACCTAATGATACCCTTGAGCCTGGACAATCACTAGCACAAAGTTGTGCTCAGTAGCTCAGTAAACGCCTACTGAGTGAAGAAGTTGCGGCAGAGTCCTTCTCCAGGGCCCTCCCCACAGCCTTCCATGTGTCTCCAGGAAGAGGAAGGGAAGGAGTGTGGGTAACATGACACATCACCTGCTCTGTGTTCCACACACTTCATTCCACCAATGCCCAGCTGTGGCTTTGTGTGACTTACAAAGAAGGGAAGGCCATGTCATCAGCCCCAGCTCACACTGCTGGTCACTGTGCTGCCTGAACTCTAACCCAAGCTGTCAGCAGCCAGAGCAAGCCCGGCACCCTCTGAGTAGGCCAGAGCCAGATTCCACTGAGAACGAGAATGTGGAGGTCCTGGATGGTCACAAATCCTCAGTGCTACCCTGGCTGTGCTACCACAACTCCCTAACCCTGTCCTCCTGCTGAGGCCTGCCACAGCCCTCCCCTCCCGAAGGCTGGTTTTACCAGCCTGTCCTCCACCACTATCTCCAAAGTATCAGTGGAAAAGGGGGCACCCTCGGGGCAGTTATCCCCACTTGGGCCCCAAACAGCTGACCTCCTTCTGGAAAGCCTCGAGTTGCTTCTTCCTGATCAGCCCTCTGGCCACCTTAACTGGCCCTGGCCCTGGCCCAGTCCCCAGCCCAGTGATCTACCTTGTTTGACCTCATAGGCCAGCTACATCCCAAGGACAGGGCAGGTGGAAGGGGTGGGGGGAGTGTTGGGATTTGGGGCAGGGCTTTCCCCCCAAAATGCTCAGCCCCTCTGGGCAGAAGGAAGGTGGCCATCTGCACAGGCTGGGACACGCATGGCTCACTGGGATCTGGCTGTGGGCCTGTGCGCCTCTCACCCCAGGTTCCTCTGAACATCGAGGCATTGTTTCAGTCCACAACAGAGGGTGGCTCTGTGGTCCTAGAGCTGAAGAACAAAAACCAGTATAGCAGGGCTTTGCTCTTCTCATGCAATTTCAAGAATTTAATCAGGATACTGTCTGGCTACAGAAGAAAGAAGTGACCCAAGGAGACAGGTCTGGGCCCAGAGCTGAGGGGTATGAGGAGTGGGAGGCCCTCTTCACCACCTGCTACGTGGACTTACTGTGTGCCACTGGGGCACTGCCTAAGAGATGTGTCACAAGCTCCCACTGGGTAGCAGCCAGCCTCACAAGCAAGATACGGAATACCAAGAGGGAGATATTACAGTTCAGCCTCAGTTTTCCCATGTTTGACGTGGGGATGCCAAGTGCACGTGTATGTGCCCACTGTGTCTGGGCTTGCATGAGGGCAGCGGCCAGCGATGGCAAAGAGAGGCTGTAACTCCCATCCTTCAGATGTAACTGGCAGACCTGCCACTGCTGGGGGTGACAGATGTGTGTATGGGAGGTAGTGCTGTTGGGCCCCTTGCCGCTGTGCTCCCACCCTGGGCTGCTGCCAACATAAAGACAGGCCTGGGAGCTAGGCAATGCTGGCTGTGTGCCAGTGTGTTCAGGCACTTTCTGTGCGCTACTGTACCACACTTGTGCAACCATTTGAGGCAGGGACTCTCACTCTACAGATGAGGAAACTGAAGCAGAGACACTGCTATAGACAGAATGTTTGTATGTCCCCCCTCAAATTCAAGAGTGAAATTCTAATGCCCCGTGTGCTAGCATTAGGATCTGAGATCTTTGGCGAAATCAGACTGAGGTGGAGGTCCCAGTAGGTATGATCAGTGTATCATAAAGGAGACCCTAGAGATCTTGTCCGCCTTTCACTACAGGTAGATACAAAACAGAACCGCCATATGTGCAGAAGGAAGTGGGTCCGCACTTCTCTTGCCTCAGTAGCTGGACTGAGCTTCTTTGATAAAGGCACTAATTCTATTATGAGAGTGGAGCCTTCACAATGTAATCACTTCCAAAAGGCTCACATCTTAATAGTATTGCATTGGTACCAGATTCCAATGTGCTAACTACACTACAGTCAAAGGAGTTAGTGAACAGGTCACAAATGAATTACACATTTTACTACAACGAAAGAGAAAACCAGGAGCGAGGGCTAAAGGATTTGAAGCAAAAGAGTCAGGGCTAGCATCATGGAAAAACTGCTCAGCAAAGTGAAAGGAGGTACAGGAGCAGGTGCTTTTGGGGGAGAAGCATGCCAGGCTTAGGGCAGAGCCAGCACAAAGGCCCACGCTGGAGACATGGTAGGTGGTTTTAAGGGCAGCAAGAGGGCCAGTACGGCAGTTATCTGGGTGGAGGTATAGGAAGGGAGGACGAAAGGTGGGATCGGAGGGATGGGGTTGGCCCTAGACTCTGAATGACAGGAGGACTCAGAATAGTGGAGTGACATGCTCTGATCACAGTGTACAAGGAAAAAAGCAGACAGCCGAGGCAGGAGACCTTGACTTGAAGGAGAGGTGGCGGCGATCCGGCCCAGGGTGAGCAGGGTTGATGGTGATCTTTCAGAGCCCGGGTATACATCCCTGAAAGAAGTGCCTATAGAGACGGATGATGAGTTGGGCCGTGGGTGTGGAGCAGAGGGATTAATCCACAAGAATGCCAGGGAGTGGGGTCTGAGCAGGCCCAAGGAAAGCACAGCATTGTTCTGTACAAAGGAACAATTGTCAGGGGAGAGGCAGAGCAACTTTCCTGGAGTGGCCACTCTTGCCAAGCCCATCAGAAGTGTCTGTATGGAGCACTATTTCTGTGCTGAGCCAACTATCTCAAAGAGCAAGCACTGGCTGTGGCAGATAGGCCATCTCTGCACACACAGAAGGCAGCCAAGAGATCAAAGCTGGAGCTGCTGCCCACCTCCCCCACCAAGTCTGGACAACCGCAGACCCTGTCTCCCCAAAGGACAGAAAAGGAAGACGGTCTCCCTGCCCCAGCCCCAATGAACTCTTGAGGGTCCCTGCAGCAACACACTTGAAAGAGGCTTGGGGATATCTGCAAAACTCCAATTAAGCTCACAGGCTTTGATAATTTGATAAACCACTCCACAGTCACCCCAGAGTCAAAATATGCTGTTACTTGATCTGTGTTTACATTTCAGTATGGAGGGAGGTGGGTAGGGCGGCCTGGGAAGGTATACACAGTCCCTGGAAGGAGGCGGCACTTGTCTGATATATTGGCAGCCCGATGGCTAGGGTCGCCTGGCTCTTTGACAGTAAGCATATTCAATGGAGCAAAGGTGTCTGTCAGCAGGTCCCAGAGGCAGAACGTCCCAGAGGCAGAACGGAGACATCGCAGGGGCCAAAGGAGAAGGAAGGAGCCCTTCTGAATTATCTGCCCACAGCCCACCTATTCCCTGGGCCTCTGGTCTATCTTGAGGTGAAGGGGTTCCTGTTCTCAGGCCTCTCTCTTGCCATACAAGTGGTGGACTTGCCCAGGTACCCAGCACTACTTCAAGAAAGAGAAAACTAACCCTTCACACCATGGTGACTTAGAAGCCAAACTGTTTCCAACCCATCCATGCAAGAGCCAGGCCGTGCAGAGCTTCACGCCCTCTAACCTTACCCAGGCAACAACGCTGACTACTGGCCACATGCCAGAGCACTGCCCAGGCTATCACAGGGGCACCCTTGGCCCACTCCCTGTGTTTGGCATTACCTTGCTTTAAGAATGGGAAAATGAAGGTTGAGCAAATGGTCAGAGATCACAGAGGATGCTCGGCCTGGTGACGTATGCCTGTATTCCCAGGATGCGGGAGGCTGAGGGGCAGGATGACCATGAGTTTGAGGGCAGCCAGGACTATACAGTAAGACTCTTTTTCGAAAGTACAATACAACTGAACAACCTCTCCCCAATCACCCTCCAAAAAAGATTATGGAACTTTAAGCAGCAGGGCTTGACCTTGGAAATGGGCCTGAAAAGCCATGCCCCACAGTGTCAGCAACACAAAACTGAAGGTTTGATGTATGGTTTGCACTGTTTCTCAAGGACCTTCTAGAAGTGTGCAGAAGGCTGGCTATTATTGGTTGGTATGCAGGCCCTAAACATGAAATAAGATCCATGTAGCTGGCTAGCAAAGAGCAGAGATTATTAGAAGTGGGATCAAAAGTGGGGCCAACTGCTTCTGCGTCAAACACCTGCCATCTTACCAATGTTCCCATCCCTCTGGCGGCCTTCGCTTTGGCCCACACCTTCCAAGCATGCACGAGAAGCCTGAGCTACTACTCACTCTTTTGGGGGGTTGACATCCTCAGGTCGGGCCTCGAAGAACCGAAAGACTTCATCACACTGTGAAATGTGTGGGGGTAGCCGGATGAGTGCCTGTGAAAAAATGGAAAGAAAGGGCATGAGGGGTTATGGATCTGGGACCAGGAAAGGCAAAACAGTGTCAACTTGAGTGTGATCATCCATCCATCCATCCATTCATCTCGGTCTGTCTCAACTAAAAACCAACTAACCAATCATCCAATCAGTAAACCGAGAGAGCCAAAAAAAAAGATTAGCCAACCAGCCCACCATATAGCCATTAATTCAACCAATGATCCAGTCAGCTTAAATATCTGGGTAACTAAGCAAAATGACAATGACCACTGGATGTCAGGTGTCAAGGCCCTCGGGGACAGGTCACTTTGCTGGAATCCTGAAGAATTCCTTGTTCATAAAGCAGTCCAAGATCCTTAACAATGTTAGTCTTATCCTACCAGCCTTGTCTTCCACTAGCCACATTCCAGCTCTGCCAGAAGTTGTATTCTTGAGAAACTGACTACACAATTATTTATTTAATAACTAGTTGATTAACTGCTACTCTGGGCGACAGGGTGCTGTATGACTAAATGGATAGGACCTAAGAAGATGGAGGCAGGCATTTTAGGAAAGGACTTTCTGAAGCTGACTCTAAAAAATGTGTGAGAATAAATAGGATGGCAGAGAGATCAAGCTTGTGGGTCCAGGAGCTAGATGAGGGTTGGTGTGGCCTGAGGGCACAGAGAAAGGCAGGGCCTCACCGGGCCACATGGAGGAGGTAGGCAGAAGTGTCAGTAGACAGCTGGGAAGGCTTCTTAGAAGAAGGGGTATGAGCTGGCCAGTGCTGTGTGGGGTTTGGGAAAGCAGAGAGGAGAGCAGAGGGTGTCCTATGGGGAGTAACAGTCTAGGCAAGGCAGTGGCTAGTGTGAGCTTGTCTAGCAGGGAAAGGGGTGTGCTGCTGGAAGTGAAGGGCAGGGCCAGACGGCTGCTGGAGCTGCACCAGCACATACTGTATATTTTTGTACCGGGGAACACAGAGCCCTGGCCTGGTGACTGCAAAAGGAGGGGCAGGAGGTGAGGTTGGAAAGGCCACACAAACAAAAGCTCCATGCAGGCAGGGACTTAAATTCATTCTGTTGATTGGGTCCTCAGATCCTAGTACAGCACTTGACAAAGAGCAGGCACTCAATATTACTTAATGAGTAAGTGAGCTGGGTGTGGTAGGACATATCTGTTATCCTAGCACTGTGGGAGGCTGAGGCAGGAGAATCATAAGTTGGAGCCCAGCCTGGATAACTTAGCAACTTCATGAAACCCTGTCCCAAATTTTATACGCGCGTGCGTGCGTGTGTGTGTGTGTGTGTGTGTGTGTGTGTGTGTGTGTGTGTGTGTGTTTTAAATAAAAAGGACCGAGGAGAATTTAGCTCAGTGGAAAAGATCTGGTTTCAATCCCCAGTACCACCACAAAGGAAGGAAGGAAGGGAGGACGGGAGGGAGGGAGGGAGGGAGGGAGGACAAGTGAATAAGCTCTGGTGTCCAGAAGTCCAATATCCAACAGCAGTAAATGATAATAAAGCAAGATAAATAAATAAGCATATGTTAGTCTTAGGCTGAATTGCTAGAATTACGGTATCAAAAAAGAAAAGGCCATACTTTAATTCTTCTCTGAACTGGTCAGACAACTCAGGTTTGTCATCCAGTGCCAGGCATCCTACTAGGAGTGCCTTCTGGATGTCAAACACACACCCAGGTGAGACGGGACAAGAGGTAACAAGACCAAGCCTTAGCAGCTAAGAAACACTCTAACTCCCAGACAATCCTTCTAGAGTCTGTAGCTTTCCAAGGGTGAAAAACATGTCACATCCTGTTAACAGTCAGGAAGTTGAAAAGAAGGGAAACAAAGCTTTTGTGGGCATCTATTGCACTCCAGGCACTGCCCAGGCCCCTCAACACCCCCAACCACATCACAAAAGCAGGGGCTATTAAGCACGTGCTGGGCAAGGGGCTGTGCTCAGCTGTTACAGGATAATGATGACGGCACATCTGAGGATGTGTCATTCGATTCTGTCCTGGAGATAGGCATCATTGTCTCCAATTTTTTATATTAATTTTTTTCTTTTATGAGTATATATTTTCCATACCTAATAATAACAATGAGCTTGAGAAATTGGTGCATTTACATATCACATCTTGATAATTTTTACCTCCCTTTCCCCATCCCTCCCCCTCACTTCCCCACATCCTCTGTCCCTCTCTACAAAGGCTCTCTTATTTTGTTCCATCTCTCTCTTGCTCTTTCATCATTTGGTTTTCTCATGTTAGAGAAACCACGTGGTATCTCTCCTTCTGTGTCTGATTACTTCACTAAGCATAATGGTCTCTATTTTCCTTTATGGTCCAGTAGTACTCCACTGTGTACACAGGCAGATCTTCTTTACCCATTTACCTGCTGGTGGACATACCAGCTGCTTCCAAGATTTCCATGTAAGTTGTGCTACTGCAGATAGATATGCATATGTCCCTTCTGTATGACTCTTGCATTTCTTCTCATTCCATTGACTTTACCTCCTTTGGGAAGATACCCTGAAGAGGCATAGCTGGGTCACATGACATATCTATTTTTAGTTTTTTTGAGGAATCTCCATACTGCTTTCCATATTGGTTGTGCCAGTGTACAGTCCCATCAACAATGTGGAAAGGTTCCTTTATCCCTACAACCTCACCAGCATTTGTTGTTTTTGAGTTCTTGATACCAGCCATTCTTACTGGAATTAGATGGAACCTCATGTTGCTCTGATTCACATTTCTCTGATAATTAAAGATGCTGAACGATTTTTCATAGACTTATCAGCCATTTGGACTTCTGAGAATTGTATATTCATTCCAGCTACCCATTTTTTGACTGGGTCTTTTATTTGGGAGCATCAATTTTTTTGTAGTTTTTGTGTATCCTAGATAACAGACCTCTGTCTGAGCAGTAGCTGGCAAAATGTTATTCCCATCCTGTAGGTTCTCTCTTCACTCTTGATTATATCCTTTGCTGTGTGGAAACTTTTAATTTGATATAATCCCACTTGCTGATTCTTGGTGTTATCTCACGCGCTCTGCATGTTTTATTAAGAAGGTCTCTGCCTATACCTATGCTTCAAGACTTTTGCCTATTTTTTTCTTCTAACAATTTCAGTGTTTCTATTTTAATGTCTGGATCTTTGATCCATTTTGATTTGGTTTCAGTACACAGTGAAAGATGTGGGTCTAGTTTCATTCTTCTACATGTGGCTAACCAGTTTTCCCAGAACCATTTGTTAAAGAGGCTATGTTTTCTCCAGCACATGTTTTTTGGACTCTTTGTCTAAGATAAGATAGCTAAAGGCACTCAGGGCTGTCTCTGCATTCTATAGTCTATTCCACTGATCCACCTGTCTGGTGTTTTGCCAACACTATATGATTTTTATTATTGTTGCTGTGTAATATAACTGGATGCCTGGTATTGTGATGCCCCCTGCTCTTGTTTTGTTGCTTAGGATTGTTGTTCTATTCTGGGTCTCTTCTGGTTCCATGTATATTTTAGATTCATTCTTTCTAGTCCTGTGAAAAATGCTGTTGGTATTTTGATTGGGAGTAGACTGAATTTGTATATTAGTATGGCCATTTGGACAATGTTGGTTCTGCCTCTCCAGGAACAGGGGATTTCTTTCCATTTTCTAATATTCTCTACAATTTTTTCTTCAGAGTCTGTAGTTTTCAGTATAGAGTGCCTTCATTTCTTTAGTTAGGATGATTCCTAGCTATTTAATTTTCTTTGAGGCTACTGTGAATGGGACTGTTTTTCTGATCTTTTTCTCTATGTTTTCATTGTTGCTGCAGAGGAATGCTACTGATTTTTACGCACTGATTTTCTATCCTGCAACTTGGCGGAATGTGTTAGTTGTAAGAGTCTTCTGGTAGAGTTTCTGGAGACCTCTATGTAAAAGAGCCTGTCATCTCGCCGTTGAGTCATTTTTAGGAAAAGGCATGCACCTTGTGGGCATTATGCTCAGTGAAATGAATCAGACCCAGAAAGTTAAATATTTTATGGTTTCTCTATTATGAGAAAAGTAAATCATAAAAAATGTAAGAGACACAGAAGAAAGTAAGAAGATGGACTTTGTGGAGAAAGAAATGTTAAGGGTGTGCTGAGAAGGTAGGAAGAAGAAAGGGAGATGATAAGTTAAAAAAAAGAACCAAATGGGGTATCATGATAGAGGGAGTTAGGGGGAAGATGTGTAAGGGTCAAAAAGGAGGAGGGAAGGGATTGCATATATATATATATATATATATATATATATATATATACACACACATATGTATATATATGTATTTATATATATACACACATACACATATTTTATATTTATATATATACACACAAAATACTCAAGTTCAATGTAAATACTATGCATTGTGCATATAGATATCATGGGGGGAAAAAGGAAACTAAAAAAAGTCCAAGTACTAAACGATTAAAATATTCCATCTATGATACACTTATCTTTCACAAACTTAGTAAACTTTTATCAAACAAGAAAAAAAAAAGATCCTGTCACCTACACATAAGGTCGGTTCGACTTCTCCCTTTCCTACTCGCATTCCCTTTATTCCATTCACTTGCCTGATTGCTGTCCTTACCTCGCTTTATCGTGAGGACACTAAAGCTGGGGAGGGGAGCAGTGTAACCAAAAGTCAGTGACAGAATCCAAGCCCCACGCTTGGAATGCAGGATGAGTGGGACTTAAAGTTCAAGTTTTCATTTAATACAACTTTTCTCCCTCAGGAATGGTAGAAAGAAAAGGAAAAAACTGAAGGAGAGAGACAAATAAGCAGACAGGGAGACAGGGAAGGAGGGAGAGATGAGAAAATGGTGTGAAAAGAAAGGCAGGTTTGTGTGAACAGAGTCCAGGTGGGAGAGGGGGAGGGCTCAAAAGGGACTATCAAATGTGTGAGTCGGACAGGGCACATTTGGAGTTTTGGGTTAGGTCCTGTCACTACCAGGGTGACCTCTCCCACAGGTAGAAGGAGGTGATATGGGACGAGAGTGCCAGTGCTCTCCTCGCTCGGTGTTGCCATCCACCCCAGGCACAGAACCTGGTTGCAGCTTGCCCAGAGCAGCAAGGGAACAGAGGGGCTCTTCATGCTGACAGAGAGCAGCATTCTGGGGCAGAGGACGCGTGGGCTGTGAGAGCCTCAGACAAAGAACTCATTCGGTGGAACAGCCGCAGCGTCTTTATTTAACAGGGAGCTCTGTGGGGAGTGGTGTTGAGGGCTCGTCCTGATTTCAGGCTGACAAGAGCCTCTCAGCCTGGAGCAGCTTCTCTTAGAGCTTCCGCCAAAGGCCAGTTCTAGCCAAAACCATTTGGCAGGAGAGGTTGGTGCTGAGCACTCTGTCCCTGGAGCTGTGACAGCAAAGACAGCCAGAACCAGGGAGCCTCAAACTCAGCTTTTCTGAGAAGGGTAAAGGGAGGGTCAGACCCACGAATACTTTGAGAAATACTACCCTGGCTTAGGTCTAAGATTCTTCCAATAGATTATCTGCCGTGTGTGCTACGTGGTGGGTTAAGCAAGTGGACGAGGGTTTGAGTCCTGGCTCTGTGCTTCCTGGGCTGTGGTGCAATGGTGGGTGCATTAGCTGCCCTCTCTGAGCTCGGAAGGATGACTTAGATATGGTGCCTAACCACCTGTTAGGAGGGTAAGTGAGATCACAAATATGGGAGCCAAGAACGTTGCCTGGCACTGAGTAAACACTGAGCAAGTGTTGATTTTATAGCGCCGTGTCATTACCAATCTTTGGAGAAGGAACACTAGAGTGGAGATTAGGAAACCTCAGTTCTAGTTCCAGTTCTGTAGCCCAATATTTGCTGCCTGATATTGGGACGTTCACTTCTATTATCATTTTTTCTAGGATAAATTAGACTAGCTCTGGAATCTCAAAGCTTATTTTGTGGAATAACTGCTTGAAAAGGCAAAATGAGTTCCAAAGGCACATGTGTAATGATGCCACACAGGTTCCCCCATCCTGGCCTTACAGACTGTCATGTTCACAGCACAGCAGAGACTGAGGCGGCCTGCAAACCAATGCTTATGAATAATAGGACATCCTGAGGACTGTCCCATTTAATCATCACATGAAGTTTAAGAGAAAGGGATGACAAAGAGTCTGATTTTATAGAAGAAACCAAATCCCAGAGAGGTTAAGTAATTCCCAAAGGCTGCAGAGCTAATAAATAGCAAAATCTTACACTAAGTGTCTGAGTCCAGATCCCCCTGCACTTCTTGATCTACTATTCCCTATTATCTCCAGCAACACTCACGGGTATGTGGTCATGGTGACATGCTGGGTGACACACCTGGAGCAAGCCCAGGCTCCAGGCATCCTGAAGGTCCCTCCAGCTCAACAGATTAAGGCCCCAGGACTTCAGAGAACCCCAGAGCTGTGAGTCCATTTGTCTGATCCATTGGTCAATCTGTTGAACCTTCTAATAGGGCGCTGACTCAGGTGGAGGCAGAAGGTCCCCTCAGCTGGGCTGGGGAAGGGCTGGAATGAGCATGACCTAACATCCTCAGCCTCCGGGGCAGAGAGCCAACCAGGAGCACTGCCTTGCGGGGCAACTAAGAGCATGTGGGCCCCTGCAGAAAGCTGGCCAACTGATCTCAGTTCTGTTCGGGCTGCCATGCTACGTCCGGGGGTCGGTGAGAGTAGAAATGGGTAGAGGAAGGGCCATGAGTCAGGAGTCCCTAAGTCAAGGGGCCTGGAGAAGAGGCACTGAGAGCTGTGCTTCAGGTTTTTCTATCAGCATCATCAGGAAAGATGATGCGAGTGTGGACAAGGGTGAGGGTGGCCGTGTGGCATGTCTCTGAGACCTCCACTCTGACACAGCAAAGGTTAAGAGTCTGATCTTTGGAGCTGCAAGTAGCACAGGAAGGAGCCCTGGCAGACTGGGCAGCCTCTCTGCTCTACTTCATCATGCTTGCTCTCCAGGTAAAAGGCAGAGCTTTGCACTTGGCAGGACAACCATAAGCATCCTGACTTCTATGGGAGAGCAAGCGTTTCCCTCTTTTAGCAATGTCAGTGCAACCCAATGGAAATCTCACAAGGAACTGTTCTGCATGGGAGGCACCGGCAATGGGGTTTGGAATCCTGCCCTACAGGCCTCCCCCTGCATTCTCCTACCCCAAATCAGGGGCTGCCTCTGAACTGCAAGGGATCAATCCAGGCCTTTTCTAAGCTGTATCTCCAGACCTTTTCTAAATTTTATTTTGAGACAGGGTCTCATTGTGTCACCAAGCCTAGCCTCAAACTTTCAACCCTCCTGCCTCAGCCTCCCAAGTGTCTGGGACTGCATTTATGTGTCACCGAACTGGGTGCAAGAGTCTCTTTCCAAAGGCTCTATGCAGCTACTGCTTTTGAAATGCCAATCGTGTCTCATTCTCAGTAGCAGTTTAGGTCATTTCACAAGGGACACATGCCATCCTATGTATTGGACAGCTTTTCGTTGCTAGGATAAAATAGCTGACATACACAACTGAAAGAAGGACAGGTTTATTCTGGGTCACAATTTCCGAGGTCTGAGACCACGGTCACCTGGCTCCCTGGCAAGAGTAAAGATGCTTTCTCACAGCACAGCAGCAGTGAAACAAAAGAGTTGAAAGGGCCAGGTAGGGAGTAAGGTGCTAGGACAGGGCATACGCTTCAAAGTCATGTCCCCAGTGACCACCTTCCTCCAGTGGGGCTCATCTCCTAACCGCATATTCAGCTAGGAGCTCATCAATGGACTGACCTGTTGAGGTTAGTGTCCTTGTGTGCCAATCACTCTCTGAAAGCCCTACCTCTGAACACCTGAGATTTGGGGAGAACATTTTAGAACAAAGTCCAAGCATCTTCTTCGGAGACTTCTCTGATGAGATCATCTCATCTTGTCAGCAGACACTGATGGGACACCCTGTGGGGCTAGGCTTGATAACCGATATGGCCTTATAGGAGTTTCTCAAGGCCTGTAGAGGTTACTGCCCTATGGAGGACAACGTGCAAAGGGGAGGCAGGCTGAGGGCCCTCTGGGGATGAGAAAGCAGGGAGGTCAGCTTCTCTGGTGGAAGGGTATAAAACTTCTCTGATGGGCCTCTATGAAAAATGAATGAGCCCTATGAAGTGACTAGCTCAGGCCCAGGGGCAGAGGCCTGACCAGTTAACAACAGCCACAGGTCTGGCCAGCTGGGCTGTAAGGCACGCAGCAGCAGCAGGAGCCAAGGCCCCAGTAGCATCTGAAAGTCCACAGAGAGTCTGGCTGACATACTCAAATATTTCAGGGGGGCAGCAGACTTCCTCAGAGGGCCAGAAGGAGAATGGGGATACAATCCATTCAAATCTTGGTTAAGAAAGGCTTTCCTGGGTCTCCCAGTGAGGCGAAGCAATTCTGTAAACCCACTTCATCAAGAACATTCAGAAGGGACAATGGCCAGACTTTCTGCACCTCAGTCTCCCCCGCCAACAACACTCTTGGTGCAGGCAACCCTCGGAACAAGGATTACAAGAACAAGGTCACCCTCGGTGGAGGGAAAGTCAACGATGGGCCATGATAGAAAAATCCCAAATGACACATAATGACTTGGGACTAGGGTTCACCAATATGTCACGACCCTCTGTTTGAAATATGGGAAGCAGGAATAAAAGAAAGTCTGGGAGATGCAGGGGGACAGACAGGAGATCTGCAGCATCCTGGTGCTGACCGCTGGGTAGCCTCAGACTTCCTGCCCCTGTCTGACTGCACATAACCCCTCATCTCTAAAAGCAAGTATGTCACGGACATAGTAACAGACAAGCTCATCTACTGGGGCAGCAAAATAAGTCCTAACTGCAAGCACCAGGCAATGTCCCTCGACTTCTATAAATGTCATTAACATGTCAAGTGTGAGCTGACCAAGCGTTCTCTCTCACTGGGATACTTAATTTATTCCTAGGACAAATAGCATGAACTTGTGAACATGGTAAACAGAGTCACGTATAAAACTGTTAATCTGACCTGCAATAGATCATGTTAGGTAAAAGTCTTCAATTTGTTGACAACCATTAACCAGTAACTGCATAACCACGCTGTTCATTGAACTAACTTATGGAGCTAAAGAAACACTTTTGGAACTCCTTTTGATAGACACCTGCTCTCAAGGACCACATAAACAATCACCTGGCTTATGCTTGGAAAATTTTTCATAATAAACTCCCAACTTGCTCCCTATCCACTTAAAATCATCCCTGATATGTGGCCTAATAAAACCAATATTAGGTGAGGGAATTGCTGGCCAGAGAGGGCAGAGCACCCAAAGTCTGGGGATATCTATCACCAGGCCAGACTTATAATTGTTCCACGTGCAAAGCCAGCCTTATAATTTTGAGCGCATCTGAATCCTCACCCAATTCCAGATTCTGCGTGGACACTGTCTAGCAGGTCCAAAGAAAAATATGTCGGCCGGCCAACAGAGCTTGGGATGCAGGCGACAGTACCTAAGAATCCCACAGAATTTAGGCACTGTGCATTCGGAGTGAGCCACAGAGGGAAGGACTCATCACGGAATGGATACACATGGTGCTGGCTATGAAGCTGGCTGCAAGGGGCATCGAAGCTCAAGCGTCATAGATTGAACTACCTGGTGGCAGAGCCATAAATGCAGTACCAGCGACCATGGCAGCACTCCGCCATGGTCCTCTGTAGACTTATCTCCTCAGATCCCAGCTTTCTAGTTTAGCATAACTGAAAGTCAGCATGCATGCACCCCACCCCCCTCAACCTCCACCACATTCTTACAATAAATTCCTGCCAGTGAGATGGCTAGCTGATGGCGACTCTGCTGCTGCTGCTGGGTGGCTCTGGGAAGCTCAGCTCCCGTCTGTGCTAATGAGGTTAGGAGGCCCCTCGCCTGCAGACCACGCTTGGATGGCTTCCTCCGCAGCCAGCAGCACACTAAAGCCCACAGCCTCCTGAACCAGGAATCCTGTTCAAAGCCAGATCCCGGGAGATAAGATGCTATCAGTTTCCTCCTGGGACCATGGAGGAACCCCATTGCAGATGCCTCGGGCTTGCAGCTCATGGTGGCTGAGGCTGATTTGAGCCATAAATCCCAGCTGGAAAAGACTTCCTCCAGCCCTCTGCCCTTCCCTCCATTAGCTTTGCTCATCTATTTAACTTCTTGGGAAAGGAATAAAGAGAAATAAAATCTCAGGCTGCAGCCATCAATTTAACAAGAAACAGTGAATACGCTTTAAAGAGGAAAATGGGTATTGCTCTAAGGAAGAGGGGCATCTAGCTCAGGGGAATCTGCCCCTGGGGCATCACAACGAGAACATGGGACCCACGCAGAGCCTTAAAACATTCACGCTTCCCTTTAACGGAGAGTACGTGGGAGCACTTGTCTCTCTAGAGGTTTGGGGATGCCAGCTAATAAATTTACAGCTTGGTTTAAATATTTTTATTGCTAAGCATAATGATTCAAAATTATGAAATATCAGAGCAATCAGGAACCTTATGAGATAACAGCTCTATCTAAGGACAAAGTGTTTCAGGAGTTATAAAACATGATTGCAGTCTCCCACTCAACCCCTGTAAGGCCACTGTCTCTATTCCCATTTCTCAGATTAGAAACTGGGACTCAGAGAAGTAAAGCCACTTTTTCACAGGCACAGCTCAGAAGTGAAGAATTCACTCCAGTTCTCATTCTAATACCTGTACTTGTGACACCATGCTGTACCATACTTACCTCCCTGAGACACCTGAGCCAGACTCTGTGGTAGATTTTGTTGACTATGTAATTCATTTCTATCAAAGCCACTTGTGTATGCAAGGGTACCATGAAATTATTTAAAGCTTGCTCTTTTCTTGCTTATTTTTATTTGCTCCTATACTTTTTGTTTGCTTTTATTTTTGTGGTGATAAGGCTTGAACTCACAGCCCTGTGTAGCCCAGGCAAGCACTCTGCCACCGAAATACCTCCAGCCCTTTATTTGCTTGTTTATTTAATACATATGTTTGTGCCTGTGATAATAACCAAAAGCATCCACTGAAGACTTCCTGTGAGCCAGACACTGTGTTGGTGCCTGATACACGTCAACTTACTATATCTCCATGTCCACCCTCTGCAGAGGGACTCCTGTCTTCCCTACTGTACAGTACGAAAATCAAAGCTCAGGAAAGTTAAGTAACTTGCCCAAGTTCACAAGTTCTAAACAGCGGTTTGAACTCAAGAAGCTGAGCCATCCAGAGGCCACGTGCCAAGGACACTGACCAGTCCCTTGCAACTTCACTGCAGGGGACCTAGGCAATAATCAAAACAGGACAACTTGGCTCTGGTTCATAACATTGCCATCACTAACCCTAACTGCCATCACTCTTCTATCTGCTCTTTGGCATTGGCTGTTCTGGGGGGGTAGGGTGGGGTGGGGTGGGGTGTGTGTGTGTTAGAGGTGGGAGATAGCATACATACATATCTAAAATAAGTATATACGAACACTCATATCCATCAAGACATATGTGAATAAACAAGTGTATATTCTGACACCACTGAACTCAGAATTGATCCAAAGAGCCCAAAAAGAACTCAAAGAAACAGTTCTATATCCAGCAAAATGCCATATACAAAAATCCTTTGAATAGGAGGCCATTAACTTAACTCCCAACATGGTAGAAGTGACTTAAAACAGTGTTCTGCAAACATAAACAGGTTCTGAAAGTGGCAGGGCTTCAGTTGTGAACCCAAGGCCTTGCGTCCCACAGGTTGGCCCAGCCAAGGAATGACCGGTCCCAGAGACAGTTACTCCCACCCCACTGGCCAGGATACACCAGGCCTAAGGAGGGTTTTTTCACAGACAGACTTCGCTCATTGATAAACACGCCTCAGGCCGACTGCCCACCCTTTCCAGCCCTGGCCACACCCTTACCCGGCAGTACTCATCAATGGGCTTCAGTCTCTTCACAGCTACATCCCGGATGTGGCTTCTCCGGAAGAGGATCTTGCCTAGAAGACAGACACTTATTAACCAGGTCATTCTGGCTAAAGCTCTTCCCCTTTGGTTTCAACATGTCAACTGGGTACCACCTCTGTCCACTGTCAAGAAAATAGGAGAGGACTGATCACCTTTCCTAGGGCTCAGAAAGGGCCCAAGGCTGAGGGCCCAGGGGCTTTCCTTATAGGATGCCATCTCAGGCTTCAGTGAAGAACTTGACCAAGTCACCTTCTGGGATGCTGTCACGGCAGCTGATGGTAGAATCAATGCCCAATGTGGGTGTGGTGGCACTTAAATGACCTCACAAATAAATATAAAGTATGGCCCAACCCATATCCTATGATTTGTTTTCTGACCCAACCCTCCTTGAGAAATCAGCATTTCTTTCTGCCAGCTAGGCAGAAATTTCTATTCTTAGTTTAAGTGGGTGGCTATTTCCAGGGTGCGCATAATCCAATGTCAAGGGATCACGGCTGCTCCAGCCTGACTGCTCCCTGGCCTCTCTGTGTACACAGCTTCCAGCCATCCTGGCTGCTGCCAGACAGGTTTGTACCTCCTTCAACAAGTAGTGTCAGTTCCTTGGAGCTTTCCAGCAAGTCATTTTGCTCTAGCTTCATGCAATCATGATAAATACACCAATGCATAAGGGGTTTTTTTCAGTCTATTAAATTTAGACTCTAAATTCACTGGTCTGATATTCAAGGCATTATACAACTTACAATTATCTACCCAATGACCATCAATGTCCGAGAACAATACATCCTGTCAGAAGATCTTCCTTTGGGGCTGAGGAAATTGCTCAGTGGTAATGAGCATGCACAAGACCCTGGGTTCAATCCCTCAACATCACATAAAAATTAGCCAGGCACAATGACATATAATTTTAATTCCAGCACTTCTAGGATGAGACAGGAGGACTGCCGTGAGTTTGAGGCAGCCTGGTCTATTCTGTGCGTTCAGGAACTGCTCTGGACTACAAAGTTAAGACAGACAAAGCATTGCTGGCATCCCTCCTATGAGATTTACATAAATCACTGCATAAATAGAGAGAGAGGATAGGAACAGGGGTCGTGAATTGCTAGGAAAAGGACAGGTCACTGAGAGTGGGAGGGGGTAAGACGAAGGCACAGAGAAAGGGTGAGCAGGAGGGAAACAGTGGCCAAAGTGATTAGACAGTCACTGTCAAGCCGTAGGCTTGCAATGTGTTACTGAATATGTAATTCATGCAGATTTAAAAAATAAAATAAGTGCTTCCTGAAGAACAGAAAAGCAGAGCAAGACAGGACGGAGGGATAGATTACTTCACATCACTCAGCAGATACAGCTGATTCTGAATCTAGGCTCACTCTGATTCTTTTCACTTGTTAAAAAAATACTTTTTAATTATTTAAATTAATTGGAAACATACTTTCATCTTTGCATTAAGGGGTCCCAATTTTTTTTATTCTTGGTGGAACTAGGGATTTAGCTCAGGGCCTTCACATTGAGCTATATACCCAGCCCTTTATTATTTTTGATATTGAGATACGGCCTCACTAAATTGTTAAATTGTCTACACTGGGTTTGAACTTGTGATCCTCTTGCCTGTACCACTGGGCCCAGATTAAAGGGGTTATAAGTAAGATCATTTCCAATGCAGGTGGGCAAACCTACAGACTGCAGACTCATGTATTCAAGCTTCTTCTGTCAGGATCCAGGTAAAATATTAAGAGAGACCCTTGTGTTGGTTTAAGTTGTTCCCCCAGAAGCAGATCCAGAGACAGGGGTTTGAGTGTAGGTGGCTTCTGGCAGGTGGTCCCAGGAAGTATTATTAGGGAAGAGGGGGTAAGGCAAGACTGAGAAGGGAAGGGAGAATTGCCAAGACAGTTACTCTCCGTGAGCAGCCAGAGCTCAGTCCTGTTGGGAGAACTCCAGGAGGTGATGTGGTACACATCTCAGGGCTGTGCCCACAGATGCTGGCATATTTATCCACCACCACCCTGCATGTCACCAAGGACTGCTGCTGATGGCACCCGTTCTAGCACTTAAGCTAAGTGTGCTCCCATGCTAAAACAAAGCTCTCAGGTAGAGCGCTCCAGCTGTCCCAGTGAACAGAGGAAATGGAGGCAACCTGGGGAGCATGAACACAACCGCTGCAGCCATCTACAACTTTCCTGTCGCCACAGTATGGCCACACCCCTGCCTGCATCAGAGGATGGAACACCTAAGTGCACTGCGTTGCAAGTCTGCCGTTCTGCACGCGGTCTGCAGCTCCTTCTTCCTGTCTGCTCACATGCTTCACTGGGCATGGGCCTTCGCACAAAGCAGATGCATGGTGAACACCTGCTGGTTCACCCACTCTCCTCCAGGGTCTCTCCCCACAGCTGTCCTTCTTCAGGTAGTCCCTAGAGTCTGCACAGAGCAGGGCTGCCTCCTGAAGACAGACTACCCTGTGCATATTGCACATGAGACAAAGAACACTGCCAGACACTCCTTGGGAAAGAAGGTAAAAGGCGATCTACACAGACACTAGGGACAGTCACTTTTCACTGGGGAAGATGTCACACACTTGGTATCCCTTGCTGCTTTGCCTCCTGCCCTTCTGTGGTTGCCTGTCACTCTACTGCCTTCATGCTGTACAAGCATGTATGTGCAACTGTGGAGAGAGTGTATTAAAATAAATGCTGCCAGAGGCCCCTCTCGGAACTGAAAAAATGATGGGTGGCCCGGGGCTAGAATTCTGGGCCTTCTACTGGAGCCAGGGTCTGCTAGAAGCTGGGGTGAACCCAAACTTCGGGGTACCAGCAGTCCAGTGGCATCCAGCAGAAGCCTCAAGGATAGTCGGTCTGAGGAACCCAGGAAACTAAAGGAGAACAAGAGGAGGCATCAAGGCCCGCCAGGCTGATGGAGGCCTCATCGTCCAAAAATGGAACTCCTGCTTTTAATTGTCCCATCAAAGGACAAAAAGAAAAGAAGGGAAGGTGAGACTATATAGACAAACTGTTTCCCACCTGTCTTAGTTACTTTTTCACTGCTGAGACTCAACGCCCGATACCCACAAACTTAGGAAAGGTTGATTTTAGCTTACAGTCTCGAAGGTCACACATTCAAGGGTGGCCGGCAACAATCGAAGTACGTGGCAGAGAGAGAAGTGGAGGCAGCTTTCCCGAACAAACAGGAAGACAAGCTGAGGCTAGTTGAGACTAGTCCCCCCATCCTTCAGGAAGGCAGGTGCAGCTTATATATCCTGTCAGGTCTCCGCCCAGTAACCAGTCCCTCCTGCAACCAGGTGTGGCCACTACACACCATTAATCCCAACTTAACTGCAATCCACCCCTCCAGACCAGACCCCAACCACCAATATCACGTGGTTCCATTAATATACATGAGACTTTTGGGGGACACTCCAGATCCTAACCACAACATTCCACCCCTGGCCCCCAAAAGACTTACGTCCTGCTCCCCATGCAAAATGCAGTTAGTCCTTCTCCAAGAGTCACCAACGTCTTAACAGTTTCAGCACTACTAAAGAAACTCCAAGTCCATAGTCTCCTCTGAGATGTAAGATGAACTTTTAGCTGTGAGCTCCTGTTCAAACCAAAGAGTTAAGCACTTCCAACATAAAATGGCACAGGGTAAACATTTCCGTTCCAAAAGGGATGAATAAGGCAACAAAAGGCAATAGGACCAGAACAGTTCCTAAATCCGGCAGGGTAAGTGTTAAATCCTGTAGCTCCATGTCCAGCAACTGGGGTAAATGCTGGTGAGGCACAAACTCCAAGGGGCTTGGGTGGTCCCACCCCTGTGGCATTGCTGCTGACTGCAACCGCCATCTTCCCTCCTTTGGGCTGGATCCACTCATGGCCTGCTGCGTTTCTCAGCCAACAATCTATGCTCCTAGCTTCTCCAAATTTTCGGGCTCTCCACTGGACCTTAGGCCTCTCCTTCACAATTTTACACACTGCCCTCCCAGGGGCACACTGCTTGGCCTCCAAGGCCTTCCTCTGAAACCTGGGTGGAAGCCTCCCTGAGCCCACAACTCTTGGGCTCTGCAAGCTTGTAAAGCCGGGACTGCGTGGACATCTCCAAGATCCGCCACTGGCTTGAGCAGTAAACTGGCTCCTTTGTGCCATGGTTGCAGCAGCTTCTGAGTGCCTGGATTGCTAAACTCTGGGAAGCTGAACTCCAGCAAACACTTCCCTCTTTGGCCCTACAGGGAGTTCTGGGGTACTCTTCACAGGACAAGGTGTTTTGCCTTTGCACCCTTTGGTTGGTAAAGGGTAGAATCTTGTTGATTCCCGAGTCACTGTAAAGGCCTCCTTCTTACAGTCCTGATTCCAGCTTCTTGGCTTCTGTTTAATGTTAGTCTCTTGAACAACCACATGCTTTCCCACTCCAGACTGCAAGCTTTTTACATCTGTTCTCTCTGCCATTGTCTCCTGTCTTTCACTATAAAGCTGGCTAAAAGCCGCAAACAGTAGCCATGTAACAGTTTTAACACCAGTCTGTCTTGAGATTTCCTCCACCAGAGTAAGCAGTCCACCAACCCTAATTTCGGCTTCAAGCAAAGTCTCTGGACAAGGGCAAAATGCCGACAAACTTCTTGCCAGAGTGTAGCACACATGGTTTTTAGGCCACTTGCCGATACAGTCCTCCTTCCCATCTGAAACTTCTTGAGCCTGGCCTTTCCAATCCACACCTGTATCAGCATTCTGGTCTTCTGAGCTCCAACCAGAATCTCCCCTCAAGCTCGGCTCAGAGCACTCAATGGCTTCTCCAGCTTGCATCCCCAAACTTTTCCAAATTCCTTCTGAGCCACATTTTCAGGTAAAGTACTGCAACAACCCCACTCCTCTGGTACCAATTTCTGTCTTAGTTACTTTTTCATTACTGTGACTCAATACCCGACACCCACAAACTTAGGAAAGGAAAGGTTGATTTTAGCTCACAGTCTCAAAGGTCACAGTCCATTCAGGGGTGGCCGGCAACAACTGAAGTACATGGCAGAGACAGAGGTAGAGGCAGCTTCCCCAGACAAACAGGAAGACAAGCTGAGGCTAGTTGAGACTAGTCCCAGTCCCCCAGGTGCAGCTTATGTATCCTTTCAAGTCTCCGCCCAGTAACCAGTCCCTCCTGCATCCAGGTGTGGCCACTACACACCATTAATCCTAACTTAACTGCAATCCACCCCTCCAGACTAGACCCCAATCCACCAACATCACATGGTTCCATTAAAATACATGAGACTTTTGGGGGACACTCCAGATCCTAACCACACCACCACCTCAAGGCAGCCCACGACACTTGTTAAGCCTTATCTCCTACAGAAAAAGAAAAAAATAATGAAGGAACATTGGAGGCTCTGTAGGCCTCCACAGGGTGCAGAAGTTCAGAGAAGTGAGGGACATGTCAGGTGAACGGGAGGCGGGATGCTCTTTGACTCCTAACCATGCTGGCCCTAAACATGAGCCTCATGTGTCCCTCATACTCACTCACTGCAAATAACCCACAGTGTCACTGGTGTGGCGCCTGCTAGTCCCTGGAGCAAGGCTCATGGCTTTGCTGCTTGGGGACAAGGTCAGAGGACAGGTCAGTTCCCCATTGCTCTTCTGAGATCCCAACACAGCTGCCCTCTTCCCGTTACAATCCTGAGCAACACTTTCTTTCTGGGGGGCTTTGACACAGTCAGCCCATGGACAGTGCAGGAGGGAAGACCTGGAAAGGATCCTACAGCCCTGAATCTCTGTTAAGAACCCAAACGGCATGTAGAAAGCCAAACTGTGACCGTATTAAAAAGGACAGAGGAAAAAAGGAGGTCAAAGAAAACCCTCATTAAGGAAGCCGAGACCGCAGGGCACTAAAGGCCTCTTGTAAATGTACTTCAGCCCCTTTATGGCGGGACTTGGCTTCCACCAGAGGCTTCAAAGCCATGTGGATGCTGACCCAGAAATATGATAAGCAACACATGGCAGATTACGTGCGACCTGAAACAGCCCTAACTTGGCCAAACTTAACTCCTCCCTGAAAGTAGAGAAAAGAACAAGCACTGCAGCGTGTGGGCATTTAGTGAAGATCCCTGTTCCTGCCACCTGGGGCTGGGCTGAGAAGATGGGGCCAGTGGAAGGAGCAGGGGCCTTGGGCAACAGTCTCGGGTTCAAGTTCTGCCCGGGCCACAGGAGGGCTGTGTGACCCTGCAACTGGCCTGTCTTTCGTGGTGGCCTGTATATCCTCCTCTGGAGTGGGACTCCTCAGCTTCTCCACCAAGGGGCCCTGTGCTTGCTTCACCGTGGGGCAGCGGACTTGAGAGGAACAGAGGGGCAAAACGAGGGGTAGCCATAGATGAGAGCTCACCACACTCAGGCACAGCCTAAGAGCTTTCTGTTGGCTCTTCTCATCAACATCCCTGAAGCAAGGACTTTCATTAGGGCTGTTCAATCCAAGAGGAGATGGCAGCTCTGCAACACCTTACTACTGGTTTTCAACCACGTGAACCAACATACCCCTCAGCCCCATTTAAAGGCAGAATGAGATGAGCCTAACTTTTGTCACTAGAGAATCCTAAGTGGTACATATGGCTCTGCTACTAACTATTGTATAACATGGGACAAGTCAAAACCTACTGAATCTCAATTTCCTCAAACTGCGAAAGAGAAACCATAAAGCCTAACTCAAAAGACTGCTGTAGGCAGACAATAAACTACCATCTATATGTGTTTAACATGGAGCCCAGTGCAGAATAAATGCTGAACAGATGGGACCTCCTAACTAACGATTCTAGGTTGAGTAGGAGGGGTAGGACGGGGTAGGGTGGGGTGTGGATGCAACCCTACCCTGTCTGTCTCCTCGCCGGCTCACGGGATCCAAGCACCAGGAGTGTTTCCAGGCACATGTCTGCTCCCATGGCTTCTGTCCCCTGCAGCAGCCTTTCCTGATTCCCTCACTGAACTAATGAACTGCTCTCCCACACTGCTCCTGTCTCCCAAGAGCTGGTTCCGTACCACCCAGTCCAAACAGCAGAGAACGGGACAATGGTGAACAGCCTATTCTCCACGCCCTGCCTGGGGTAACTCACTGAGGTGACCGTCCCTTCTTTAGCTCCCCTTATCCTTCCCCTACTTCACATAGTCAGGGTAACAAAGTTGCAGAAATCTGCTGGGTTTTGCCATGGATTAAAACCTGTAACTCTCACCACCACAATGCACTGAGATTCAGTATTAGCACATTTGGGGCAGGTGGGGGTAGAATGAGCTCTCAAATTCTGACCTTGAGTTCCCATACTCAACATTTGAGCCAGGCTAAGGAAAATAAAGCCTTTCTTTCCTTCAGTGAGTGTTGAGGCCCAGACAATGCTGACCAGATCACATGGTCTGACTCTACCATCCACATTTAATTGTGTTTTTCTATTTTCTACTCAGTGGAAAAGTTTTTAAAAAAATATTATAGGACCATCAGCTGGTGGCAGGAAGATCAAGGAATGGAGTGAGGAGCTGGTGATCGCAGGCTGTGACACCCCTTCCTGAACATCAGCCTCTTCACACACCACAGGGATCACCAGGCTGGAAGGTGGATGAGCCGCACACAGAGCATAGTGTGGGTACACAGGACTGTCGCTATAAGGGAAAACCAATTCACTGGCTATCAGGCCAATAGCCCACATGAGTCCTACAATGACTTAACGGTCTTGAATCTTGAAACTTACTCCAGGCCCACCCCCCATCCACTTTGCAACCAGAAGCCAGAGTAATATTCTTAAAATGTAACCCTTCCTAAAATCTTTTAGCAAATGCCCAGGGCATTCGGAATAATATCGAAACTCCTTTTTGTGGTCTGTGGGCTGAACTGGAGATGGCTCATGTCTCCCCTCCATAATGCTTCCCTCCTGGGTCTAAGCCACAAACACACCCCAGTATCCCCAACTTTCCCTCCCTAGGGCTTGTGAATACACTGTCCTCTTTCCAGAACCATTTCTTCCAGAACCCTTGGCAGGGTTAATGACTTCTGGCCTTCAGAACTCATCGTAAATGCCACCTCGCAGGGGAGGCCTTGGCAGGCCACTTGAACCATGAGCAGCCTCTCCCACTCTCCTTGCAGAGCCTGGGCTGTTCCCTTGCCGAGTGGTCAGGTCACCGTCTGTAATAATCCTACTGACTAGCTCTTCATATGGTTCCCACAGTATAAAACAAAAGTGTCCTGCAGTCAGCAATGCTCACCAAGGTCCCCTTAGAGCCCAGCACAAGGCCTAATGCACAGTAGGTAACTGACATGTACTGAATGGGCTGGTGAGTGTCTGTGTTCATACAGTCTTGCTCTGGTTATCTCTTATTTACACATACTTGCACACCCGGAGGGTACCAGCAAAAGCAGCTCACCCACACACAGAGAACTGCTGCCTCAGAGTAGAGCTGGGGCTGTGGTGAGGGGAGAACTCACCCTTCAGGACCCAGACAGAACGGGCCACAGTGCGGTTAACTCAGAGGCCAGCACCAAGGCCAAGGCATCCCAGCACTCTGTGTGGGTGTGGGTGAGTTGGGTGTGGTGGGCAGTGGCTCAGCACCCTCCCTGTGGGAGTCCAGAAATAAAGGGACCATTCAGCAGGGCGACCTCAGCTCCTCCCTGCAGGGGAGCTGCCCTCAGGAAAGGGGATGCTGGGATGCTGGGCAGAGCTTCCTGGCAGCCTCTCTCCATGGCACGACCCACAGTGGGGGGAGGTGGGCTGGGGGGGGGGGTACAGAGAGATATAAGGCCCTGCCTCCAAGATAAAAGGCTGCGCAGCAGGCAGGCCACAGTGCTGGCTCAGGGAAGACCCGAAAGGCCGTTGCTCACAGCTGATACTAGGGCACAGAGGAAAATCCCCGGCATGCAGAAGCCCATGGAAAATGGCCCCACAACTACAGGCTTGGTCATGCCATCCAGGGAAGCTTGCTCTACTATCCTGGAAGGACTCTGTCCCCCAATGCCAACTTTACTTGAGTTTTGGCTTTCTTGGCACAACTGAGCCCAGACAGTCGCTCTATTCAGCAACCTCCCACCAGGGTTTTCTGTGGTTCCTCCCGCTCCTGCAAGGATGTGACGAGACTGAAGATAGAATATGCCTTGAGCCTTTCGTCTGTACTGAACAGTGTATTTTCTATTTATTTCGTTATTTGATCTTCATAACAACCTATGATCTAGGTCATAGTGGGTATGGTTGATATCACCACTTTGCAGATGGGTAAATGAAGATCAGACAACGTGAGCAACCTGCCCAAGGTTACACCCTGGTGTTGGTGGAGCTGGGATTTGAAGTGCTATGGTCTCTCTCTGTAGGGAGATTGCAGGTAGCTATGCTTGTCACTCCTTCGCTACATCCTTCCTTTCCTTGTACCTGACCTACATATCCCTTTGGCCTGCCTTCCCCAGGAGGCAAGCCTCAACTGCACGAGAAGGGCCTTTCATTCTGGCCCTCTCAAGTGCCTGGTGCTGCCCCGGGGCTGGGATGTGATGGTACAACATGGATATGATCCCTGCCCTCACAAAGGATATGGTATGTGAGCACTGTGCTGAAATATGTCTACTGTGATGGGGGAACCCAGGAGGAAAACAGGTCTAAAGAAGGGATAGTGCTAGCCAGGCAAAGAGAAGGAAGTGGGAAGAATATTCCAGGCAGAGGTAGGATGCATCTTAGCAAAAGGCCAGTGACTACAGAAACCAGGCACTTCTGAGCAGTGGAAGTAACATGAAGCTGGAGGATGGGTTGCACGTGTATCAGAGCATGCTGTAAGGTTACCAGAGTATGGGACTGTACAGTGCAGGAAGATACCAAACAGGAGCATGGTTGATCTCAGGAGCCTCCTAGAGCAAACGCAAAGCCACTAGAATCGTATATTCTGAAATATCTGAGTTCCTGGACCTCCAAGGCCAAGGATCACGATCATGATTTTTACCTGTGAGGACACAAGCACATGAGCCCTTCTTTCTCAAGTCCTAAGCCTAGGGGTCAGGGGCGAGAGGAGCAATCCAGTGGGTACTGGCTTGTGTAACACACACTCTCAACCTGTGGTCTCACCAGTGTCTGCACAGATCACATGCATCACAGGAGTAGAAACCAAGAGATCCCACCCGGCCCCTCACTTTGTGAGGCCAAAGTTGAGCTAACAGAGGGCCATACCTCAACCAACTTCATAAAATTAATTAGTGCCATGATGGACTCAGAAGGCCACCTGGGATGGCAGCCTGTTTCTGATGCAGAAGTTATAGCTTCTGTACTCACAGGTTACACTGCCCAGGGGCTCCAACTTGGCCATCTTTCCCACCTCTAAATTCTACTCTAATCCTAACCCAACAAGAAGAGCAGCACTGACTGACACTGTTTCAGAGAACCCAGGAACCTATCCAAGTTGGCTTCCAGATGGCTCCCAGAAACTATTCCCCTCCACTGAAAACAGCTTGCCTGAGAAACCAATCCAATTCTGTGTGATGATGGTACGATTCCTAAGGCTAGGTTATAAAAGATACAGGAGGCTCCTTTCTGAGCTCTCTCGCAGGTCACTTCCACTGAGGAAAGCTGACCCGTGTTGTGAGGGCACTCAGGCGGTCTTATGAAGAAGACTACACGCAAGGAACTGAGGTGCCTGCTTCCAGACTGCCCACTTTGTCAGCCAGCCACAGGAGCAAACCATCTTGCAAGTAAATCCTCCAACTCTGGTTGAGTTGACACGTTGGCCACAACCTCATGATAGATTCTGTATCAAACCCATCCAGCTAAGCAGTGGATGAATTCCTGGCATATCGAAACCATGTAAGATAATAAATCTGTATTGTTTTAAGGTACTAAAATCAGAGGGGAGTTCACATAAGGAATAAAAACACAGAACCTGGCATTGGTCATCGAAGGGCGGGATCCCTGAATTTCCTGAGTCAGAGATATTTAGGATACTGGTTGCAAATGCCAACTCCTGAGATTTGTCCAGACTCCCTAAAGTAGAGTGGGAGGGGCAGGGGCAGAGTAAGAATCTGCCTTTTTTATAAACATTCTCATGTGCCTTTAAGGCTTAGAATTGTTGCACTAATCTGACTCACCTTCCAGGTGTACAGTAGCTCTGAGAGCTGCTGGGTGGCCCTGATCACACAGGTAAGCCAAGGCAGCCGGGATCTGGAACTCACACCTGACTCCTGGTGCCTTGCTCTTTCTCCCTACCACTCAGGTTACTTACTTGAGAGGCATGGTATTCCATTTCCTTGTTTCTCTAATTTCTGCTTAAAACATCTGCTTGAGAGCAACTCTGTTGGCACAAAATTGCCTGCCATGAGGCCTACTGATAAGCAGGTAGGGGTGTCGGGCCATGTAGGGGCCAGCTCTGTTGCAAAGCGCTGAATCAGAGATGTACTTTTCTACCCACCAAGCCGACTCAGCTCCAGCCTTCCTCCCAGACCAACAAAATGAAGTGTGTTCAAGGCAGAGATGAAAGAGGAGGATAATAAAGGTGTCTACCTACCACCTGCCAGGCCATCATCCTGGTAGGAAGAATAACAGTCCCACTCTCATTTGTACAGCAATTTTGTGGCTTGGGAGGTATTCACGCACAATCTCACTGAATTACCCTCTCAGACTGCAAGGTAGACAGGTCTGATAACCAGTTCAGGCATTCGTGCTGTGCATTTGCTGAGTAGCTGTGATATGCCGGGTAACACACAATGCATAGGGGACGTATAGATGTGTTCCCTTACTTAATAAATATTTATATAGGTTTACTGTGTGCCAGACAGTGTTCTAAGCACTTACAAACATTGACTCACTTTTTCTTCACAACAGCACAAAAATGTAAATACCATGGTCCCCCTTCCCCACAAGGACATTGAAAACAGACAAGTTAGTTGCCCTAAGACAGATGGCTAGTAAGGGGAAGTATGGGGATTTAAACTCAGACTATTCTACCCTACACTCTACATTCTCATCAACAGGAAATTATACATCTCTTCACAGATTCCGTTTTTTTATTTTTATTTTTTTTTCAGATTGGGTCTTGCTCTGTAGCCCAGATGGGCTTTGAACTCACAGCAATCCTCCAGCCTCAGCCTCCCAAGTGCAGGGACTGCAGGTGTGTACCACCACCTCCCGCTTGTGTGGTTCTGGGGAACTGAACCGAGGGCCTTCAAAGTGCTTTGACTGCTAAGCTATGCTCCCAGCCCCCAGATTCCATTTTTTAAAATCCTCATGACAACAGATGAAGAAACTACAACTCACAGAAATAACTTATGGATGTCCCTAAGTCACTCATGGCTGGGCTAAATGCCAGGTCTGAGTCTAGGCAGTGTTACTTAGCTCCACTGAATGTGACTGTTCATGAAGAAGATTTAGCAAAAGACACAGAGGGTGTTTCTGCAGCCCAGAAAGGCACAGGACTTCTCCAGTCCCCACCAGCAAGATAGTAGCATTCCAAGACAGCAAAGCAATGGAATAACTCACTCTTACCATACAGGCCTTCCTGATTTACGACTGTCTGCTGCCTAGCTGGCATTGATGCCTCCAGATACTTAGGGGCAATGTTATGTACAGACCACATTCCTATTTATATTTTCATTGAACTTCCATCACCTCTAGCTGCTTCCCCCCACTCCCCCAAAAAGAAAAACTTAGAGAAGGAGGATAAGAATTCTTGTTCACCAAGTAAGTCAGGGCAAAGGGAAAGGTCAAAGTCTTGGCTGTATACGCACTGTTTCAGCAGAAGCCCTTTATGGAGGAACCACGCAAGACAAGGGGGCTTTCTATGCCTTCCAAAGGAAATGGGGGTTGGTGGGGCCTGGGGATGGAGAAGGGCACAAAGCTGGCCTTATACAGAGGCAGCCATATTCTGTCAGCATGGTGGGACCAGAGGCAGTCCTAAAAAACTCCTGTTCCCTTGAAATGTTCTTCCTTTTGCATAATATTCCCTCACTGGGTACTTATTTCTTTGGTCTTAGTAGCTTATAGATCTTAAGATGTTGTCAGTATCAGAAGGTCCAGATAGTACTCTGTCCAATCCTTACATATGACAGGTAAGGCATCTCTAGGCTATGGACTGTCCTTATGGGAGAATCTAAGCCAAGAGCTGGAAACCTATTGCAATGCACAACAGACTGTCATAATGTTGGAGAAAGTACTGTTGGGCACAGCAAAGGAAACGGGTCAGCACGGTAGGCCCAGAAATCCTCCCGCACCCAATTTTAGGGATGAATAAATAAAACTATGAAACATCTCTATTTGGTGCTTTAAATAGAAACTTCTGGGTTTTAGTGTTGATATCACATAGAAAAACAAAAGTAAAGCAGTTTATCAATTTTTAGCCCTAGATGAATTGTGGTTTAGAAAACAGTATCGGTGATGTTGCCACTACCTAGGTACATATGGAAGGTTGAGTTTGCCTTCAGTCTCCCTGAAGCCTATTCTTTCCACCTGGGCACTATTACTGCAATTCCCCCAGCAGCCGGTAGGTGGCCTGTGAATATAAGGTAGGTTCAGTGAGAGTTAAACTAGACCGTAGCAAAGTGACTGAATACAAAATATAAAAGACAACATCGATCTCTAATTGAAATGTGACTTATGCCCCTGGGTGTGCAGGCCTATAACCCCAACACTCTGGAAAGTTGAGACAGGAAGATTACAAGTTCAAGCCCAGCCTGGACAACTCAGTGAGACCCTATCTTGAAATCAAAAATGAAAAATGGGCTGGGGACACAGCTCAGTGTAAAGGCTCTGGGCTTGATCTCCAGTACTAAAAAATAAATATGGTCTAAAACTTAAAACAAAGTTTAAAGCAGGTGTGTTCAACCCACAGTAAAGGATGGCTGTGAATATAACCCAGCACAAACTTTCTTAAAACAGTAAGAGGATTTTGGGGCTTTTTTGATACTTTGTGTTAATTGCATTAGTAATTTTATTCATGGCCCAAGACAATTCTTCCATTATTATGGCTAAGGCAACACAAAAAATTGAACACCCATAGCTTAAAGAAATGCAAACACCCTAATGCAGGCAAAATTCTAAGTCTCCATTGCTAATCTCCAGGTATGTCTTGGTTGGACAGTGTCACTGGAAAACAAGTACTTCCAGTACACGCAGAACAATGGTGAAGAGCTTGAGCTTAGAGCGGAGGGGCTGGGTTTGAAGCCAACTCTGTTTCACAGGAGCTCAGTCCAGCAAGTCATACTGCGCTGAGCCTAGGAATCTTCCTCTCTAAAGCAGGTTTATTGTCATTTAATTAGGTAACATAAGCACATGAAATCCTTAGCACAATATCTGGCAAAAGTAAGTGTTAGATATAATCCACAGGCGAAAATTCCTTTCTTTTACAATTGCTTAATCTGTTCACAGTTCCAGGCTTTATCCACAGTTTCTCAGAAGGCTTTTCAACTTTTCCCCTACAGCCGATTCAACAAAAAGACACCTTTTGGCCACTGGGCTCATATTGTGAACAGCTGTTCCAGTCTCTCACGCAGAAGAAGCAAGCCTTTCCATTATGCAAGAATGGCTCTGCCAACTGCTGCTACGCCTCTATTAAGCTATCGCCACCAACTACCAACTATTAAACTTGTAAATTTATCTTTCAGACCAGAAGCAAAAGGCTAGGAGTGTCCCCTGACCACTGCATTGCCTGCCACTGCCTTGTCTCACCTCTCCCCTCGGGGCTCCTGTCTCCCTTACTTTGAAGCTCACAACAGAAATAACTTGAATAATAAATTACAGGTAAGCAAAAGAGCCTTCTTTAAAATCTCAGTATAATTTTCTGTCTTAACCTTTTTGTCCAAGTTGCCTGAAGAACCTCCTTTCCCTCCAACAGTATAATGTATCTGAGCACATGGGTGTAGACATTCTCCCACCCTACCACTTTCGCTCCCATTGAGGTTCACAAATCAGTCTTTCCCATCTCCAATCACAGACTTCTAAGATAAAAACCTGAGCAAATAAAAACCCAAACTTCTCCTTGTCTAAGGAGGGAGGGGAAAGAGAATGTTTTGAGTCACATCTGGTGAAGGTGTATGATGAGGGCCTGAACATGCTCCTGCTGAGGGTAGTGACAAGGTTAGAGAGTCATTTCACGACTTATGGCCTATACAGGATACACAGATCCAGGACACCAGAAACAAGTGGGCAGTTGCTCAGGTGTGTATAAGGATATGAGGCCTTCAACAGGTGACTGCAGGAAGCTGCCTCCCCTGCACCTCTATTTTGGATCAGAAATTAATTTGCGCTCACAGGTTTAGTGATTGTGTCCATAACCAGACATGAAGAACGTCCCAAAGGCAGAGCAGACAGCCTACCGCAGGGCTCTGATGGATCTTAAAACAGTGTTTTTCAAACCTGACCAGGCCACAACCACGACACAGCATTTCTTTTTTTCGAGACAGGGTCTCGCTCTGTAGCTCAGGCTGGTCCTGAACTCACTATGGAGCCCAGGCTGGCCTTGGACTCATGGCAATCCTCCTGCCTCAGCCTCCTGAGTGCTGGGATTACAGGTGTTGCGCCACCACACCCAGCTTATGTGGTGCTGGGGAATCGCACTCGGGTACGTAGTGCTTGACTTAGCGCTTGCGGCAAGCGCTTTAACTGCCGAGCCATTCCTCCAGCCCCGACACAGCATTTCCAATGACCTCCAAGATGACATTCAAACTGATGATTTGCAGATCATCCTGTGAGCCTCCAGCCTACAAACGCACAAGACTGTAAGCCCTTGCCCCTCTCTGCTGGAGAGGATTTCAGCAGGCATTCACTCTGTCCCGGAGAGGCAGTTCACTGTGCTGGCAGCTGTCTCACCAGTCACCATCACACAGAGAATGCTAACTATGTATGTCACTGATGACCTTTCACGTGATGTTCTCAGCCACCCTGAAAGTGTTTCCTACATGAGGCTTATATGGAGGAGGACTGGCCCAGGGTCATGGAGCTAGGAACATGCTGAGCTGTGATGTGAACCCCCGTGGTGTGTGGCTCTGAGGCCTTAGTGTAAAATACAATAGAGCATTTACCTGTTTCTGTCCTAGGAAAAGAAGCATTTCAAGTGTGACAAATAGCACTAAATGGAAAGCTCAGGAGAGAGCCTGGATCCGTCTGAGCATAAAGCCAGGGCTAGGCACCACCACAGCTCACAGCGCTTCCTGGAGCACTGCAGCTCCCAGGATTCTCCCTGGCCCTCTTAGTTCTCCTTGAGGTCTTTTCAAGCTCCTTCTCACCAAGGTGAAACCTGGCCCTTCTTGTTCTGTCCTGGGAGAAAAGACATGGCCTTTTCTCTCATCTTGACTGCTAAGGTCTGTGGCACATTGCCTGGCCACCCTGTCCTGAAGGGCTAAGTCTACCAGCCCACTCCACTTTCCCCACTGGCTTCCTCCCCTGCCTTCTGAAGGTACATTCAGAGGAACAGACTCCATCTTCAGATCATGCCAGTACCCTCGGGCCACCAGTGGTCTGCAGGCCAGGCACCCTGGCATTCCAGGCATCCTCAGTAGACATCAGACCCTGCGAGGAAAGAGCTGGGGCTGGGGCTCCATCCTCGGGCCTGGGTTCAGTCAAGAAGTCAAGAAGAGTAGTGAGGGGTCAGGCCAAGGACATCAGAGATCTGTCTAGGGATTTGTCACCAATGTCCCTCCCTTTTTGAGAAGGGGGGTGGCAAGCTCCCTCTCAACAGATCTTGATGTTTTCCCTTCTCCTCTCTCACCCTCTGTAGTTTCCCCTCTCAGCCCCACCACAAAACTTGGACCAGAAATCAGAGTGCCTAAAGCCTGGAGTTCCTGGAGAAAGAGGCTGCCTACCATAAAGCACTTTTCATATGCTCTAAAGGCTTGACTATCTCAGGGAAAGGACAGTAAGGAAGCCTCTTAGGCAGTAGAGCTGGCACTGCCTGTGCCCTCCCCTATACAGTGCTCTGTTGTTGCTAGCTCAGACTGTGCCCGAGCACCATGCAATCCAATCATGATTAATATCACCAAAAATATCACAAAACAATGTTAACAGCATATAGCCTTGTGGGGCCCCATTATGAACTGTCCAGGACCATGTGTGACCCTCGCATTATGGTAGATACACTTGCTCCAGGGCTTTCTTACTCCATATACTTCCTGGCTGCCTGGGAGTTTCTGCCCTTGTCACACACAAAGAGCAAAAGCTGGATGACCAGGGACCAAAACCTCTGAAACCAAGAATTAAAGCAAATCTTTCCTCCCTTGCTCTTCTCAGACGTTCTCTCACTTTGATGAAAAGCTGACTAGCACGGGCTCCCTGCCTCCTCTGACTTGTGCTCCACATTACAAACTCACACCAGCCTGGTCTTCTTGTGGTCTCATAGGCCCCACGAGACCCAGAACCTTCTGCCTTCTCCAGCCTCGGCTGCCCTTTTGTCCTCTCGCCTCTACCAAACCTGGGCTCAGTAACTGTCCTGCCATCCCTCTACACTTGGGTATAAATTTGATGACTGCACCACTCCCAGGGACATCAGAGTGTAACTGTCCTCTCACAGAGTAAAAAAAATCTGGCCTTGCAAAAGGACACCGGGCATTGGGTAAGGAAACAATTTATTTCCAGGGGGAAAGAGTGGGTGGGGAAGGTCAGAAGCATTACCGAGACCTGAAATCATGCCCGTCACTTTCTGGGGACTTTGCCAACAAGCAAGGCAATCTGGTCGTTCTACTTTAACATTCTTCAATTTTGTGTCAGATGAGCAGGAGTTACACTAGAATCCAGGACTCAGGAGTCCCAGGCCAGGGCACATGTCCTGCAGGTTACATCACAGGAGACAGTAGAAGAACACGCACTTCTGCTCAGATCAGAGCTGCTGGGGGAAGATGCCCCACGTATGCTCCACACACGGCTGAGGGCTTTGGGTGAGTGTTGAGGAGGGAGACTCTAGAATTATCTCTAGACAAGGAAGACACACACAAGCTGTAATGAGGAGGCCTGGCTCTCTTCCTGTTCCTGAAATGCAGAGCCGCTGTGGAGGGAGAGCTAGGGGCTGACCTGCATTTGCTTTTAAGATTAAGAAGGGTTCCTCTGCAGCTGCTCTGAGCAAAGCTCACTGCAGTGAGACCTAGTGGCTCTGTAGCCAGGAGACTCGGAGTCTGGTGACCCTGCAGTAAGACCACGAGGTGGGTCAGGGTTGTTCTGCCCCGTTTCCACCTTTCAGCCCAGGTCAGAAATCAGTCTTCAATGCTTCAGAAACAAGTTCCTTGCTGCTTTAAGTCATCACAGGCATGGAACAAGCGAGCAGCAGCCGGAAAGGCAGCCAGGCCGAAGCGTGGCCACAGAGCTGAGTCAGCAGGCAAAGGGAAACTCCGTATTCTCCCTGTGCAAAGCCACCACACGAGAGGAAGGCTTGTGGCACCACACATCATTCTCTATGTATTAACTGCTCAGAACCTCACACCATGATTAGCCCATTAGACAGACGAGGCAAGGGGTATTGGAGGCTATGTGCACATGGTGGGGCCAGACTAATCACAGTTTGTGCACACGTGTGTGGCACCGGTTCCCCTCTTCGTGGGTGGCACTGCCACAGGGGCCTGCTTCTTGGATCCAAATCCTGTCTGCTCAGCTTTCTCAGTGGTCATCCAGTCCTCCCCAGCTCCACAGGCTCTTGCTTCCCAGGACAATGTTCTTGCTGTCCCCTCAGCCTAGCAGCCCAGCACCTGGTCTTCCCACTCCAGCCTCAGTTTAGATGTCCCCTCTGCGAAGAAAGATTTTCTTGTGCACCAAATCTTAGATGCCCCGAGCCACCTCAGTTGCCATGTGACCCATTTATTTCTCTTTCTGGTACTCACCACTCCTGGAAACTGCTTACTTGTTTGTTTTCCAGCACGTACGTCTCAACACTAGCATGATATAAAAAGGGACACAGCAGCTGGAGGAAAAGGAGCCCAAATCCACTTTGCACATCAAGTTAAACTCCGGCCTGGGTTTATGCCATACTCCCTCTATGTTCCCAGAAGATTAAACGCCACATGTGTTAAGTCTGCCTAGATAGGTAGCTTAAGCTTAAATCAGAATGTCTCTAGCAGTTTGTCAATACAGTTTAGTCCTTTTCTACTAATTAACAGTAATAACGACAGTAACTTCCTAAAACAGTGACCTGGCATCTCTTGATTGAAGCCATATCGCTTGAGCCTCCAGCAGGGTCCACCACATAATAGGCACTCAATATTATAACCCTAGGCCAGGAATGAATGAATGCAGTTATTCTCACACTGCTCAGAGCAGCCTACCCTCAGCCCTGTGAAGCGTTGAGCCCCAGATTACAGACTGGGAGAATGAGTTTTGGGGTGGGGAGCCATAATTAAAACAAGAGAAGAGCCAGCACCTTCCAGGGCAGTTAGAACGAAGCCACACAGACCTCTAATCTTGTCAGCCTTTTTTAAAAAACAGCATTATTAGCAGCTTCTCCATCACGTAGGCTTGTCTTTTCCTGCCATCCCAGGTTTCCAGTGGACCTCAGAAACTTCCCAGGGCCTCTCCCTTGGGACTGCAGTCCTTACCAGCATCTTTGAGCAGCTGCCACTCCCACACCTTCCAGGCCCTTCGGGGAGGGCTTTCTTAGGCTGGTGTCCCGTGGAGACACAAAGAAACACCTAGGCTGCAGCGAGAGGGCACGCTCTCCCCACACCATGGACCATCTCTGGCTAACGCCACCCCTTCCCCCTGCTTCCTTCAGCACTAAACAAACACCGGATCTGCTACACAGGGTTCCACAGGCAGGGAGAGGAAGGCCCTGGATAACATGCCTGCAACTCACCCACACCCTCCCTCACTGAGGCTCCGACACTGCCTCTTCACTAAGGGCGGCCAGTATGTGAACTGGTGAGCCGGTACCAAAGAACCAAGCACAACTGCTCTCTAAAAATACACCCCTCTAAGCTCAAAAGATCATGAGGCTGTCTGCAGGCTGGCAGCCCCTACCTTGATTATGGCTATAATTTCACTTCTTTTCCCTACGCAACCTCACTGCTTCATGACTCACCAACCCACAAGGACCTACAGCCATGAGAGCGGCTGGCTCAGCTGTTCTGACTTTGAGGGGTCTGAAAGCCCAGAGGCCCGTGTGGGCTAGCACAGAGACATAGACGTCTTATAAGTGGGAGGGGCCCTTACTTGGCCTTTGCAGAGTGAGTTCAACTCATTCTGGTCCACTGCCTGGCTTCTAAGGTCCCTGGGTCTCTAGTCACAGTTGTTTGCTTTTTACATCAGCAGCTACACACTCTACTTCGTTCTGTAATGACCATTTCCTCCCAGGGAGCCTCTCCGGGCCAGCAAACTCAGGATACACAGGAAATCTACTCCAATCCCAGGATGAGCAACAGGAGATGGATTTTCCACAATGGTCTTTTAAAACAAGGCAGAAAGTTCTCCCTGTAAACAGTAGGCTGCCCCGAGAGGTCGCTGCTCCCGCTACACTTGGCCCAATATCTGAAAGAACTTCATTTCTGATCCCTTCTGCCCCCAAAAGCCAAAGGCCCCAGAAAACACCCGACAATTCTGAGACAGTTCTTCCTGAGTTTGTGCTACTACTTGTATTGTAAGCAAAGCACTGCCTTTTGCTTTGGTTTATCTTTTCAAAGGTGTTTGTAGAGCAAGCAGCCTTAGAAGACAGAGGGAGTGAGCAACTTGCTCTTCAGCGAAAGCATGACTGCATACAGCTTTGGACATGGAGACAGCGTCTCTGGAGCCAAGGTGCAAGTGTGCTTCTTGACCATTACAAAAGATGTGAGCTCCCGAAGATCCGGGCGCCTCTCCATTGTGCCGAAGCTGATGTTGGTCACTGGGCTACATGCAATGACGCCTTGTGTGCTGAGGAGAAGGGGACAAAGATGAGAGAGGAGGGGGCCAAGGGAGAGAACTTGGGGGGCAGGTGGGTGACGGGGGAAATGATCCAGGTATGTTATATGCATGTATGAATCGGCCAAAATGAAACTCACTCATCTGTATAACTAAGGTGCACTAATGAAAACTTATAAAAAGCCTTGTGTTTTCTGTGGAATTGATAAAATCATGATAAAGTAGCTTAAATGGCTTACAAGTACGGTTAAGTCTGAGCCCCTCCTCCATTCTTTTTGTTTTTGAGAAAAGGTCTCTTTCTGTAGTCCAGACTGGCCTCGAACAACATGGCAATTCTCCTACCTGTCTCCTGAGTGCTGGGATGACAGCATGTGTCACCACGCCCAGTTTATGTAGCACTGAAGAATCAAACTCAGGGCCTTGCACTCGCTAGGCAAACATTTTAACTGCTGACCTATGCCTCCAAGCCACTTCTCCATTCCAGACAACGCTGCTCCTACCCCTACGACTAGGACCAAAGTGACTGCCCAATCTTCAAGTTCTAAGTCTACTCTGTTTTCGCTTTGTAACAGGATTTCTCATGTGACTTTTTAATTTAATTTTATTTTTTTGAGACAGGGTCTCTCTCTGTAGCCCAGGCTGATCCTGAACTTGCTGTGGAGCCCAGGCTGGCCTTGGACTCACAGCAATCCTTCTGCCTCAGCTTCCTGAGTGCTGGGATTACAGGTGTGTGCCACCACGCTTGGCTTATGTGGTGCTGGGGAATCAAACTCAGGTACTTAGCACTTGACTTAGCACTTGCTAGGCAAGTGCTTTAACCACTGAGCCATTCCTCCAGCTCCCCTCAGATGACTCTTTTACGTTTTTTGGTTGTTTTATTTTTGGCGTTGATGGTACTAAACCCAGGGTCTTGTACATGTTACCCAAGTGGTCTCTGAGCTACACCCCCAGTTTAAATGCTTCTTTTTGATACATTACTACTCAGGACACCTAAAAGATGACATCATTTGTCTCAAAGAGCTGAATCTGTACAGAAGCTTTCAGAAATATGCTTCTGTGTTAAACAAGTTTCACCCATGCTTTTTATTGGAGGTAAGAACGCCAAGCAGCCTGGGGTAAAGTCGCTCAGGAACGCCCGTTGAGCCACGGCCTCCTAGCTACAGGCCAGCTGGCACGCTTGTTTAATAGCACTCTCCACCTCCGTAACATAAAAACCAACTACTCAGGCCTGTGGTCTAGTTAATGAAGTGTGCCAGTATCAATTTCCTGGTTGGATAACATACTGCAGCTACATGAGATGTCACCATTGGGGGAGCTAAGTGATGGTGGAAAGTGATTCGACCTCTCTTTTTAAGTTGGGAAGAAGGCCACCACCTTGCAGTATGGTGGTGGAATTGGAAATGTGGAACGTAGGATTGTTAGGCAGACAGTGAGACATCAGTGGGCCCGAGGGACAAGACGGGGCATCTACAATAGCATGTTTCAGTAAAGGAACAAAAGCTTCAATGTACAACACACTTATAATTGTTTGTTAGGCCTCCAACCCAAAGCAATCCCATAGAGGACAATGACATTTTAAAGTTTCATACTGCGCACATTCTTGGTGGTTCTACCCAGACACAGAGTGTCTCTATTTCCAGGACAAGGCACACAGCACAACTGAGGGCCCAATGACCTCAGGAAGAGAAATGTAACTTAAAGGTCCTCATGCCCTGAGATAGGACCTGGTTCAAATTAAGAACTTATCTTTCCTAAGTTTCTCACACGATTACAGTCCCTGAGAGAACAATGAACATCTGGAAAGGACAGGGAGACACTTTGAAATTCCCAAGTAAAAATGTTGACAAGCAGCAGAATTACCCCAATTCTCTACCCCATAATTGACTGTAAAAATGTATCTAAACCTGCACTCAGGGCAGATGCCTTCTCTTGAAGATGTAACTTTCTCTTTATCCACTATACAATAAATTTTACCTATATGTCTATATGGCCATTTATGTATCTGGGCTAATCTTTCATCAAGGACACAAGAACGATGGAATGTGAGGAGCCAGTTCCTCAGTGTCTGGACCAGACTTCCTGGAAACAGTGGTCCTAGTATTTTTTGTAACATTTGTGTCTATTATTATTTTCAATTTTTAAAAAATGTTTATGATTTAGGATACTAAACACTCCATCTTGCTAGATCCATAAGTAAATGAAAATACTGCTCTGAAAGCCTGGGTGGGGGGAGCAGGTATCTTATTTTTAGTCCTCTGATCCTTCCTACCAGGAACCTGTATAGGTAGGACACTAGCTGGAGAACCATGTGGGCTTCACTATTTCTCCTTAGCCCTCCCAAGGGTTCTGTGGGTGTCTAAGAGGCTGGTGCTCCAGGCAGTATATATTCCCAGGGTCCAGAGAAAGATGGTTCTACCCCTGGGAAGCTCTAAAGGGGTATTCTCCCTAGGACCTCTATAAAGAATTTGATTGCTACGCAATGTATGCAATTGTACAGGCTCTGCCTCTACCACTTTGCTGGCTGAGCTCACAGATACTTCAAGCCCTACCCCTGTCCCCCAACAACTACCATCTAGAGTAAGCTTCTCTGGAGAAGAAGCCTCCACCTTTGGCCACAGGTGAGCCCTGGGAATGCAGCATTTCTCAACCTGTAGCATGAACTGAATTTAGGCCACACCCACTTATCCATGTCCCAAGTTTATGTCTATATCCCAAGATGTCTGGCTCCTATGGGGAATTTTCCACCAGGAATTTCCTGGCAGATGAGCAAGCGTGTAACCAACCTACAGGTCCCTCTCTTCTCTCAATTCCTCCCCTTTCTCTGTCACCAATGCCAGTCTACAAGGTAGATGTCATGAGCCTGCAGCCAGGGAGACCAGAGCAGAGCAGCTGCACTAATGCTCCAAATACTCCCAGAGACACTCCCAGGAAGCAGAAACATTCATCATGAACCAGCATCTCTGGAACTAGAATAACCCTCCTGTGAATAATGCATGTTCTCTGCTTCCTCCCCTTGGATTTCCTTGCTCTGAAATTCCAGCTGAGGCCAAGAGCTGACAGAGCTGTCCCTAGGGCTGCCCATTCCTCTAGTGGTAAGTGTGTTAATATTCCCTAAAGGTCTGCTGAGTTCCTGCTGCCAGGGGTGAACCTGGGGTATCAGCAGCTGACCTCAGAGCCATCCCCAAAGGCAGACAGATAGAAATAGTCTCAACCTGGTGTCAGGTGACACAGCAGATGTTATGAGATTACCCACAAGTACTGGCTGCTTCCTAAAGGCTCACAGCTGCCTCCTTTCCAAGATGCATGACCTCAGCCACTGAGGGTCCATTTGTCTACACTCTGTAATCTACATGGCAGACAAGGAATGATTGATATTTCCCTAGGTGGTTCAACTCTGGTGTCATTCACTCTTTAGAAGCTCCCTATGATAGAGCCAATATAATCTTAGATAGATGTATAGTGAAGTCATATCTGAGTCTCCTAGCATGCAGTTCCTGGGGTCTCATCACCTGGGGCAGCTGACATAGAGGGAGCCCTGGCCTAGAAGTCAGAACTAAGAGTTCTGGCACTGGCTTCACCTCCTGACTGTGGAGCCTTGTACAAGTTTATCAATATCCTTTAGCCTCAATTTCCTAGTCAGTAAAATGGGACCAATAACATTCCCAAAATCTTCAGATCAAGTAAGATTATGTATGTGACAATATGGTATAAAACACTTAACAAGCATGAAGGACTGATAATAAACAGGGTTAACAGTTATTTGGTCCCTGTTAGGGGCCTCCAGAGGTAGTTCTAAGTTCCTGAGATTCACTAATTCATTTTGGGTTTTTCCTTGTTTTTTTTTAATTTTTAATTTTAAATTGTTTTCAATTTACATATCACCTCCCTTTCCCCATCCCACCACGCCTTCCCTTTCCCTTTCCACAATATTCGTCTTCTTACTTCTTCTGTATCTGTTTTTATGGTTTGGTTTTCTCATATGCATTAATTCATTTTGTTCTTTACAACAGCCCCATGAAGTAGATACTAGTATCACCTCCATTTTATGTAAAGTGAGGCAGAGAAAAGTGAGCTATAACTAGTAACGACCAAAACCACGACTTCCAGGGTGAACCCAGGCAGTCATACTCCTGAGACATGGGAGCAGGGAGGCAGCAGTACAGAAGAGGCCAGCTCCTCGATTCCACACTCCATGCAACCATGGTTCAGGGGTAGCTCTAAGCCCCCCGCTTGCAGGTCTTTGCTGATTTCCTCAGCTCACAATGAGTAGCTTTCTGCTTTCCAAGCTCCTCATCCAACCACACTTGAAACTGCTTGGCAGGGAGGGTTACATCCAACCTTAATCATTGTCTTATTCTAGAGATAGTCTTGTCTCACCACTAAGGGCTCCTTAGAGGAAGATCTCTCTTTGGTCGGCCAAGCCACCCAAGCTGCTCATCTGGGCATGCTCAGAGCCCTTCCTAAATACTGCTGGTTCAGAGACAAGTTCTTTCCCTGGAGTGCTGGCCTAAGACGCCACAGACACAGTAGCCTGTTCGCTAGCAAACAGGCAGCCTTCACGCTCCAAGGCCAGGTCTGCCACCCATAACAGGGCACCATGCAGGCCTCATATCCTTTTGGGACTATGTTGGAGAAACATCTAAGGTTATTGCAAGCTTGAATATTGGACATTCCAAATTCCCTCAAGACTCACTGAAAAGCCAAGCAAAACACAAAACCTTCTGAGAGTCACTCAGAGGTTAGGAACAGGGAAGCCACTCTGCCTCCACAGAAGGAGCCTGGGGGTTAGGCTCCCTACTCCCTCACTGACCAGTCCTGGTCTTGTGTAGACTGTGGGGTTTAAATATTCTTTCTGATTGTTGATTAATTCTCTTCAAGTTTAGCGCAAGAATCTGAGAACAGGCAGCAAAATATGTCCTGGCCTGTTGCTGCTTTTGAGGATGGCGATATGTGTGGAACACCCATCAGCCAGAAGTCACTCTCTGAGCGAGGTCCCAGGTCTGTTTTCAAGCCAACAAATAGGAACTGACTGTGGGCTTGGGCTAAATATTTGCCTGAGCACCTTTATTCTGGTGGCTGACCCATGGAGGTCCAAGGCTAGCATTAATCTAGGGGTGGTTCCCTGTGAAGGAAGCTCCCCTGGAAACAGACTGGGTTCACTGGCTCAGGGCAAGGTACAGAATGGGCAGAGCCAGGACTGCACTGTCCACATGGCTAAGGGAAAAACAAAGGTGTGAAGCAAAAGACCCAAGTTCATACCTCAGCTATGCCACTGTTATGGGCAGTTACTTAGCCTTCCTGAACCCCAACATCTTCATTTCTTGGGAAAAAAATGATCATGCACAACTCACTAGGAAGACTCGTACCACAACAAATAAAGAACCACTCTGTAATGACACTTCAGGTTATGACATAGCACGAGCTGATCATGGCACACCTGAAAGGTTTTTCTCCAAATTACACAATATTAATTGCCTGTAACAGGTTCCAAAGTGGTGGTGTGGTTAATGGAAGAGCTATAATGGCCAGACATGGTTGGGTTCAAATCCTGTCTCTGCCAGCTCATAGGCATGTTATGTAATTTTGGAAATGGCAACATGTGGCCTATGGTAACTCAAACTCAGGGAATGTGCTCAAACTGAGGTAATCTATGATTTGAACGGAAGGAAGAGGAACTCTTTACTGGTTACACACCACAGTCAGCAGGGCAGAAGAAACTGAGTGGAGGACAGTGGCCTTCAATATCAGAGGTCTCCAGATTCCTTGGGGAATGGTTAAAAGGCAGATTTCTAGGCCAAACCCTTTCCTTAGCAGCTGGCCTCTTTTTGACCTAAGGAATATCCTTCTCCAGATCACCCCCAAATGTTTGGGGAGCCATGTCAGCTTACCTGGGAGGAAAGGGATGATCCTTTGCTTGGGATCCTTCTGGCCTCCTTCAATGGGAAACTTATCCAAAAGCTGCATCTGAGGAGTCAGACAGACAGAGAGACAGGATTCAGAAGAATGAAACAGTCCTTCCCCACCCCACTCCACTGCCTGCTGGGCTCATACAGATGAGTGATGCCCCAAATCCCTATTTCATAGATGATTAACCAACCACATGGTGCATGAGAAGGAGCAGGCCAGAATGCTCCATGCATCAGTGTCTGAACCTCTCAGGGAGGGGCAGGTGTCAGGAGGAGTCCCAGGCGAGGCCGGGCTAGGAACCAGCAGGCTTTCAGGCCAGGCTTGTGTTTCCAGATGCTTCTCTGGATCTAGTTTATATATGAGATGAATCCTATAGCTATTGACCCTCCTAAACCTTCCTGGGCCAGGATAAAGGAAGACCCCACCTAATACTTTAGACAAACCACCCACCTCCCAGAAACACTGCGGAAACAGAACCAGATGTTATTTTTATTGTAAAACCAAATTTTCCCCATTACCCCTAATGCTGGAAGACCCCTTCCCCTGCTTCCTACTTGCATCCCAAGATTGCTATTATTTTTCCAGGGGCAGACCTACTGGAAAAGTTTCCAGGGTCTGGGCTGAAATTCTCTGTGAGATGGAAAAACACACAGGAGGTAGGATGATGGGAGCAGGGCCCCTGTGTGTGCTGGTCTCCCTCCCAAGGTACAGGTGGGACCTGCAGCAGAATGGCTAGAGCCAGAATCTAGTCCCACTGCCCAGATAGGTGACTTGGGAAAGGTTGGGAACCTGCTCAGTTGGGCCTCAGGCACCTCTCTGGAAGAATAAAGAGGACTGTTAGAAGATGTCTAATATTCAGGCATTCCTCTATATCTTCAGAAATTTATTGAGCACCTACTTAGAGCATTGGGCATTAAAGAAATAAAGTCCTTGTTCTCAGGGAGTTTACATCCTAGGGGAAGGAGGCACACAGTAAACAAATATGTCTTATGTCAGGAGAGAGAAGTGTTATGAGGAAAAATGAAGAAGGGTAAGATACTGGAGCACTGAGGAATGCTGCAGTTCAGCAGAGACCTGCAAAAGCTGAGGAAGCGAGTCATTCTGGAGCGAAAAAATGTTTCAGGAAAGGGGAAGAGGAAGTGTAATGAGCCTGAAGAGACCAGAGTTGCTGGCAAGGTGCTAGCACACGCAAGAGCAGAAGGAAGAAGGTTAGCCAATAAGATCTGAGAGGCAGGATGGGCCGGGCCTTGGAAGGCTTGGAGGCTATGAAGCCTTAGGGTGGCTCTGACGGAAGGGGAAATCTTAATGGATTATGTGCAAAGGAGAGACTCGATCAAATTTCTACTTTGAAAAGACAGTCCCAGGTGTAGTGCAGTGAATGGGCCACCGTGGGGAAGCAGGGAGACAAGTCAGGAGCCTATTAATGGCAGCTTAGACCAAACTGTTAGCTCTGGAGGTGATGAAGAGGGCATGTGTATGTGTGTCTCTGTGTGTGTGTGTGTGTGTGTGTGTGTGTGTGTGTGTGTGTGTGTGTGTGGTGTATATGTTCACCCCTCTATATCCATCTAGACATTCAGCTCTACCCCATAATTTTAGGGTAGTCTCTTGCACAATCATTACTCAATATACACATTTAGAATCTACCTATGGAGGAGGTGATCACTGAGGGATTCCATTCTAAACAAGTCACAGATGCACCATGATTAACTTTCACTTTCCTGAATACAGACGGACATTCAGAAAAAGCTGGCTCATGAGTTTCAATGTTGTAATGTCAACTCTCAACCATTTAATAACTCCATGATAGGTATAAATATAGCTGCTAAATGATAACACCATAAATTTAGACTTTTTCTTAGTTAATACCTCTTCAAATAAAGTCTATGGACTAAAACTCTAATTTTCTCGTTTTCCTAACCTATATTTTCATACATTTAATTTCTATATTACATAAGTAATTCATGTTCACTGAGGGGAAAACTAGAAATTACAGAAGCAATGGGGGGGGGTCAAAAAAGGAAAAAAAATTACAATCTTTCTCCCAAAAATGTAACATTAATATCTGAAGCAAAGTATTTGATCATGTGTGGAAATAAGATAAATGCATTAACACTTTTACATAACATAATGAACAGTTTTCCATATCGATGAACAGTTCCATAACAGCATTCTTAATTATGACACAGAACTTCAATGCCTACATGGGCCACAATTTATTTACCCCCCTTCCCTACTGCTGGGATTTTAAGCTGTTTCCAACTTTTCACTATTATAATACATTATAGTGACTGTCCTTGCCCATACAACTCCACATACTTTCTTAACACTTATGTGTTCCTGAACATTTTTTGGTTTTTTTTATTTTTTATGCACATTATCAGTGCCCTGAACCTTTTCCAGAATGTTGGGAACAAACAGATAGTAACTACTATGTGTACCCAGGCCTGAGGCCTCTGAGCACTGGCTCCATCTGGCCTCGGAGAGGAAGTACAGAGATGTCTGAGGAGAAAGGTGGGCCCACAATACACTCAGGTATAATCCACCCTTACCTGAACCACTTCTCTCTCCAAACTGAGTGCCAGCTATGGAACCCACCCATGCTGCCATCTTCCTCCCCAGCCTGAGGAAGGTAGGCTGCTGAAATTTAAATTTCCCTCTAGTGCTGCCATACACGTGTGCTCTGGATTCTCCATTCTGAGATTCTCAGCGGCAGTGCACAGGGACTGCGGGGCTAAGAGGAGTGGGCAGGGGAGAAACCAGTCCTGCCTTCATCCTCCTCCTCCCCCAACACTGACACATGCCTTCTAAACACCAGGACCTCTGCAAGGTGCTAGAAGTAAGTCACATCGTGATGTCAACGTCAAAGAGCTCCTGTGGCTCTGGAGCCACAGGGCGGTGCAGCCTTCAGTGTATACCTGAGCCTGGTGGTGGTGAGGATGAACATCTGGCTCAGTGTGCCTGGGGAGGGGCCGGACAGCCTGTGTTTCCCCTAGCTCAAGGGTGCCACTGAAAGCCGCTGGTCCACAGACCACACCTTTAGTAGTAAAGCTCTACAGTTACACTGTCCAATCCGTGAGCCCTTCACATGACAGTGAACACTTGGAATATGATAGTCCAAGTTGAGATGTGTTATGAAAAAGTCTCTATATAATGCAGAAATTAATAAACATGTTATACTTCACATGATATATATATACATACACATATGTTTATATATGTATATCTATGGTAACTTTTGGGTAACCCTGCATACACTGGATTCAAAGATTTAGTATAAAAAAAAGAATATGAAATAGCTCACTAAGAATTTTTGTGTTAGATGAACACGGTGGTCCACACCTGTAATTCCAGACATGCAGAAAGTGAAGACAGGGGAATGGCAAGTTTCAGGCCACTTTGGGCAACTCAGTAAGACCTTGTCTCGAAGTAAAATGAAAAGGGGCTGGGTATGGATTTCAGCACTAGAGCTAGAGTCCCCACCCACCCCCTCCCCCACTGCAGCCTTGGACTGCTACTAGTCAGTGGCCTTGGAAGGACCAGGCCACAGGGACAGCGGAGCAGCGGGGGACCAGCGAAGCTCCGCCTCCCATTGGCACATTCCAAGGCCCACTGGGCTCTGATGCTGCCCTTCCCTTTCTCGAGCTACTCCCATTTCCCAGCTGTCCTCCCACACCTACTGCCTAACAAGGACACCTCTGCCAGCGCCTGTCCTCTGGAGAATGGTCTTCAATTATACTTGTCCCTGGCGTCAAAACGATTAGGGGCCGCAGCACTAGCACATCCGCTTAGCACACTCCATCAAGGCCCCAGTCTCAACCCCAATATTGAAAACAAAACAAAATGAAACTTTTGGTATTGATTTTATGTTGAAATGTTAACAATTGATTGTTTCTTTTGTTTTCCCTTTTTTCCAGTGCTGGAGACTGAGCCCAGGGCTTTGCATGTGCTGGGCGAGGGTTCTAGTGCTAAGCTACAACCTCAGACCTTCTAAGTCTCACTGTCAGACAGTCTTGATATGTTGTGCAGGCTGGCCTTGAACTTAGGATCCTCCTGCCTCAGCCTCCTTAGTAGCTGGGATTACATGTGTGAACCATCACACCTGGCTGCTGCTGCTGATAATGATGATTTTTATTCTCTTTTTCCTTCTTTTTTTGTGATCCAGGTGTCACAACGTTGCCTCGTCTGGTCTTGAACTCAAGAACTCAAAATAAAATATACTGGATAGATCAGGTTACAAATAAAATATTTTAAAATCAATTGTACCAGGAGTTCTTTACGCATTTAGGCAGCTACTACAAATTGTTAATTAAAGGAGTTGTAGTTCACATTGTATTTCTACTGGACAGTGGTGCTCTGGAGCATGACAGTCTCAAGTATAATCTGGCGTCTACTTACTCCCGACTCACAGAGCAGGGAAGATGTTGTTAGAAAGTGCAGGTTCCCCCCTTCTTTGAAGACAGTTTGTGAGCTTTGGCTCTGATGTTAGAGGATGAAAAGTAAACCCAGAATGATGAAGAAAGACAAGAAATATGAGGGTCCTAGAGGAGTTGAAGGAGGAAGTTAAGAAAAACTTCCTGGCGGAGGCAAGCCAACTGTCTTGGTCAAGGGACATTCTCTAAGGTTTTTTTTTTTTTTCTTTGAGACAGGATCTTGCTCTGTAGACCAGGCTAGTCCTGGACTCACTATGTAGCTCAGGCTGGCCTTTTTACAGCAATCTCCTGCCTCAGCCTCCCAAGTACTGGGATCACAGCTGTGTGCCACCACATCCTGCTAATCTTCACAGAGTGCTGAGGATTTGAACCCAGGGCCTGAGCATGCTAAGTAAGCACTTTAACCCCTGAGCTCTACCCCTGGCCCCTCCCTATGCTTTTCTAACCAAAGGGCAGTGTGAATTCCTTCAGTGGGTTCACACATCTCCTGGAAGGCAAGGGTCATTGTGTGACCTGGCAAATATGGAGATGGCCTCGAGTTATCCTCCACAAGGCCTCTGTGTGTATGTTCTTGGGGAGTACCTTGATGTCACCTCCTTCTTCACTAGCAGACATTCCTCTTCTCACAAGCAAAGACCTGGACCTCCCAGAGGCTAAGAAAATCCCATCTGCTAAGAGTCCTGGATCAACAGGTCCTCTCATGAGTCCCCAGCTGGCCCCATTCCCATCTCTGGCCCTCTGGTGCCAAGCCCTGTCATGCTGTCACCTAATCCTACCACCATGGCTGAGCCAACAGAGCCTCGATGGCCGTCCACTGGCCATAAGAGAAGGAAGCTCATTTTCTCTGCCTACCGGTCACTTTTCAAAGAAAGCAAATCTTGTGGCTTTGACTCCAGAGCAAACCAGAAAAAGGCAGTCCGGCCAATCCACTTCTGTGTGGCACCAGCCATGTGGGGACTTGCAGGCCTAGGTAGTTTGGCCACTTGGCCCATGAGATGGCAGGATAGTTAGCAATGGGACCATGCTTGACATATACTGCAAGTCTCCCTTTTGGAGTACCACGCAAGCTGCACAGTGCCCGATGTTCACAGCTGGGGTCCATAGATAAAAGAACGCTTGTAAGGCCAAGCTGTACGGGGCTGTCTCCTAGACCAGCCTGACCAGCCTTTCACAAGGAGGAGGTCTGGGTGCGTGGGCAGTGAGGAAGGAAGGCTCCGCCTGGTCGGCAGGAGCTTTGCTGTGGCCACCTTTGCAGGCAGGAAGTGGAATCTTATGTCAATCCATTAGGACCCTGACTCAGGCTGGAAGAAAAGCCGGTTTCATTGCCACAGTCCTTCTTAGAGTGAGAGGCGTGCGTTTGGCTAACAGAGCCCCTTGCAACCACATCAGAACTTCACAGCGTGTGGAGGACACAGGACTGTTTATCCAAGGGGTGGATAGTGTGAGAGATACAGGACAGCTCGGCTCCAAGCGCTGGCTCCAGGCACAGAAAGCTGATTCGGCAGCTCTCTCTGGGCAGGGCTCACAGCAATAAACACAGGGAGAGAGGAGGGTGGCCCCTGCCCAGCTGGGGCACATCTGTAAACCCAAGAGGCCAACTCCGCGCCTGCCGAGAGGGTGGAGCTCCCAGCTATTCCAGGGCTGGGGCCCCAGTCCTCCAACCTCAATCCCTGTGACCATTTCCAGCTCAAAACAAGGAAGCTAGCAGATTACCTGACTTAGAAATTCCTCTGAAAAAAAGAAAAGGTTACCCATTCTCTGAGGGACCACGTGAAATCACGGGAAACCTCAGAATGCATTTGCCCATTCTGTTCACTGAGAACGTCCCTGCGTTAGATGCTGCGACGCATCAGTGGACATCACAGACACAGACCCACGTCAATAATGATGAGTATGACTTTTCTTAAAGTGCTCACCATTTGAGGCCAGAACGGTACTTCCTCCAATCTCCTCTGTTACTTTAGGACCCTACAAGTGACACCTATTCCAGAAGCCTTTCTCGACCTTCCCAGCCCAAGGTCCTGCCTCTTTTTTTTTTTTTTTTCTGAGTCTCAACAACACTTCTGGTTTGTTTTCATTACCTCATGTAGTCTTTTGTGATTTACTTTTTTGTACAAGTTCATCTCCATGCCCAAGAGGAAGCACCCTACTCTCTCAAATGGCCTGTCACCCTTACCTAGGCAACATAAAGGTACATAAACGACAGATTTAGGAGGACTGGACAGCACCTCTAAAGCAATTATTAGCAAAATCCTTATTTTTAAGGGAAGAGGAGTTCAGCAGGAATCGCTGCTCTAAGGAAATCTAATATCAAACCTCAATATATAGTTTTTGGTTATAGATAACCTATTACTTCAGAACAATCTGTTGCTTTAAAAGACTATACTTTTCCATTGAACTCCCTTCTTTGTCAAAAATTAATTAACTATACATATGAGGGTCTATTTCTTTCTTTCTTTCTTTCTTTCTTTCTTTCTTTCTTTCTTTCTTTCTTTCTTTTTGGACAGGATCTTCCTTTGTAGCTCCAGCTAGTCTTGGGCTCATGACAGTCTGCCTGCCTCAGCCTCCTGAGTGCTGGGATTACAAGCTACAAGCGTGCACCACCACACCCAGATTTATGTGGTGCTGTGGAATCAAACTCATGGCCTGCACTTACAAAGCAAGCTCTTTAACCCACTGTGCCATTCCTCCAGCCTCCATGAGGGTCTATTTCTGACATCACTCCTGCCATCTTGTGACACCAACTACTGTCCTTTCCCATTACTGTAGATTTTTTAGTAAATCTTGAAATCAGACTTTTTCTTCTCTTCCAAAATTGTTTCGGTTGTTCTAAGTCTTTTGCATTTTCAAACACTTTTTTTAAAAGTAGAATTGCAATGAATTTATATATCGATTTAGGGAGACAGTTTTCTTCCTTTTTTTTTTTTTTTTTTCTTTTTTGAGACAGGGTCTCGCCCTGTAGCTCAGGCTGGTCCTGAACTCACTATGGAGCCCAGGCTGGCCTTAGACTCATGGCAATCCTCCTGTCTCAGCCTCCTAAATGCTGGGATTACAAGCGTGCGCCACCATGCCCAGCTTATGTGGTGCTGGGGAATCGAACTTGTGTACCCGCTGAGCCATTCCTCCAGCCCAAGAGAATAGTTACCTTAGCAATACTGGAACTCCTATCCCATGAGCATGGTAACTCTTTCCATTTGCTTAGAATTTAGACATTTCAATTCATTCAGCAAAGTTTATAACAATGTGCATCTTTCACTTATATTTGTTATTGTACTAGTGAATATACACACAGTATAAGAGGCATTTATAACAATGTGCATCTTTCACTTATATTTGTTATTGTACTAGTGAATATACACACAGTATAAGAGGCATTAAGGATGAGAAAAAATAGAACTGTCAGTATTCACAACCAATATGAAGTTACATACAAAAATCAAAGAGAACTGTTAAGAGATGTACACCTTTAGACCCTGAAGGAGCCTCATGGTCACATTAAAAAGAAATTACCCCTGGAACTTATAAGATTAAAAGAGAAAGTATTAAAAGAGAAGATAAGATGAAGTTCTAAAGAAGGACAGTATAATGACTACACAACAATGTGAATACACTTAATACCACTAAACTGTATACTTTAAATATGTTAAAATTATAAATTTGGTATTTTGTATATTTTGTCATTTTTCAATTTAGTGAAAAGGGAGATAGAGAGAATCAAGATCCTATTCTAAGATCAACAGAATAAACAGCCAGCACAGAAAGGATGTAGATAACGATACTTGGGAGGGGTGGGGCTAAGAGCAGAGGGAGATGGGAAAAAACAAATACTTTGTGGACACTGGCCTCCACTTGAGGAATCTTCCTTAAAATTGCATGCGACTTCTTGTCAGGCCAGGGGCAGCCACGCATAGAGGACTAAAGGAGTGTGTAGTGTGTGTCCTCAAGCTTGACTCTGCAAGCCCATGCAGTGAGGAAAGATGCAGCAACGTTCCCAAAGTGCCCAGAAAGGATGCTGTGGTGTATTTTATAAACAGAAAGAGACAGAGCAGGCACGAGGCAGTGTGGCACTGGCTCAGAACGTGCCCAGGACAGGATGAGGTTGAGGGTAGGCACACAGGGAGGACACAGGCTCTTAGCGCTTCACACAGCCAACCTGACACCTATACCTCCAGAATCCCTGAAGGACAGCCACACGCAGAGAGGACACCTCCACCCTGGCAAGGAGCTACCTGCATCGGCATGCACTTGGCTTCCAGGACAGGAACCCATACTTTAGAAGAGAGCCCACTCCAGGCCTCAAAGGCCTTAATCAGTCAAAGACGTTTTCCCTGCCTATTTTTATGGAAAACATGCAAGCCTTCACTACTTCAAACCCCTTCCAAATCAAGCTTTTCCCTGTGATGCTCCATGCACGGCACCAGCAGCATCCAGGAGTGTGAGTCATGGTCACACACAGAGTCCGAAACAGCTGGGACACTCCCAGAGGCACAGGGCTTGTACCTGGCAGCATTAGGTGTGTGTTGACATGCTGATGTGTGGTAGATGTTCAGGAAAGGAAAAGATCAGTGTGGCTGGGTAAGCAAAGCAGATTTCTTGGGAGAGGAGACAACAGAGATAGACCCTGAATAAAGAGTAGCTGGAGAAAAGGGAGAAAGGCTTCCCAGAGGGAGGATGGCAAACTCAAGATTTGGCAGCGGGAATGCCAGACTTCCATCGAAGCAGTCAGATTGGACTGAATGGACCTGTTCAGAATTCCAGGAGGTATATGTGTATTCCATTCTATATGTCAGGCAAAGTAGTGGGATTCAGGGCACGCAGGCTCATGATCCTCAGCAGCGTGAGGATAATTACATACTGGGCATCAGCACTAGCAAACATAGATGCCTGGCGTTCTGCTCAATGGGGAAACAGGTGAGGGCATCCCTGCACAGCACTGGAAAGGGAAAGAGAGGGAGAAAAGTCATCATTCACAGTCAGCTTGAGGATGGTACTGTGCAGCGTTGGCGTCTCTGGGCTGGGGTCCGACAGGTGAGAGCCCCAGACGCCTGCTGGGATAGGAAGGCTCACCATGCTGCCACCTATAGCCTCAAGTTCAGGGAAGCAAAGCTGGCCCCTCCCGGTGATTCTAGCGGTTCCCTCAGTTTTGCTAGCTTCTGGAGGCCATCTATATTCCTTGGCTTGTGGCTCTTTCCTCTGTCTTCAAATCCTAAGTGCATCAGGATGTGGTATTCTGACTACATTAGTTTGCCAGGGTCATGATAACAAAGTACTGTAAACTAGGTGGCTTAAATTCGACACCTTTATTGTCTCACAACTCTGGAGGCCAGGGTTCCTTCTCGAAGCTGTGAGGACCCTGCCCCAGTCTCCCTGCTAGTTCCCTTCCTCTTTCCATGGCATTCTCCCTGTGTGTGTTTCTGTGTCCAAACATCCCTTTTAATAGGGACACCACTCATAGTCATTAGAGGCTCTCCCTCAGGATGATTTCACCTCAACATGAGGTTATTACATTTCTAAACAAGGTCACATCCCAAGGTTCTGGAGTTGAGAACTTCAACATATGAATTTGGGGTTGGGGACAGATATATGGGATAGGCTCTGGGAAGAAGTTTCTGGCTTTTCCAGCACTTCATTTGGTTGTGTGGGGCTTGTCAAGATGTGTTTTACATATAATACTGGAAGGGTCTGGGCCAGGAGCTTAACACCTGTGGTAAAATGAAACAGAATGAAGAAATCAAAGATGTGCTGACAGAGCTATCCTGGGGAACCTCCTGAGGTCTGGCAAAGACTCTCTAATGCCCAGAAGGTACCCAAATAGGCTGGCTTCTCTCATCTCCCTGGCCCTACCCCAGTGGGCTCACTCCCTGGATTCCACTTGCTAACACATGTCCTTTGCAGAAGAGAGCAATGGATTGGAGTCAAGAGGGAACAGTTCCATTTCCAGTTGGCCAGCAACTGAGCAACTGAGCAACCGAGGCAAGTGGCCAGGACTCTGTGGGCAACAGGAGCCCCATCTATGAAAAACCTGTTGTGCCTGTCTCTACAGGTATAGTGAAGACTCGAGAAGAAGATACTCCAGTGCCAGGCCCAACTATTCCTATTTATTCTCTTGAGTTTTGGTCTACTCATAAAATGGGACCACAACTTTTATTTTCCTCCCTGAGAGCTGATGTGAGGTTAAAGAGGAAAAACATATATATATATAAAGTGCTTTAACCCATGCTAGGCACAGGAAAACAAAAACAAAACAAAACAAAACAAACAAACAAACAAAAAACATGAGAAGCAGTTTCCTCCCTTAGATCTGTTTTACCACTGTTGCAATTCTAGTTAGTCTGAGCTCCAAGGTCAGAATCCTAGGTTACTCCCTGGCCATGTCACTTAACCTGTGATCCTTTTTCTGTTCTGTAAGAGGACCCCAAAGAAGATGCACAAGGCTGGCATACCCTGGTGCTGGGGTAGGGAGGGTATGTGAGGTGTGTGTGAGGGTAGGACTTCAGGATCATCTGAGGCTGAGAAAAGAGCTTGGACTTTCTATTCTGTCCAACGGGAGTCCCTGGAGAATGATGAGCAGAGAAGGAACACTGTAAAAGTGAAATTCCAGAAAGACACAGCTGGCCAGTACATAGGTTAGAGTGGTGGGAGAGACATCTGTGTGGAGGACAGCCAGCCAGAGGAATTCTGCTGCCAGGCCAGGGCGTGGGTGGTGACATTTCCCCACCAAGAATGAAGTCTGACCAGATTGGAGATATTTTCTGGCAGGCTCCTTGCTGTGGCTACCAGGTTCCCTCCTAGGGGTCTCTAGCTAGTTCCTAAAGGGTTCCCAAATCAGCTAACTTTTCCTACTACCATATGATCCTCCAAGGACATACAAAAAAAGGAAGAGGCCCTAAAGAAGGGGAAGAGAGGAGGAGAATGCACTTGTACTTTCATTCTAGCTCAGCCACACCCCTACCCACAGTGTTACTTGACTCTTTTCATCCTCCAAACAGCCCAAAACTATCTTCAACAAAGTGCTCTGGCCACAGTGGAATAATATTCAGCCCAAAGTCTAAGACAAAGAACCAACATGCTTTGTAGCAATGAAGCCAAGATCGACCCTTGGAGATTCCAGGCCTAGGTTGCTCTTGAAGGCAATGAGATTCCAGGGCTGGTCCCAACGTGCTTCCTGATGAGAAGCCAAGTAGGAATGAGTCTGAAAGACAATCCAACATCCTTGTCTTCCTCTGTCCTATACCAAGCATCTCCATTCCCCATTTTTTCCCTCTATTTCAAATGAGTCAAGGTACTCCCAAGGTTTAAAGTTGACCGCCCCCCCCCCCCCAAAGTCTGTATAAAAGCATTAGACTAAGGAGAAGGTAGAGATACAGTGGGCAGTGCCCAGCTCCTCCTTTCCGGTCAGTACGGAGCACTGGCTTCCCAAGAGCTCACTTCGCTTCTGAGAGTGGCCTGGAGCTGTGGGTCAGCATAGGCCTGGCCTTCTTGGGAAACTAGAATGGCTGGGCTATCCTGGAACCCAGGAAAGGATACAAGAGCTTTCTCAAAGATGCCGGAATCTGCCATCATGATCTATGCTGCCAAGTAGACCTGCCGAGGGCTAAGCAGGCACCACAAGCTTTGGCAGGAGCACTACATGCACCAGGTGACTTGGGGAGGTCACTCCCTACTGCTTCTCTTCCTCTCCTGTTAGAAACTTCACAGCATAAGAGATCAAGACCCACAAAAAAATCTCCTTGAAGGTCCCAGTAAGGTCAGTGCAGGACACATACCAGTCCTGAATGTTGCTACAATTTGCTCCACTTGGATGGTTCCTTCTCTGGCTGCACACTCTTTGTTGGCTCTCTGCCACCCACGACACACGAGCCTGCCTATTTATGACCTCTGTTTCAACTGACATGTCCAGCCACATGTCCTACTACCTGCATGGCTGCTACCATTTTCCCTGGCATAACATGCTGTTCTATGGCTTCCTCCTATAGAGATGGTTTCTGTAATCTGTCACACTTAAAGAATTATGCTTACCAACCCATACGGTAGTAATTTGCTTGTGCCTCTGTCTCTGTACAACAGCCTCTGAGCATGCTGGAAGCAATGTCTGTGCTCCAGGAGTCCACTGACCACAACGGTGGCTGGCACACAGCTGGACACAACTAGTCTACATTTTGCAGCCTCCTTTGCTGGTATGGTCATGCAGCTGAGTCCTGGCGAGTAGCATCTGAGCAGGGGTATGCATACCTCCCCGGGTACAAGCCCCCCATCTCCCTGCAATCCTCCACATTCTCTTCTTCACTTGTCAGCTGGACACAAGTCCATGCAGGACAGGGCCACCACATGGAAGAGTCTAGAGTTCCTGAACCGCTGCCCGCGGCAGACCCCTCCAGTCTCTTGTTTTGGTCTGGGACATAAGCAAAAAATAAATGTTTATTATGTTGATTCACAAAGAGCTTGTGACTAACTAATGCGAAGTAGGTCAGTCATTGTCTGTTGGATCAAACTGAAAGAAGGAAGACAATACAAAACCCTTCCAAAGAACATTATCCTCAAATCCAATCAAATTGGCATTACATTTCCTGACCACACTTTGGCACACAGCAAGCCACTGTGCCTCCTGACTTCTGCCAGCCCCTATCTACTAAACGATACCTTCAGCACACAGATTACCCAGTAGGCCTTGAGAGAGCTGAGGAGGGTGGAGGACTTGTGAGATGACCTTTAAAAATCACCACAGGTGAATAAACTACAACTTGAGATCCTGGTTCCACAAGCTTGTGACACTAAGTTGAACTACAGGAAGTGGCCTCTCCACACAGGCGTCAACACCTCTGACTATTCGAGCACACAGCCTCTCCAAGGCAGCCCATGTCATCCCCAGGCAGCACCCGGAAGGTGGTAAGGGAACAATATTATTCATACACAGCCCAAATTCACCCGATCAAATTCCTACCTGGTTGCAAAGGGTTAAAACCAAAAAGCTCTCATCAAAGATCACATCGGGTCAGAAGGGGGAAAAAAAGAAAGAGGATTTTTCAGTTTATCTTTCCAATATCCTATGCTGTGGCTATTCCCGGTGGCTCTTGAGACAAGCAGTATAGACATCTGCTGAGATCCAGGTACAAATGCAAAATCACAAATCCTCTCAAACCTAGTGCTCCAGGACCACCAGGATCTGTGTCTTCATCAGAGTGCTAAGTAGTTCACACACATGCAAAAAGTGAGAAGCCCCTGCTGTTCTTTGCCAAAGGGATTCCATCCAAGTTGTAGCAAGCGAATCCTCAGAGCAAACCATCGAACAGGCAAAGATGGGCACACGGGAGGAGAAGCGCGAACTAAACGTAACTTGCCCTGTGAAGCAAGAAGGGCATAGCCTCCCACCATTCCTGAAGCTCACTGCCAGCTTGCCAGTCACTGATCCTGCATTCAACGATTTTTTCAGCCCTGCTGTGTGGCAGACACCATTCTAGGCACTGGGGACATAGAAGCTAGGAAAGAAGGGTCCTGTTCTCCTAAAGCTCACATTCTGGAGAAGAGGCCTGAGGCAATAGCAGAGGAGCAAAGAATGGTTAGTAAGATGACAAACTGTGATAAGCACTCAGACAAAAGGGAGGGGGGCTCCAAGGAAGTGGCCAAGCAAGGTCAGCTGAGAGGTGTGACCACATCAGCAAGCCAAGACCTGAGTGCCCAGGAGGCAGCTGATCTAGGGGAAGGGAGCCCCAGGCCAAAGCAGCAGCTGTGGCAAAGGCCCCACCAGCCCTGTGCTTGGTGTTCCCCTGAGCAAGGGAGCAGGGTAAGCTCCAGAGGGGAGAGCAAGGAAAGCCAGGTGAGTCTGGAAAAGCAGCAAGGGGCTGATCACCAGGCACGGGGGAATTTAGGAGTATGGGACAATTGGAATTGTGTAGTAAGAGGATCACTTTTACTGATGGGAAGTCCACAGGAGTCCGCACCTCCTGCCACTTCTCTCTGGAACCTCCTTCAGGAAAGGGTTTCCTACTATTTCTTTTCAGTGGGGGATGGGGTGGACAAGGTAGAGCTCAGATGGAAAAAGAGACATCCTGAAGAAAAATAAAACTCAAGCAGAGTTGCCAGAAAGCCTTGTACAGCAGCTGGCGCAGCCAGGCTAGCTAGGGAACCAGCCTCACCTTCCTGGCTCTGCTGCAGACTCCCTCGAATGAGGCATTCCTCGTGGAAACTTGACTCGGGCCAGGGAACTGGGAAATACCATGGGAAAAATGCCCCTGCAGAGCCTGATGTCTTCAGCCCACCCAGGAGCCCGGCTGTAGGGCAGTCCTCCAGGCGGCTGCACTGCCACTGATCCAGGGGATGGGAGGAAGTGCAGGAGGAGGAAGCACTAGGAGAAAAGGTGCTGGCTGCTCTGGGATTGCCAGGCACCGGAGAGCAGGCCTGGCTCCTTTCAGGGCTCATCCTCCCGGACTCCAGACCCAGGTGACCACAGCATCGGGCCTCTCAGACCTCTGTGCACACAGCAGGCAGCCCTGCCTCCACACACTTCTGCTCTCATGCCTCCTCTCAGGTACCAAAATCCCAACACTCCCCTAGACCGGCTCAGTAAAACATCCCAATGTCACACTCCCTTGACCCAAGGCAGAAAGGAAAATAGACGGTGCCTGTATGTGCACCCTGATAAGACCATAAGAAGCAAATGTGCCAAAATATTACACTTATTATCTCTGGGCGCTAGGTCCACTGTTTTATATTCTGCAGGATTGAAAACTTTCATAATTAAAAACAAACAATAGAAAGAAAAGCTGACTACGGGCCAAGGGGCGGGGCTGGAGTGCTGGGAACACCTGAGGAGAAGGCTGTGGACCTAAGTGAGGAAGCAGGGGCCGAGACACAGAGCAGTGACTGAGAGGAGGGGAGAAGGGCGGGCAGGAGAACCAGGGAAGAGGAGAAGGAAGAGGAAGGGAGGAAGGAGAGGAAAAGAAAGAGGGAGAGGCAGGAAGGAAAGGAGAAGAAACAAGAGAGAACATGGGTAGGAGTCCAGACAGCAGCTAGATCTGGGATATGCTGAGGCAGAGCCACAAACCCGACTTATAAACCAGACACCCAGAAGGAGCAGCCTACTGGTGGTCTGCAATCAGTATTCCAGCGGTCTCCACCTCCTGAGCCCCACCTCCAATACAATGACTTGCCAACCAATGTGCTCAACCAATGTGGTCAGGTGCTCACCCCTCTTCCATCCTCCTGTTGAGCAGAGAAAGATGTCATTCAGTGAGAGAAGACACTCCAAGGACAGCAAAGCTTACCTGAACCGATTTCTAAAGCTACCTGACCCTGGCTGCTTACAGCTGAGGGGCAGTCAGAGTGGCCTAACCCTACTAAAATCCAGTCCTTTTTCTGGGCACAGGTCCACTGTTCAGCTATCTCTAGCAGGGTGAGCAGGGGTCCGGTATGGCTCTAGAAGAACAGCTAGCATGAGGTGGGGAGAGATTAGTCCATGGCACAAACAGATGGATCTAGGAGACCTTCTGTCCAACTGAAGGTAAAAAACGGGGAGAGCTAGTCTGTTCCTACCTACAGAACCCCTGAACTAAGCCTTGGCGGGCTCTAGACCAAAACCTGAAGCTGCTACCAGCCCCTGCACACAAAGAGATCCAAGCAGATTCTAGCCCAGGGAAGGCAGGAAGTAGTCATTTTCCTCTGGGAGGAGAAGAGTTAGTGGTTGGCTATTGAGGCCCAGTGGGAACAGCAGCGTCTCTCTCAAAACATACCAAAAATAGAAAAAGCAATGCACAGAATCTGCATTTTTGAGTCCTCCTACACAATTTAAAATCTGGCACTGTGGCTTGGTCTGTCTGCTTTGGCTCACTGCTGGATGTAGGGAAAAGAAGGCACAGGCCAGCATCCCCCTTACCCCACCTCCCCACCTGCAACACGCAGAGGGGCTTCCTCCACCCTCCCACTGGGAATTCCTCCTCCAACAGCTTCAAGTTGGGAAGTGAGGCATTTAAAATCTCCCGACAAAACAAGCGTATCTCTTCAGGGAGCAAGACAGGCAGGCCTTCAACAGAGATGCCCTCAGGACATACAGCAGTAAGAATGGGCAGCTTGTCACACACTGGGCCACCGTGTGCAAGTAACTCAATGCTAGTCCAGACAGCAGCCTCACACTTCCTGTTTAGTTGGGTCCTTTTTTCCCTTTCTTCTCTTTTTTATTTTTAAGGTGTATCTGAATGTGGCCCATTTAGCCTCTGGACACTGCTACCCCATTTCTTGCCTCCTATCCAGCCCTCAGGTCACCAAGGAGCTTAGAATGCCAAGGAGCTTAGAATCCCAGGGAGGCCAAACTGGCCACTTGGTTGGCCTGGCATCAGATAAAGGCACCCCAATTGGGTTGGCTTTAAGGCTTCTCTACTGGCCAGTCCTGGAGCATCCACTGGTTGCAACTTGAAGGTCCCCAAGCTCCTTTGTGGCTTGGCAAATGTTCCCCTAGACCAAGATGAGTAGACACTGTTTAGAGGGGAAACCTGAAACCCCTTCCTTCTCCTGAGGGGCAGAAGCCCTATGCACAATCTTGTAACAATACTGCTTCACAGCTATTCCAGATTCAGCGTTAAAGGTACCCGACACTTTACCTCCTTAAAAATTTAACAACCACACTATGAGACAGGTTCTACAGCAGGAGTCTTTTTGCAGATGAGATGGCTGGGACTCTTGGAGGTTAGGTAATGACTTGAGGTCACACAGTGTCTTATTTACATTTTCGTTCCTGTGACTCAATACCTGACATCCACAAATTTAGGGGAGGAAAGGTTTATTTTAGCTCACAGTTTCAGAAGGTCACAGTCCATTCAGGGGCAGCCAGTAGCAATGGAAGTACATGGCAGAGGCAGAGATGGAGGCAGCTTCTCAGGACATCATACACAGGAAGGCAAGTTAAGACTAGTCCTCCCAGGAAGGCAGGAAGCAGCTTATGTATCCTTCCAGGTCTCATCCCAGTGATCAGCCCCTCCTGGATCCAGGTGTGGAAGGTGTGCTAAACCCCCACTACATGCCTATAATCCAACTTACATGCCTGTTACCCAATTTACATGCCTGTAATCCACCTCTCCAGACTAGGACCCAATCTCCCAACAGCACATGGTTCCACAGACAATCTATACATTCAAATACATGAGACTTTTGGGGGATATTCCAGATCCAAACCACAATACACAGCTGGGTAGGAGGGGGTGCTTGGGCCCAAACCCAAGGAGGTCTATCTAATGATTCTGCCTGAGCTACCATTGTGTAAGATACTGCCCCACTCTGGAAGCTGAGAACTTGGCACTGGGCATCCCACAAGCCCCTTTGAGAGTCTAACGCTATCTCCCCAAAGATGTCTCCAGGAGATCTGAAGGTGCCTTCTTTCCTGCTTCCAGGTAAACTGAGAATATAAAGGAAGCACCTTCAATTATCTGACAACTCCTGTAATGGCTGATCTGAACAAGCTTCCCTTAGATCCTGGGATCTCAGATCCTAAAATTGGCTGGGCACTGAGGTCCAGCATGGGGTGGCAGACTGCTGATCAGAGGAGCCGATGCAGCTCACACTTCCCAGGCATCTTGCTGGTGGCAGGTCACCTCTCAGAGGAATGAATAAATTCCTCTCTCAGAGAAGCCCATAATTCACCTTGGGCTCACCCTGGCTGTCCCACACGCCTAGTTCCATCAGAATCAAAAATGAAACCAACTGTTGCCATCAGCAGCAGGAAGTGAGAGGAACAGGAAGCCAAGACCTCCAGGCCCCTGGAGCTGCCTTCACACGTCGAATGAGATGTCTCAGCCTGCAGCCCTGTGGGGCTGGTCTACACTGGGGATTTTCACAGGGCAACACTCATAATGTGCAGTCTTCCCTGCCCTGTTTTTTCTACCAGCTAATGGCTCCTGCTCAGGCTAGGTCTATTAGTTTGGCTGTGCTCTTCAGGGTTCCCAGTACCAAGCACAGTGCCAGGCACTTAGCTGGCACTCCTCCAGAAATCCCAAGATGGACATGAATTTCCCTTCAGCAGGAAGGGAGTGACTTATTTACACCTGAAGGTTCAGAGTGTACACACACACACACACACACACACACACACACACACACACACACACACTCACTCACTAACCTGGCTACCACCAACGATCTTCCTTCCCTTCATTCTCTAATTTGGAGGAGAGCACTGAGCCTCTAAGCACTTTCTGGCTGACATTTCAGTAAGTTATCCAAACAGGAGTGGATGGGAGCCCAGTAGAGACAGATCTGAGTTTTCTAGCTCTGACCTTTAGGGCTAGGACCAGAGAAGAGGGGAGGTAGCAACTGCATTCCAAAGCCTCCCTGACATAATGCTCAAACACACTCTGACTTGGCACCTTACACCAGGAGAACAAGGTATGCAGCCTGAGCAGTCACAGGTGATGTGCTCTGACTCAGACGCTGCCCCCGAGGAGCTGGGGTTTATTAGTCAATAAACAGGGAGGCAGTGGGCAGGCAGTATGGGCTGAGCTCCAGGCAGCTGCTGAGCCCAAGAGAGAGCTACTGTTGAGTAGACCTTTTTGGGAGCTTGAGGGGTCTTCTGCCCTTGGCACAGGCACCTTACTCTCCACAAGGCCCCCACTCTCCACAAGGACCCCTCAAAGACACAGCAACAAAGCAGGAGCTTCCTGCCTTCCTCACCAAAACCAGAGAGACTTCTGAGTGGAGGCTAGAATCTCAGATTGGAATGAACCAGAAGCTAAAGCAACTGAGTTCTATTCCTGTTGTCCTGTGTAAGTACAGGTCCTGTAAGTTTGAACAAGTTCCCTTTCCTCTTAAGTTCTAATTTCCTCAAATATCAAATAAGAGAAAGGAACAAGATCAGATGATAGCTAACCAACTTCATCTCAAGGGGTCATGACCAGAGGACAGGTAATGACTCCCATTAAAATAACTTTGTTTTTCACAAAGATTCTGAGATTATGCCTGGGCTCAACTGGACAGGGCAAAAATAAGGATCAGGTACTTAGCATCCTAGTTGATGGCCTCAAATGACTTCTGTATGTGAAACTTAAACAATTCTACCCAGAAGAAATAGCTAATACCAATTTTGTGACACGCCTATACCTTTCATATGGTGGTATTTGTACACAGCTGATTTCTTCCCCTAAGAGACACATTCTCATCAACTCTGCAGGACTGGGAGATGGGGAAAGTAGGTTGCCCCTAAATCTACCCAGTCCTGTGCTTACAAGACTTCACTCAGATGTTATAGCCAATGAACAGCACTAAACCTGGATACCTGGAGGGTACTCCAGCTTCTCTTATGATTCCACCCAGTCTATGAAGGGGCTTCTTCCACACTGTGTGAAAATCTCAGCCTGATTTCTGGATGGGCTAAGGTAACAGCACAGGGTAGAGATGGTCTTTGATTTCCCAGCATACACGCGAGGGGCTGATCTGACAGGCCTTATCTCAATTAGGAATGGGATACAGCTGTGGGACCCAAAAGTCATGTACCTGCATCAAACATGCGTAAGTACTCAAAAAGGAGCTCACAAACCAAGCACTAGAATGTGTGGAAAAGCTCAGTGTTCCATCCATAATTTGAAACATGCCCCTTAGGCTGGTGGTGTTAAGGTGCTTTCCTAGCAAATGCAAGGCCCTGGGTTCAATTTCCCACCACCACATAAGCCTGTGGTGGCTAATGCCCATAATCCCAGTACTTAGGAGTCTGAGGCAGAAGAATTGCCATGTGTTCGAGGCCCCCCTGCCTGGGCTACATACTGAGATCAGAACCAGCCTGCTGAATGCCACAGTGAGACCCAGTCTCAGAAAAAGATGCCTTTTTCCAAGAACAAGGAAAACCATTGACCAATAACCACTAAAAAATAATGTCTTCCTAATAGTATTGCGAGGAGGAAATTTGATGAAAGTGACATCTACATTAATAGGGCACAGGAAGAAACCTGTGTCTTTTCTCTTGCTATTTCCTCTTGGAATTAAGATTCTGAGGGCCTAATTAATAATATTCCAGCTTCTCTGTCTAGGACCTCTATATCCGTCACTACTCTAAGAGCTTTCTTCACATGAATTAACTCATTTCATTCTATCACTTACTAAGCAGGCATTTTTATGCATTTACAGGATGAGAAAAACTGAGGCACAAAGAAGTTAAATAACTCATCAACGATTATACAGTTAGTAAGGGCTGCAGTTGGTCTTGGCACCCAACCATCTCCGCCCTGGCATGCACACCCTAACTACTGTTCTCCACTGCCACATGACTCACTCTGGCTTCACCATAACACAAGAATTAACAGACAGAGGGCTTTTGCTTCAGTACAAAGTTCGTGAATTTTAAGTGCTATTCAAATACAAGATTTCAGTTTGACAGAATAATTAGGATCAGAGCCTGGGGTTGGCTGTAATGAGATATAAGCAGTTACATTCCACAGAAATGATACAGAATGATGACCCAGGAAAAATGAGGTAATGTCATTTCAATACTTATTTTTATTTTCTATCTCTTGTTAGATATGTCCTTTGTGTCTTTTTTTTAAATCTGCATTTTCTATCCTATTTTATTCTAATGACCATAAGAGACATATTTAATTTTAGATTCATCTTAGATTTTCCACTTTTTCCCCTTCTCAGGTGTCTCTTTAATTATTAAACATTAATGCTGCAAATAGTACAGAAATACCCTCTCCTTTTCTCAACAGTGAGACATTACATATTACATAGAAGATGAAGGCTTCTCTTTGACTCTTCCCACCACTGATGTCCCTCACTCTACTCCAGTGATAACTCTATTATCAATCTAATGTGCAACCTTCTAAATCTTTTATAAATATTTATATACTGCATATGTATCTGCAAAAAGTTGTTGCCCATTTTCTTCATGTTAAACAGGATGAGGCTGTGGGGCCTTCCTGGGACGGTGACTGCCTTCAGTCAAGGGTAAAGTCCTCCCTGTCCAGGGCATATGAGCAATCACAATGACCCATACACAGCTCACTACACAGCAAAGCCACTATCACGTCAGAGCAGGTATTTAAACCTTATGAAATCCTTGGCACAGAATCATTTCTAGAACTTGGCCAGTTCCTCCCTAGGCTTTGATCCCTTCAATTCTTGTCTGTGGTCAAAGATCTCAAACAAATTCCCTAGACAATTAAAAGGCAATGATCTTGAACAAATTCCCTGGATAATTAAGAGGCAAAGTGCCCGCAGGAGAGGGCTTCCCCCTTTCATGCTCGTAGGTGGATCCCTGGCACACATCAGGATTACCCCAGTTGACCTCAGCTGTAGCCCACTCTGACTATGAAACCAAAGTAAACATAATATAATTTTTTTGAATAGAAAAAAAGACATTGTTTTTTACATGCAAAGTGAAGGACCTGGAATTAAGAACTCTTCTAATTATAAAAATGCAGTCATCTTATAAATCTCTTTAAGTTCATCATAATACATCTATGCACACATCCATTCCAGGGTGGGTATTAGTGGCTGGAGATTATAGCTTTGCTCACCCATCATTAGCCCGGTTATTTAAGAGCTGGAAAGTGAATATGACCTGGGGTGGGTCTGTGGGTGGAGAGTCAGGAGAGATGAATAAGGAAGAAAGATTAAAAAGCTCTACAAAACAGGTTGAGTCCTTCAGAGCGAACGCGTAGATCTGAAATGCTCTCGACTATTTTCCAAGTGGTTCAAGGGGAAGTTAAAGGACTCTGGTCAAATATTAACCCAGTGAACTTGCTGGATGCTGTTCAGACTCAAGGGCCAGCAGCACCATGAAGCCAACGTCTGCAGAGAAATTACTGCAGCTCAGTGCCTCACAGGTTAGATTGTGAAACAACCCCCAACAGTGCCAGGTCTTAAGAGAACCTTCCGGTCCTTCCTTGATGGGACTGGATCATGGGGGAGACACTTAAAATGAAGGACCTGTGTGAGGAAATTGATGGAGATATGGGGTGGGCATTAGGGAGTGAGGAAATGTGGCTCAGCAACCAATGAAAAGGCTACTTAAAAAGGCATCTGCAGTATCCCTCCCTTCCCCTTAACCACACCACCAATCAAGCCAGGCTCTTTAACCAAACAAGCTTCAACTTCAGATCTTGTCCTGTTTAGCCCCCTCTGGGTCAGGTCCCCTTTCTGGTCACTTAGGGCTGAACAGTGAGTTATTTTAAGATAAGCTAAGAATCTCACCTCTTTACACCTGAAATGCCCTTGAAGCTCTCTCTAGAAACTGACCTGGTTTCCAGAAGAGGTGTCTGGAACAGCTGTTCTACTGAAATGTTCTAAGGACAGTGCAGATCACACAGGAACATCATCTTCTTACTAGAGCCCTAGAAGATTTTAGGAGGCACCTGAGGAGGAGCTAGGGAGGTCGTGGAGGACCTTATGGTAGGCAGAAAGCTCGGTGAAGCCTGTTTGGTGTTAGATGGTCCAAAGAAGCACAGTCTAAGGACTTTCTGTGCTGAAAAGATGTCCCATCTCTGCTCAATACAGAGCCACTAGTCACACAGCTACCAGATGCCTGTAATGTGCTAAGTACAACCGAGGAACCAAAAATTTTCCTTTTAAAATTTAAAATAAATTGACATTTAAATAGCTGCAAATGGCTGATGGCTATGGAATCAGACAGCACAAACCTAAGGCCTCCATACCCTGTGTATCCTGGAGGGTAAGTGTGCATTCATCCATTTGTCTGGACAGAAGCTTTAACTTCCATTAGAAGCATAAATGTATCCCTGACCTAAAAAGTAAAATTAGATAAAACACCTCATTCATCTATTATTGCTTCAAGGAAGCCTCCTCCTATCCCAGAGTATAAGGTTTCTCTGAAGTGAGTCTATGGCACTTTTCATGGTGCCTCTGGAAGAATATGTTTTTTTAAAAGACAGAATCTGGGGGCTAGAATAGCTCAGTGGTTAAAGTGCTTGCCTAGCACACTCAAGGCCGAGTTCAATTCCCCATCATCACATAAGCCAGGCACGGTGGTGCACACCTGTAAACCCAGCACTTGGAAGGCTGAGCAGAAAGACTGCTGTGAGTTCGAGGCTAGCCTGGACTGCATAGTGAGTTCAGGACCTGCCTGAACTACAGAGCAAGATCCCGCTGCAAATAAATAAACGTAGAATCTGTCTTTCCTCACCAAGGTGTGAGTCCCACCACATGTGATTTTGATCATCAGTGTGCTCCCCAGAACCTTGTCTATTCTCTAGGACAAAGGAGGCAGATATTTCCCACTGGACGGATGGAAGGGGTCGGGGGAAATAAATTAGAGGGGGAAGCAAGCAGGAATAAATGAATGAACAAACAAACTAGAGACACAATTCTAACAACTATGATTCTCAAAAGATAATCAAATTCCCCCAAACAAGAGTGAAGATATGTCACTCTAGTCTGCGGCTACCATTCAAGAACACACAGACATCCATTTCGTCCTCCTCCCGAGGAGAATGAACTTTTCTTCCCTTTACCCAAGAGCACATTGCTTGTACCTCAGTCTAGTATTTATCTAATCTATAGTTGACTTAATTTCTTAGAGGCCCTTTTCCCACTCTATATAGACTCCTGGTAGGAACGGACTATGTCCTTCTCCACTCAGCATTCCTCAGCCTTTGCTACCTCTGCCCTACAAAGTCCAAACGCGTTGGAAGCCTCCGTGCAGGCCCCTCCTTCCCACGCCAGCCGGGAGCATTCCTTGTTACGTGTTCCCTCTCACCACTCACACTCACAGCTATGGTTATCTTTGCCAGATTCACATGGGGAAGTGCAGCACACAGTAAATCTGAATTTCATATAAGGAAAAACTAATTTTTTTTTAGTGTAAGTACTTCCCATATAATACCTACAACATACTCAGATAAGAAAAAAGCATTTGTAGTTTCCCAGGAATCTAACTGGACATCTCATGTACACCTGGTACACCTCATCCAGGTCCGCCCTGGCAGCAGGCAGCCAACGAGTGAGGGCGTGCATGGCAGGGTGGGAAGCCAAGTAACAAGCACTAAGTTCTACTCTAGGGCTTCAGTATGTAAGAGGGGCAGTTACCCACCGTCTGCAGTTCCTTTGCCTGCAACTTGCCCACGCCCTGTGAAGAGCCTCTCAGTGTGCCACCGGAGTTCCATGTGCCCTCAACATGGCTCACTGAGGTCATGGGTCACTACCAGTTCTTTTCTAAGTGCAAGGCTTCCAGCTCCTGTCTGTCATACCTGCTGTGTGCCGGAAATGGTTCAGGCCTGGACGCACCACACTCAGGATAGTCAGGTCTGGCAGAGCTTCAAAGATGAAAATCCCAAGTGGCTACTGTTTCACATCTTAGTGCACATATGGGGCAGGGGCAGGGGGCAGGGGGCAGGGGCAGGGGCAGGGGCAGGGGGCAGGGGGCAGGGGCAGGGGCACAGCGTCCTGGGCTAATGTGGAGGCAGCAGATGAGTGAACCGGAAAAGCCACCTTTGGGAGTCCTGTTCAGATCTACAGTGGGCCATGTTACTGCTACTGGCCTTATGGCCGAGGGACACATGGAGCAGGGCACAGAACTGAACCTCTCCGCTGGCCTCCCAGAGGGAGAAATGGAGGAACGGTCACTGTTTCACATGAGACTGTTCTGAACATACTGCATGGCCCTCAACTCACTGCCAGAGGAGGGTGGGAATGCTTGGTGTGATTCCTGGCCTATGTTACAGAAGTAGTAACCTAAAGCTTCCTCATGGTAAACTGAATTCCATCCAGGACAAAAGCACCATTAAAGAAGAAGAAATAAGAGAAAATGTACATGGAAACCTATACTGGAAATGGAGCAACCAATTGTGGGGGCGGAGCAACCAATTGTGGGGGTGGAGCTACAAGAGGCCACTCATGGGATGTTCAGGCCCCCTGCTATTCTCTGAATGACATGTACAAATTCCCAAATGGTACCCAAGCAGCACCAAATATGAATGTATGATTTGAGGTCTAAATTGGTTTCTCTAGGCAGTTTTTCATTGGGGGCCTACAGAGAGTCCTTAAATACCTGATGTTTAAGTAAAATAGCACATATATACAGCCAGGAACCAGCCCCAGACCCTAAGCTCTAAGCCACTCTCTTACGCAGTTTCTCAGAAAGCCATGTTCTAGATGCCCCCATGTACCAGAGTCAGTTAGCAATTCCATTTGTTTTTCCCCTATAGGAGCCATCACATAAGCAGCAACCTTGAGAAATAAGAAAGTCAGGAGAATGAAAAAATGTTACGAAAATTAAAATGAACACCACTAGAAATCATCATACAGTATGGAAAGATTCACAAAGATGTTACACTTGGTGGCTCAAAGGATCATCCCAACCCTTCTCCAGGTGAATTCAAAACCATCCCTCAATATTTTTAGGGATTGGTTTCCAGGATTCTACACAAATATCAAAATCCTCAGATGGTCAAGTATCTTACCATAAAGTATAATAGTGTAGTATTATTATGTAACCTAGTCATATCCTGTGAACCTTAAATCTCCTCTACATTACTTATAATACTCAGTATAATGCAAATGCTATGTAGAGAATTAGTATTTGTATTGTTTAGGGATTGATGACAATGAGAGAAAAAATGTTTCTAAATATTTTCAATCTAGTTGGTTGAATTTGCAGTCATGGAGACCACAGACACACAGGCTGACTGCATAGGTGGGTGATGTCCCACAAGGACAAGCCTGGCCATGTTCATGGCCATCCAAGACTAGGGCCAGCACATCACTCGGCTGCTTCATGCTGTGTTCCTTCCTAAATGGGAAAATGAGCCCTTCCAGCAAGGCAGACGTGGGGAAGCAGCATGCCTTTCTTGTGAGAATCTGTAATTCAGGAGGGGGTGGGCAACTAGAATGGAAGAGTGGGAAAAAAAGTTCTGATTTGGAAATTTCCAGTGGCTTTCGGACCCCCTCCAGCTCATCAATGAGCCCTTTCAGGTTCCCTCTCCCCATCTGAGTTCCCATTTCCTGTCCAGCACACTGTACTCATTGATGGGGTATCAGCAGATCCCACCAGCTCATGCTGGAAGGACTCAGGGAGACTGGACAGGAACTGAGAGGGGAAAAGGAAGAAGGTGGGAGGGCAAGGAATGGCTTTCAGTCCCATCTGCAGGGGGATATTCGATCCTTCTTGCTAGATTAAAAGAAGATTTGTGATTCAGGAGGCCAACTCAACATTGGCTTGCTCTTAGGTAGAGCAACAAGGACAAGGAGATAAAATTAGGAATTAGGGAGAGAACACGAAGGCCTGCCTCTTCTAGACAACCCACCACCAAAGGCCTGCAATGCAAGGAATGGATTCTGGTTATGAGGAACAGAAGCAGTTGTGTCTTACTTGTGTTTTTGTGGGGTTACACCAGACTCTCTACCTGGTTTCAGATTCAACCAATTGAGGATAACAAATGCTTGAAAAAATTTTTTTTATACTGAGTATGTATATACTGTTTTTCTTGTCACTACTCCCTACAAAATACAGTGTAATGGGCCATTTACATTGTGTTTATATCATATTAGGGGTTAGAAAGTAAACCTGAGGAGGAATACGGAATACCTCAGCTTTCCCTTCCTGGTAAAGGAAGGACTGTTGTCCAATTCAAAATGATTCTCCCTTTACTGGTATTTGCCTCTGAAACACAGAGGTAGGCCATGCCGGTACTATATGACACTCTACCCACTTTGATAGGTCCACAGAGGTCACATGAGCAAAGTCAGGCTAACCAAAGTCTTTTGCAGGACTTGTCAAATTGAAACTGTGAGAGTCAGTGTCTCTGTTGTTATGAGCCACAGATGTAAAATTCAAAAGCTGGCTGGGCCTGATGCCATATGACTAATTCCAGCACTCTGGGAGGCTGAGGCAGGATGAGCCAAGATCAAGCACAGCCTGGACAATTTAGCAACTCAGATTCTATATCAAAAGAAAAAATAAAAAGAAGGGAGCTATCACTCAGGACAAAGGCCTTGAGTTCAAGCCCTAGGACTAAAAGAGAAAGAACAAATTAAAAAGCTGCTGACGGCCAAGTTCTTCGAGATACAAAGTAAAAGCAGCTGAGGACAGCAGCAGAGGGAAGCAGAGACAAGACTAGGAGTGCTGAGCCAGGTTTCAGGTGAGCCTGAAGCCCACTGCCTACTGCCCTTCTTTCTCACTGCCTGGTCAATTGCATAAGCTTCCCTGCTGTATTTCTGTTTGAGCTGGCACAAGTATAAAACTGTCACTTGTCATCAAAAGAAGTCTAAGCACATCAGCTGGCATGGGGGCACTGCCATGGTAACTGCAGGACCCATGCTGTAGTCCCTGTGGGAACACGGCTACATGAATTGGAGACACCCACCCACCATCCACATGTTCCACCTGGGTGGCAAGCACCTTATTTGGTTAGACAGACACGGTGGTATGCCCAGTTTGTGTCTACAGTGCAAGAAACTGCTTATTTTCTGTTTCAGTCATCTTTGCATGTTTGCTTTTCTTTGCCTCTGATGATGTAGCGGCTTGTCTCATCTTGGATACTTGCAGACATGTCTGCTCAGGCGCACAGAACCCACAGCTATTCTCCACCTCTCCATCACGGCTTCCCATGCCCCAGATGAAAAAAGGTGACAAAGCATGACTGTCAAGACCATCTGGGGGAAGCCAGTAAGGTCCTGAGTGTCAGCATGCAACATCTAAGACAGAGACAGAGCTCCATCAGCGGGGCTCCCTTGCCTGGCCCTCTGCGCCAGCACAGGTTCCGGCCCTGACGGCTCTGAGGGAGGCACTCAGAGAAGTGAGGACACGAGACAGTGTACCAGAGAGAATTCAGTCACCATCTGAGAACTGGCCAACTTACCTGCAGGTCAAAGAACTTGCTGTACCTCCGGTAGATGGTCTGGGAGGTAGAGTCGGACCAGGTCACGTTGATAATGTAGACCTGCAGGAGGGATAAGAGCAAATGAGCAGGTGACCAAGGCTGAGCTTCCAGCTGTGCCAGGCAGCATTTCACATGATGGCAGGGGCACTAGGAACAGGGCCATTCTTTTTCTCATCTCATATGTTTCCAGGTCCAGTACAGATGTAGGTATCATGTACATGTAGATGTCTGAATGCACACATGTACAAACACATACACACTCAGACACCCCTGTGTACAGAAGCATTCAATAAAATGCTAAGTATTACCTTAGCATGATAGGATTAAACAACTGGTCCTAATTTCTTTTTATGTATATATACTTGATAAAAAGAACACAAATTTAGAGTCAGTTTTTTCTTATGTATGTATGTATTTCCTGTACTGTGTATTTAACCCAGGGTCTTCGCGCTAAACTCTATCCCCACCTTTTTAAAACTTTGAGACAGTTTTTAAGTTGTTTTAAGTGCCCTCACTAGTTTCTTAAGTTGTTCAGGCTGTGCTCAAACTCATCACCTTGTGATCCTCCTGCCTCCACCCTCAAGAGTGCTCAGAGCACAAGCGTGCACCATGATGCCTGGCAAGTCAGTTTTGTTTTTAACAGCTAATTTTCACTGGTTCTCAAACTTTATGGTGAACAAGCTGCCACAAAAGGTATTCTAAAATTGTAGGTGCCTGGGCTGTCCTCTCTGGAACTCTGCATAAGCAGACCTGGACTTGAGGGGTAGGCTGACACCCACACTGTTAACAAACCTAAGTTACTTTGCTGCAGTTCATCTTCAGATGATTCAACTCATGTTGAGTAACACTTCAGGAGACCACAACAACTTCAGAGACGTGCGACTCATTTCTGCATCTCTACATCTGAGCTGAGTGCCTGGTACAGAGCAGGTGCTTAAAAATATTTTGCTAAGCTGAACAAGCAAATCAGGCTTCTGAGATAAGCAGATCTGGGGAAGAGATGTTAGCACACTTGAGATTTGAAAACTTTTCTCTTTGGACCCCTCACAGCAAAGGTATCTCAGGGCCAGACTGTACCTCAGTCTCAAGCGTCCCATAGGTTTTGTGGAGCTGCTGCCTTAGGCCAATGCACAAGGCTATGTGGCCCAGCAGATCACTGGAAAAGGACAGAAAGCGCCCCGCCCTCACCATCTGGCCAGCTGCGGCCACTGTTTTTGTCCTTCCTGGGAGAAGACTGAGCTGGGGAGGTGGGCCCCCTCCACAGCCGCAGGGCTATGCTGCTGAACTGTCTTGGTGCTCACAGTGAGGTGATGGTTCCAGGCACCTGGTCAAGGAAGAGCACAGATGGGATACAGGTGAGGCCTCAGGAAAGATCCCAGTGCTGGCTGCTACGCCTGGATGCCCATCAGAATTACCTGTTAAATTGCAGACCCCGACCAGGCCTCTCTACCTAGTGATTCTGATTCCATAGTTCTGAGGGACTCTGCCAGGGAGAAGAACAATACAGTCAGGGACACCAGGATCTAGGCCACGGTACAGGAGAACCGTGACAAAGAGCAGCAGTAGCATTTGGACACCCGCGATCAGGCTGGGTGATGGAGCAGAGGCCTGGAACAGAGCATGCACAGGAGTGCTGAGGCTTCGTACTTGGCTGCTCAGCTAATGGCTAAGGACACAAGCTCTGAGTCCTGTCCCCTATTCCCTTCTATCACTGTCCCTCCTCCTGTTCCACTGCCCTCAGCTCATTCTGCAATGCGACTGAGGGGAGAGCTGTAAAACCATGCAACTAGAACTGATGTCGCCACCCACAGATGGGGCATCTATGACATGATATCCTTATAAAGACAAGCATTAAGTAAAAGATAATCCCAATCCTGACATACTGAGGCAGGCCTATCATCCCTGCGCTTTGGTAGGCTGAGACAAGAAGATCTCCTGGCCTGGGCAAATTAAACTTGATTTGAGCTGAAAGACTGAGAAGCAATTAGCCTGACTACTAAGAGAACTTAATGAGACTCTGTCTCAATATCAAAAATAAAAATGGGCTAGGATGAAGCTCAGCATGAAGGTTCTGGCCTTGATCCCTAGGTACCACCCATACACACAAAAGATTGTCCCTATCCTTGTAAGTTCAAAATAAATATTGACTTATTCTAATAAATAGATAGGGGTATAGGTTCCTTTAAATCATCTATAAATGCATGTCTTACACAAAGAATTGTGAAGCCATTTAGATAGCTAAATACTAGCTAACATTTAGGCAACTAAATGTTACTATGTAACAGTACAGTATAAAATATGAATACACATTAGATCACTTCATTTTCAGCCCCATGAAGTAGCTGCCACTGTTGACCTAGATGGGATGGGCAAAGGAGAGGCTCAGAGTGGCCTGAGGTCTCACAGTTAATAAAATCAGAGTAGAAGACTTGAACTCCAGCTAGTTAAGTCCACTCCCCATGTTCCTGCACACACTAGACATCTTCGTCTGTTTTCTGCTATTATATCTGAGACTCAGCAAATTATAAACAATAGGAACTTATTTGCTTCTGAAGGTTAGGAAGCCCCAGAGCATGGTGCTGGCATTTGGGCAGCCTTGTGGCACAGGGTTGAAGGGCAAATGGGTACAAGACACAGAAGAAAAGGGCAAACCCACTCCTATGCCAGCAGCATTAGTCCATCCAGGAGAGCAGAGCCCTGCGAACCCCAACACCTCTTGGAGGTCACTTAATAGGAGCATGATAGTAATTACTATTTATTTATTTTGAGACAGGGTCTTGCTCTGTAGTCCAGGCTGAACTCACTATGTAGTCCAGGTTGCCTCAAACTCACAGCAATCCTCCTGCCTCAGCCTCCCAAGTGCTGGGATTACATGCATGCACCACCATACCTAGGTTTTGTGGTGTTGAGGAATCAAATTCAGGGCCTTGCACTTACTAGACAAGCACTCTAACTGCTGTGCTATTCCTACAGCCCCAGTAATTAAACTTTAGCATGAGTTTGTAGGAGACATTCAAACCATACTCACTGGACTATCTTTAAATCACACTACTTGATCAGAACTCAGTAGACATCTTTTAAGTTTAAAATTAAACTTCAAATGGGCTGAAAAATCTGAATAGCCCTTACTCAGGAAGTGGTCTAGAGAAACATGGCAGAACAAAGGCAGCCCAAAAGACCCAAGATCATGAAGAGACAGAATGTGGGGCCCAGACACAAGCCAAAGGCCAAGAACGTCACGGAACCAGACCAACACACAGGGCACCCTCGCACACAGCTGGTGTCACTCACTGTAGCAGGAGGCTCTGGGACTTTCACAGAGATCAGAACCCACCCTACTCCCCCTGCTGACCTCCAGCTCCATCTCTCCCGCTTCCCCACCTATAAGTACATGGCCCCAGGTGGCCCAGCCAGCCCAGCAAGTGCACCTGAACTTCCCTGCAGGATGCTAGACCGCAGCCATTCTCTTTGCCCAGCCAAGCAAAGCTCAGAGAAAGGGCTTAACTAGGGCTTAACACCCATGCTCCATCCTGTGGAGTAATCAGGGGCTTCCCTTTACCTCCCAGAGCGAATTAATCACCTGCTCACAGCTCTAGCCAGCCGGGAGGGTTCAGGGAGGTTCCTGGGGCTTTTCGTTTTGCAAGGCTGGGGACCCGAGGAAGCTAAGAGGCTTCTTCTTTGGTAGAAAACAAAACCAGGGCCCAAGACAGTGACTTACCAAAGAAAAAGGCAGCCAGATGAGAAAGAACGAGTTCTGGCTCCAGCCAGAACTGACTCCTAGTATCTTCCGTACTGGCTATGAGACCCCACCCCGCCTCTCAGGCCACCAGCTTCCTCCTCAATACGGCAGTCTCCACTTGGACAGCTGTCAAGCCTGATGCATAAACGTCATCACTGTAATGTGCTCATTCCATCAGTGGAGAGCTGAGAACCCAAACTCCCAGATTGAGAGCCCAGAACTGTTCTCCACATGACTGGAGCAGGCCCTCCTTGGAAAAGTGCTGTCTTACCATTTAAACTAGTAGAAAATACACAGGAAATTGTCTCTGCCTGAAGCCATACCACAAGCATATATTCTAGAGAACCAGCCAGAGGAAAGAAGTGATGGAGAGCTATCCACATGGCCCTGGCTGGTCATGGCCACTCAGCCTGAACACAGCCATTCTCCTTCCTCTCCCTGCAGCTCTTCTTTCCCAGTTTTGTTACAGAGCATTCTTGCCCTCACTTCCTACATAACCCTGCATGGCAACAGCACGAGTGGGAAGTGAAGGTAGGAAGTGGGGTTCCATTCTCGGGATCTCTGAAACTTCCAGGCCCCCTGGCTCCTCCTGGACAGCTAAAACCCTGAGCTGAGGAAATGGTCAGAGTCCTCCCTGGAGATAAGACCAGAAGTATGAGGACAGTCTCCAGATCCTGCTCTTTCCTCTTGGCAGGAGGCTCTTCTGCTTCCTTCCAAACCTGGAAAATCCGAGATAATCACTCCAGACGAGCAACGATAGACAGAATTCCAGCCAAGCCTATTCCCAGCCCCCATCCCAACCCAGAGTTGCTCAGGTCTCCTTAAGCTGGTTCTGCCAGCACTGGAAACTTTAGAGATAAACTGCAGACAAAGAGCAGGTGTCAGGAAGGGGGACAGGGCAGAGGTCACCTGAGAAAGCCAGCTCTGTTTATAAAGCCTGCTTTAGAGGCCCAGATAAACTCCCCTCTGGTCCTAGGAGCTTCCAAGATAACATTACCCGGCAGCTGGGTCTCAAGAAAGGCTTAGCAATTAAACATCCTGCTTCTAAACACGTTACTTGGGTTATGTTTCCTGGGTGGAGTTTCCCTTCCTTCTGGATTTTGAAAATGCAGGGATTCAATTTCCCTGTCTCTGGCCATTTCTCGTAGATGGCAGCTATGAAGCCTTGCTAGAGACCAGCACTGTGTCCAGCTTCCCCTGTGTCCATCCAGAGGAGACTCAGAATGTCATGTTTCCCTAACCACTCACTATTTACGGAACAGAAACCTCACTACAGGAATAAGCCTGGAACTCTAGCAGTCTGTCAGCGTGACTGGCCCACCTACCTGAGGCAGCACTGGCCTCCTGTCTATCTACTCAGTGCACAAGGCCCAGCAGTGTCTGAGTCTCCCAAGCAGGTAAGTCTGTCTGCTATTAGCAGTGCCATGTTCACCCAGAACATGACCTGATGCAGATCAGACTCCCAGCTCAATGCCAGAGCACGGGCAATGAAGCCAGTTTGGTTCCATGGAGATTCTCCTCAGTGAGATCTGGGCTGTGACCAACAATTGCAAATGTATGGCCCAACCATTCCTAGAAGGCCTAAGAGCTGACTGTGCTTAATTAGAGAGTTTTGGTAAATACCTGTCTCTCCTTTTGCTGGCAGAAAGTACCAAGGATCTAAAAACTATAGAGAAAATCAGAAACTGTGGAGAAAAACTTCTATCTCCATGGTACTACAGCATCAAGGTCCTATTTTTCCTGGACCCCTACCAGATGACCCTGGCCCCAGGCCAAATGGACATTCAATGACAATCTCACTTGCTCACACCACTGTGAGGCCAGGACCAGCTGACCAGGCCTAAAACCACTGCATAGTTGGACAAGGTGTCTGCCCAAAGGTTGCCTGATTAAGGGCACAGTAGGGCTAGTCCCCAGGCTGTACACCTTGCCTTGCAGTTGCAGCTGGAGCCATTTAGGAAAAGGGACATTCTATTCCCTTGAGTGGAATGTCATTGCTTTCTAGGTTCTTTGAGATCACAAGATCTCCTCAGAACCCAGCCCCGCAACTCCTTCCAACTCTGACGTCTATGGATGAAGAGATGCCTAGTATCTGGGATGAATTACTAAGGACTATGGTCCCAGGAGTCAGAATGAACGCAATCCAGCAGCCATGAAAAGGGAGTTTACATTTGGGAATATAATCATTGCTCTGGCTTCCTGCTAAAGAAGTTCATCGTGCCAAGTTCTCCCCCAAGATATCAAAGTCAGCGCACTCAAGGTACCAAGCTCTATCCATGGATTAAGCCCCTACTGTGGGGGCTGAGGAGAGTGGGTGGCACGAAGTCCCAAATTTAGCCAGGATGGACTTCTAGATTCAGGACACCCAGCTGGATAGATGAGCCCCGAGCTGCTGCCCCCAGCGTAAGTGGCTATACCCAATACTCTATCTCCTCCCTGCTATGGACCACGAACCCTCACCTGTGGTTTGTTTGGTTTGGTTTGGTTTGAGACAGGGTCTCGCTCTGTAGCCCAGCCTGCTCCTGAACTCACTATGGAGTCCAGGCTAGCCTTGGAGTCATGGCAATCCTCCTACCTCAGCCTCCCGAGTGCTGAGATTACAGGCATGCCTAGCTACATGTGGAGCTGGGAATTGAACTGAGGGCCCGGCACTTGCTAGGCAAGCACTGTAACTGCTGTACCATTTCTCCAGCCCCCTCATCTGTGTTATTAAATATTTCTCAACATCACTTGGCTATACCTAGAGAGAGTCTTCCAGAGTTCCAACAACTGACCTGGGCCCCCGTTAGCCTTGCAAGTCTGTGTCCACCCCTTGGGTGCTTATCCTACGCCTTTCCTTATTAGCCGATTATTATATTCACTTTTGCTAACTGTGCCCAGAGTAATCCAGTACTGACACACGCTAAGCCCGTCTTCATTTTGCAAGGGTGAGTCCATCTTGCTCCCAGGTCTCCCTCTCAGCAGTTGTCTTCTCCTTTTCTTCAGGCCTGCCATTCTGCTAAGTACACTAAGATACTGACTTAGCATCTAAGAAACTCTACAAAATTTGCAGCAAGAGAAGGCTGTAGCACCCTTAGAAATTGTTCTCCAGCCCCACGGCAAACCCCTAAGAGGCCAAGGGGTAGAATAAAAATAAATCTGACTGCATACGAAAGTCTTTGCCAACTTAAAACTCTGCCAGCAAAATCAAGTTCAATAGCTCGTGGCCACTTGGCTAAAGCTTCTGAGCTCAAGTGCAACAATGAGCACCCTCAAGATGGGTGGGGCCCTATCAAAATTCCATTTCTTATTCTGGGTATTAGTTGGCTTCTGGGAGTAGGGAGGGAAATAATGGTACAGACTTGGGCAACAACCACCACTAAGAAGCTGGATATAACAGCAACTGATACTCCAATAAACACACCAGCTGACGGCAGGGTTAATGGCTGGGAGGTAAACCCTACCCAGTCCTCAGCCATACGGACTCCAGACTCTCACTGGACCTGGTGTTCCCAGAGCTGTCCCAGTGAATGCAAAAGAAAGGTTACCAGAAAAGCTCTGAAAGGGATGGGATGCACACCAGAAGGTCCACCCAGAACCACACATGTACTGTCCCTTCCAAAACACAGGAGAGCCACAGCAGACTGCTGAACCCTTTTCTGGGAGGAAAAGAAACTTTTACAAGGGATAATTTGGAAAACAAGGAACAATGTACAGACTGCTATACTGTCATGCCATATTTCAGAGCTTAGAGTGGGTACCATCGCAAGCAGAGCCTGCCCACTTTTGCAAGAATCACAGACTTTGACTATTTATTCAAGTTAGAGGGTGACAGGGAGGCAAGAAATTTTGGAGAAAGCTTCCAAACTGGTTTTGCCCTCACTCATGACTAGGCACAAGGGGCAACAACAGGATTCTCAATTTTTAGAGGGTTGTTGTGAAAACTGAACAAGCTAACCTGTATTAGAATAGAAGCTCCCTGAAGGTAGACCCTGACATCCTAATGCCCCCAGTGGACTCACTGAATATTCCCCAAATAAGGGGAAGCACAAAGGAACCAGCAATCGTAGAGTGAGTACTCAGCTGGCACCTGGGCTGGTGTCAAGCTAAAGAGAAAATGAGGCAAAGTTCTTAGTCTCCAGGCCCTCACAACTGGGCAGGGATACAAGACTCAAACTGACAAATCAAGTAGGGAGATGGAGTAGTGGGGTGTCAACACCTGAGCCTCCGAAGGGACCAGGGGGTGATGGTTTTAATAAAAGCACTTACTGAGTGTGAATTTTAGTGCTAACGCTTCCCTGCGGTGTGGGCTTGAGCAAGTATCTCAGCATCTCTGAGCCAGAGTTTCATTAGCTGCCAAGTGTGGTTTATAATGAAGCTCTCTATTAAACATAAGGATGTGTGTGGAGTGCTCAGCACAAGGTCAGGTGTGGTGAAGCATTAGCTGTTTGGACAGTCAGGAAGAAGGAGAGAGATTACTCATTTCATTCTGTTTGCCAAGAGAATTGGATCATGACACCGTGAAAAGTAATGGGGGGGGGGGGGTCAAGACACAGAATACACAAACACACCCACCCACACACACATGTACATGCACACACACGCCACTGGTGGAACCACTAATAATAAGCTCGGCCTGGGAAAGTAGCAGAGCAAAAATAACTCCGCTGCCCAGGGCAAGGAAAACAATGATTGTCCCCAGGAGTGTCCGCTGCAAGGACGGATGGCTGTGGCTGGCCCCTCTGAGGTCGGACACTTTTTTCCTCTTTCTTTTTTCCATGTTTCCTGGAGAGGAAGTAAGTGTGTAAGCTGGAAGCTCTCCAGATTCACAAACCCTACAAGGTCCTGAAAGAAAAGATGGGCTGTCAAACCTCTAGCCCCAGAGTCACCAGAACTAGAGAAATACAGCTTGAGGAGTCCACTCTTCAAACCCTTCTCTTAAGTGTGCAAACAACTCCATCCACCAGGAACAAGAGCGATTGGCACTCTTGTCCATCAAGCATCTGCTATGTTGCAGGCGTTGCTAAGCACTTCATCCAGATTATTCATTTATTCCTTAAAATGCTCTATGAGGAACACGTATGGCCTCCAGCTCACAAGGCAACTGATGCATGCACAAGTAACTTATCTACTCAAGCTTGAATGCACACGAAGCTACAGAGCTCAGCCCAAAAGTGGCCAGTTACTCCATGGCTGGACAACTTTGTTCACTTTCATGACACCATACTGACTGGAACAAGACAGTATCTGCAACAAGGATTGTCCATGGTGGCTCAACCCGCTGCTCCGTCAGCTCATGCAGGCAATCTCCTAGTCAGCGCTGAGGCTGCCCGTGAGGCAGGCAATAGGGATCCCTGCATTGGAACCAGAGCTCTATTTTGCATGGTTTAGAATCATCAGACTAGCCCTATGAAAACTGCATCCTCTTTCTGGACCTCAATTCCACGTCCACAACATGGAGGAGGCAAAACTCCTGCTTCACTAAGAAGGTTAAAGAACACAAGTAAAGAACCATCCTGGGCGACCCACTCTGGATCTCTCCCAGACACAGGAGTTTTTACTCCTCTGTCCTCTGTTTGTAAATAAAGGCCTATTTTAGTTATTCTTAAAAAAAAAAAAAAAAAAGAACAAGCCCAGCGTTTAGGACAACACTCAATAAACATGACTTCCTGTCACAACTGGCTCCTACAAAGTGCCTGCACAGCCTTTTTCACTCTAAATTTATTTTCTTTCCCTGAAAGATTCTGAGGGCACCGATTAGCACTGGGCCTGGAAAAGAAATTCACTTGGGGTTTCTAGAGCTCTGGGCATGGTCGCCACTGGCACAATCCCCAGAGCACCTGAGAGTATGTCGTTGACCTTTGTACCTTCCTTCCTTCAACCCTGCCACCACCCTCTGGTCCCACGCCAGCTTATCAGAGGTTACCTTGAACCAGCAGGTGCTCCAATGGAGAGGCCAGCAACAGGCAGTGGATATCCTGGGTAATGCCCAAGAGCCCAGAGAAGGCGGCAATGCGCCCAAGCTGGGGGAGCAAACTATTCTCTGATGAAAATTTAAGGAGACCCTTGGATGTACATTGCTCTTGGGGATCTATAGTCTTGGAAACTTTAACTCCTAAATCACCAAAAGAATTGTGCCCAGGAGCTACCAAGGGGTTCCGATACAACTCAGTGGATCTAGGAAAGAGTTAGAAGGGGACCCCTGCTCCACACACTTTTAAATCTTCTGACCCTGGCCTACTGACTTCAACACACACAATGTGCCCCGTTTCATCATCACACCCTGGAGAACAAGGCAAAGGTCAATACACACAGCTTGGTTTCCTCTTCCCGGGCAACACAGCAGCCAGGGAGGGCCAGAGGCCAGCAGCTCCACACATTCTGCCTGCAGGGGAAGTGACCCCTCGCCTTCCTCCCCACCAGCTGACACGCTCACACCTTCCTCTATGCTGTGCTCAGCAAAGCTGGACATAGGCACAAAGCTCTCCTTAGGAAATTGTTGCCTGGGGCAGGCTGGAACGATCTTCTGGGAGAGTGTTTTGGCATTCTCTAGCCCCATACTTGCATTCTCTTTGACTTAGCAGTTGGGATCTCTGAGAATTTATTCATACAAGTGTATGCATGTATGCCAGATGTTGATTACAGCAATAAACAATACTGAATACTAAATGTTTGTTGATTTTAAAATGTTATATGAATTATGGTTCATACATCTGTTAAAGACGTTAAGGCTAGACTTTTATCATTGTGGGAAAACCATCATGGGATAGTGAGAAAAGAAAAGAAAAGCCAACAGATTCCAAAATAGAATCTGTCCTACATGACTGCATTAACGTGGGATAAATCTGTATGTTTGTATAAATGTACATTAAAAAGAAAAAAAATACAACAAATGGGTAACAATTTGATAGCAGTTATCTGGGGAAAGAGAAACAAAGGAGAAACAGGAGCACTTATGCTTCCTACTTCATATATTTCTAGATCATTTCATTTCATTTGAATACAGCTTTCAAAATTTAACACAAGATTTCCATCTTAGAAAACAACTGTGTCCTCGTAGCTGGACTCTCTTGGACACTGCGCTGACATCCAGCACTTGCTCATTCCCTTGGAGGCTGTAAGGGAATTTGAGGTTTCATGCTGAGCTCTTGAAGCCGACCTCTGCAACCTTGGCTGCACATTACAGTCACCTGGGGTTCTTTAAAAACCACTCCTGCCCAGGTTCCACCCACCTCATAGGCATAAGAGCTGGGAGAAGGTAGGGGGAGGACAGCAGTCTTTAGGAGTTTTAAGAGCTCCCCAGGTAGATCTACCAGGAAGAACCACTAAACTGGACCAACACCCTGAAGACCACTGGACTAGTTAAACAAACAAACAAAAGCACCTCTGTAAATGGAAAGCAATATTATAGTGGAATTTGTTCTCTCAAGTCAGCTCTGTTAAGAGGTTTTGATAGGGAATATGTACTCAACTTTTTCTTTGAATTCTGCTTCCAAATTTGGAATTTATCAGCTGCAGTGGGGAAAAGAAAACAAGACGCCGGGTCCCTTAGTTGTGGGCTGTGGCTGTACCTAAGCTTTCTTTGGCAGCCTGTGCCCACCCCAACATCCAAGGCCTACATCAATGACTAAGAGGTTGGAGTCTGGCCCTGCCTGGCTCAGGAGGAACACAAGACACGGAGATGGCCAGTAAGTGAAGGTGGCTTCAAAAAATTTAAAAGACTATCACAACGCAAACTTCAAACCAGCTGTATGTAAAAGAAGACAGTAAACAGTGAGTGTGAGGTATGGGGAAGGCAGACTCTGTCCACATTAGAATGGGTTTTATAGCCACCAGAGTGGGCCAAGGAAAGAAAGGGCTAGGGACGAGGGGTTTCCTGACTGTGGTGTTGCTGGAAACCCCCTTACCACTTACTCTCCAACCTTTATCAGATCTGAAACAAACTTTTTAGCTAAAGTCCACTGGTAACTTAGTTCCTTTAGCTAAAAGAAATTTCCTGCTCTCAACAATATAGTCTGAGCCCCAGGTGAGTGCAGGTGCTATTCTAGGTGTTACAAATACAGGCAGTGCAGTGTCTGGCGTCACGAGCTTATATTGAGACCATAAGGAAATACAGAAGACCACTGCTAAGGGCCCACTTAAACTGTGGGGGAGACACCACTTCAGACTGAAGGCCAAGGGAGATGCTTCTGGGATGAGGATGTTTTGAGTCTACTACAGAAAGCAAAAGCACAAGTCACCAGCTAAGGATATGGGTGAGACCTCAGGTGGACCCAACCCAAAACCAGAAAGGAACAGTATCACACATCACACACAAAATGAACTCAAAACGGATCAAACATCTCAATGTGACAGGTAAAACTATAAAAATCTTGACAGGCATAAATCTTTGCAGTTCTGGATTAGTCAGTAAATTCTAGCACCACAATCATAGAAAAATGAACTAGAGCTTATTTTTTAATTTCTTCAAAATTAAAAATTTCTGTACTTCAAAGAATAGCAACAAGAAAGTGAAAAAATCCCCAGAATGACAAAAAATGTGGATTATGTATCTGATAAAGGATGTACACCTATTCAGATAACACTTTCAAAGCCAGGCCTGGTGGCACAGGCCTGTAATCCCAGCACTCTAGGGGGTGAAGATGGAAGAACTCCAAGTTTAAGCCCAGTCCAGACAACTTAGCAGCAACTACCAAGATTCCATCTCAAAATTAAAACCAAAAATGAGTTGGAGATATAGTGAAGGCCCTAGGTTCCATTCCTAGTACTACACACACACACACACACACACACACACACACACAACTTCTTGAAATTGTGACAATATAAACAGCTGCATTCACACAACTCTGAATATACTAAAAAACCACTGAACTGCATATTTTAAAGGGGTAAAATTAGCTGTTGTTAAAAAGTTAAAAGGAAAAATATGTCACCCTTGGTTAAGGAATTCTTAATGCCAGTTCTGCGTCCTCTCGGCTTTATTCTTCGAAAGTCCAGTGAAACTTGCGGCCTCCTAGAAACCTCCCTGGGTTGCCGCAGCCCTGGGTGCTCCCTCTGCCCTTCATCTGTATGCAGCATGCCGTATGAGGATGGCTTGGGTCCCATCCTTGAGCCTGAGGGAAAGCCAAGCTGGACCTCTGAAATGTCCACATCACTGATCACCAACACTGCCTCACTGCAAATGTCCCCAATAAAAGGAAGAAAACTGATTTGAAGAGGATTCATCTGGTTTCCTTGGTTCATCGAAAAGAACCCCCAGACCTCTAATGCTGAAGCCGGAAAGAAGTGATGGCCCAGCCTGTTCTCTTTGCCTAGAGAGTTTGCTGGCCCCAGCACACCCTGGCGCACAGTAAAAACTTCCTAATACGCAGCAAAGCTGGGTGTGCCATCAGCTTCTGTTTGGCATCTAGGACAGGAAAACTGCACTTAAAGCCCACTAACCCTGTTCTGACACTAGAATATCCTACAGCTAGGTGAAACTGGCTCATCTTTTCTAGACTGTGTTCCTACCTCTCTTTGTAGTCCTGATGCTGGAATTCGGCCCGGGCTTCTTCCACCTGGCCCTGCTGCCCTCTTTGTCCCAAGCCAGGCCTCACAGGGCCTCTCTCTGCCCACAATCTCCTCCCCTTTTCTAAAGGCCTTGCAGGATTTGGAATCAAAGCACCGGCTTCAGCACTGGAGACTCCCATTACCAATATTGTGCATATCCATTCCCCAATCCATTTGTAGAAGTCTTCAACTGGGTTATGAGATCCTTGAAAGCAAACATGTTATCCTGATTTCCCTTGTTTTCTCTACACTAACAACATTTGGACAGTGGTAGATTTTCAATAAATCCACGTTGCTTGTTCAATCAAATTCAGTTCAGTCTAGCCAAGACGTGTTCAAGAGTTCACTATGTGCTGAGCTTTGTACTAAACACTGGCATAAAAAAACTCATGTGAAATACCATACAGCTCTGTCTTGGGGAGAGGGGTTGGGGGGAAGAGAGGAGGGACTGTGGGCTGGCAAGAAAAAGGAGCACAAAGATATAAGGTGCCCTAAGGCCAGGGTAAGAGCTGCGCACAATGCTGAGGAGCACAAAGGAGAAGCGCCATGCTGGGAAGGTGTTTCAGTCCATATAAGGGGACACGTGAGACTGGGTAATTTATAAAGAAGGTAAATTTACTTTGGCTCATAGTTCTGGAGGCTGGGAAGTCCAAAAGCATGATGGCAGCTCTGGTGAAGGCTTCCGACAAGCACCAGAATATGGCAGAAGAGCAGAGGGCAATCGAGAGTGTATGGCACAAGGGGCAGCCTCGCTTTAAAACCAACCTCTCTCCATAACTAACCTCTACCCAAAGGCAAGCACTAATACTTTTTAACTCTTAAGTCTCCACATCCCAATACCACCACAGCGGCAATCAAATTTCAACAAGCATTTTGGAGGGGACAAAGCATATTCAAATCACAACAGAAGGTTCCCCGAGGAGGGGATGCTGGATGTCTGGGTTGTAGAAATGGTGCACTCAGCAAAAACAAACAAACAAACAAACAAACAAAAAAAAAAACCCACACAGGCAAAGGCTGGGGTGGCAGGGTTGGGGAGGCAGGCATGAGACAGGCTGAGGTGGGTGGGAGAGCCGGGGACAGCTGGGGTGAGTTGGCTCTGAAGGCCAAGATAGTAAACAGCTGGAGACGAGAAACACATCCAGGCTCTGAGGCAAGAGAAAATGACGGGGGCAGAAGAGACAGAAAGAAGAGATGTCAAAGAAACAGAGTCAAAGCCAGCTAACATGCTTGTGGGGTGGGAAACATGGGACAATTTGGGGATAGAGAGGAAGGAATGGACAGGTGAGACCTAAAGACCAAGGGAGAGAGACGAGCAGGAAGGCTTCCCAGAGGAACCAGGGGAGGCCCTGGCATGCTGCAGACACCAAGCTCGGGGATGAGAGAATTTGGGCAGCAAAATGTGTGGGGGTCAGTGAAGAAGCAAGAAGAAACAGGACCCTGGGTGGTGGGGGTGGTGCTTAGGGATGGAGAAACGCCACCGCAAAGGCTTCAGGGACCTCAGATAGACCAGTCAGGATGCAACCACATGGCCAGGACAGACCTCAGAGTTGGAATGGGGTCGGCAGACTCCAGTCCCTACCAGTGCACAGGCAGCTTGCCTGCTCACTTTCAAAAGGTCAGTGCTTAGGACCTTGAGGTACTCAAGGCAGAGAGTTAGTAGCTTTGGAAAAGGAGAAGAGATTTCAGTGCTAGGAGTCAGAGGCTCTGTGTTACACTCAGCTCCTTCCCAGGCACGAGCTCAGAGGTAAATCTTTAAATTTCCACCCTCCCAAACTTGGCTGAAAATACAGAGCAATGGAAACGAGGAAAGGGAACGCCAGGTCACTTCTTCATGAGCCCCCGACCCATTCCTCCATGCCCTTCCTGCCATGGGGCCCCCGGGGACTCTCTTCTCCACCACAGCCAACTCTAGCTGTCATCTGCTTGCAGGTCCCCTTGGGGCGGAGCCGGTGGGGCCTGCCAAGCCGGCTGGAGAAGAGCCTTACCCGGGGCCAGGGAAGCCCGCCAGGCACTACATCTGGCCGGGCTTCCCACCCTGACTCTCAGTTGCTGAGGCTTGGAGGTGAGAGGGGAATCGGCCAGCCCTCCTCCCATCAGCCCCCTCCAAAGTCGCGTCATCCAGGCATTCCCTAGGGGAGGGTGGCCCCCTCCCTCTGACCTCAGCCTGTTTCCCTTGGCCCGAGCCCATCTCCAGGGAGCAGGCCCCCTCCCCAAACTTCTGCTCACACCCAGACCCATGCAGGCGAAGGCGTGAGCTATAGATTCCAGCCCTCCCAGGCTGTATGTGAAGTCCCAAATTAAGGCCCACCCCTCCCAACTTTGGCTACAGAGATGCCAGCTGGACTGCAAAGGGCACTGGAGGTGGTGGCATGGAGCCAGAACACTGCTAAGGAAAATCTTCCTCCAGCTTTAACCAAGGAGTCAGGGCTGGGCAGAAAAGATGGGGAAGCCCAACACATGACACCAGATTCACCAACTAAACCCCAGGTGTGGGGATAATTTGATATAGGATCCTGGACAGGCGACTTAATTTCTTTGAGGCTCCATTTTCACACCTATAAAATGAGAGCAATAAGAGGACAAGCCATGGGTGGCTTGAGTGAGGGTTGAATGACAACACAGGCAAAGTGTTGGGCAGGTACCAGGCCTAGGAGAACCCCTCAATGAACCGTACTGCCCTCTGTTTATTTCCTAGGTCCCCAGGGAATTTTTATGCAAGGGCAGTGCTACCAACTTCACATCCTCAGAGTGGGCTCCAAATACAAGGAAGAAATCTGCTATTATTCTTTATTTCATCTCTCATATAAGTGGGTTTTTAAAATTATTATTCCATATAGGGAATTGAGACCAGGATCTTTGCACAGGCCTTGTGCAAATGAGGCCCTTTTTAAAATCCTGATACAGTGTCTTGATCTTACTAAATTGCAAAGTTGCACAATCTGGGCTGAAATTTGTGATACTCTGGCCTCAGTCTCTCAGAGTACTGGGTTTACAAGTATATGTTGGATTATTTACAAAAGAAGTTTGTGTAATTTTTTGACTTATTTTTACAATTATTCCTCTTGGGTAGTAGAAAATAAATTATTGTTCCATACGCTATGCGCAAAAGCACCTTTAGTAGCCTTGTTTTTGTTATTTGGAGTACTCACGCTAAGTAAAAGCAGGATGCTTCCCCCCCCCCACACACACACACACACATCTCACAACTCCTCAAACCCCCACAGAAATTCTGTAGCTCTCGCACAGCTGTGCATGCACACAGGATCCTGTTATAGTTCCCACTCCCTTATCTAAGAAGCACAAGTTCCACCTCAATGTGCTATGCAGCCCTGGGATTGGACATAGAGCTCTTCCATGCCTATGAACAAGAAACTCGGGACAGTCCCTTCCCACGAGGGCAAAGACCCTCACCTCCAACTCATGGTCCTAAAGAAAACACGCAAAGCACCCTTGGAGAATAGCAGCTCCCCAGGAGGCGATTTTTTTCAATCCACAGTAGTGACCTAGACCACCCAAAAGAAAACTTAAAAATGAGTCAAGAGTACAAACTGGCATCTACTTAAAAAACAACCAACTCCAATCCACACATGAAAATAAACTAATTTCATGTGTTACTGAAAACAGCCAAATGACAACTGAAAGATATTATTTCTCTTCTACCTGAACAGCAAAGAAGTTCAGTAAAACCCAGTGCTGGTGAAGTGCCAAAGAAACAGATACGTTGCATACTTTGTGTGATGGCAGTGAGTTCTTCTAGGCTGTTTGCCAACATTTATCAAAACGAGAAATGCAAACAGTTGGACCCACCAACTCCTTGGCAAGGAATTTACGTGGGGAAGTGAAGTCACAGCAGCGTGTCAGGTTATTTGTTCAAAGCCGTTTTGGGCAGTCCATCAAGTTGCTCTATGAAGGCTCAGAATAAATACTTCACAACTATCTCAAAGGCCAGGTAGTCTACATTTGCTAACAGGAACATCATACCGAGGGTAGAGTGAGAAGAGCAAGGCACAAAAGGATCAATCCATTTTACACACATACTCTTTCACGCAGGGCTGGCTCTGTCTAAGAAAGTGATTTTCCTGACACAAAACAGAGCTTTAATCTGTAAGTCCATGTTTATCAGGTTTGGCTTTAAACGCTGTTCTTACAGGACTGGAAACATCTTGACCAGCCAAGTCACAGAGCACCACAATTTCACAGTACTTAAAGAAGGAATATAAACTGGGATGGTGTCTCATGCCTGTAATCTTTGTACTCAGGAGACTGGGACAGGAGGCTTTACATGAGTTCAAAGCCAGCCTTGGCTACATCATAGTGAGCTCAGGACTAGCTTGGACTATGGAATGAAACACTGTCTCCAAAAAAAAAAAAAAAAAAAAAAAGAACAGAAATTACCTTAGCAAGTCTCATGTGCTGAGCTCTCTGCTGGAGGCAGCCCTACATAAATTCATGTAATCTATACATAAATCCTGAGGATGCCGAGGTTCCAAGAGGTTATGTGATTTACCCAAGGTCACATGCCAGAACATAGCAGAATCTGGATTCTAATCCCAATAAACCTGATTCCAAATCTCAAGCCCCTTCCCACTTTCTGGCAAAATCTCACATTATGACTCAGTGGCTCTAGAAAGCTGAGGGCGAGTGGCGAGCACCAGGGAGTGAGAGCCAAAAGGAACCTGCAGTGGTGGCTGAGCAGAAAGAAGATGGGGCAGAGGGCAGGGGCAGGCCTCAGTAGGCACAGGCAGGCCAGTCAGCTGGCTAGGTCTCCTTAGCTCCCACAGAGCACTGAGGAGAGATGTCTCAGCACCTAAACCTTAAGTGAGTTCTCCCTTGCACCAGCCCCTAGGAATAACCTTTCACGGTTATAGAGCTAACTTGAAAATTTGCAGCCCTGTGGTCACCCCTAGGATGATTTCTCATTCACTGACTATGTAGGACCAGAAGAAACCTTCCAGAGAACAGAGAAGAGGCCAGTGGGCTCCGCGGGAGAGAAGGCAGAGATGGAGTATGTTTGGCCGTGGTGTTGGCCAACTCAGTTTGGTCTTTGGGGCCAGTGTCATTGTCTTTAAAGTGGAGGGACAAGCTGGGTGTGGTGACATCCACTTGTAATCCCAGCAATCTGGGAGGCTGAGAATCACAAATTTGAACCCAGGCTGGACGACTTAGCTACTTAGCTAAGTTTGCTTACTCTATCTCAAAACAAAAAATAAAAAATAAAGGATTGGAGATATAGCACAACACATACACCTAAAAATAATAATAAAGCAAAAGGCAAAGAGCAGAAGTGAAAAATGACTGCCAATGTTTCCTCTTGTTTCTAGCTTTTCAGGACTTTTCAGTGGCTGAGGGAAGTTTATTTAGATTGATGCTGCAATAATCCAGAGCTTACTCCCTGATCCAGGGAGTCTGTTCCCAGCATGGAGGCTGGGGCAAGTGGAGGTGAAAGAGATTCAAATAACAGGGTGGGTCATACCCAGCTCTATCACCACAAGGTCCGAGATTCTGAGTCCAGAAGGAGGCTGTGGGTATCAAGCAAACAATCAGCAAGCCTTAGAACAGGCTGCTAACATGCAGGACATCTACCTACCCTGTCCTCATCCCCTGGCTTGGCCATTACTCCCTTTATTGTCATACATGGGAATCATAACAGAGAAATCAGGAGCAAAGTTCATGTCCACTAAGTTTCAAACACAACCGGAAAGGTCTAGCGTTGGCTGATAGAGAACAAAATAATCAAGCTCTCTGGACCACAAGGAAACCCAAAAGGTCACTGGTTTTTGTTCAGAGTTTGTGTTCAGTACTGAAGAGAATGTCATGAGGAAAGTGGTCCATTTAACCACTGGACTTGTGACCACAGTGTTATCTTAGCCAAATCTGCCTCTTGCCAGCTCCTCTCTGGAAGCATCAGCTTTGCCCTGTAGCCACAGAAGGCAGACCACCCTCTTCTCAGAGAGCATCTCCTAGGTTCTCCGTCCTCTCCTTAGTCTAGGGCTCATTTCCCACTTCCTCCTGCTAACTTCTATGACCATCCTGTACCTGCTACCACTGAGGCTGTGCTCCTCACACCCTGTCTCATAAGTCTGCATGGGTTGCAGGATTCCAATCCTCACCTGTGCCTATGGGTATAGGCAGACTGGGGCAGCAGAATAAAAGCAGTCTGCTCTCCACCTCCTTCTCTCTTAACTTGCTAACCTCGAAACTTCTGCAAACATCTAAGAAACTTGAGTTTTGTGACTGCAATCCCAGGATCCACAGAGTCACTCACGCTGCTGGCTACCTCTGAGCTCAAAGATCTGCTACCCAAGCCTCTTGCTGCTTATAAACTGATTTCATTGGTGAGAAGTCATGACTTTTTTCCCCCAGGATTGAATTCTTAATTGAGAATCTACTCAAAGACAGCTGCCAAGGCTGGAGGAGGGGAATGAAGAGTTACTGCTTAATGGAAAAAGAAGCTTCAATGTTGCAAGGCATGGATGTTTTCATTCTGTGATGTTAATAAAAATGAAACTGTTTCCTTAATTTATTTTGTGAATTAGTCACTCAAAACCTATCACATTTATGCTTTTCATTTCCTAACTTCTTCAAGTTTTGGAAGCTGGAGTGTTATCTAAACCACTTTCTCCCTTTTTCCCTATATCACCTGTAAATGTCAGCAGAATGACATAAAAATCCCAGCCTAGTCACCAGCAAACATTTTGGGTCAGAGACAGAGAAAAGAATCCTCTGGCACACCCCTAGAGACTATCCCTTAGATCATCCCTGACACTTAGGTTAGCTCTGCAAGAAACTGAGATCGGGGCTGCTCCCCAGTAAAACATGGGTTGTATGTAAAAACAAATTATTTTTCAAAATATAAAGGAGCTTCCTATATACAAGAATCACCAGCACCTTTTCATGAACTGAGAAATTCCCTTGTAAAATAAACAAATCCCAAATCGAACTGCTTTGTACCCTCAGTGTCGTGAACTCCAGCTCACAATGGTACCCATGTTTGCTTAGACCCACCATGTCTTGGGCTCCTGCCTGGGCCTTTCAGGCTCACGGGCACATTATTAGTACCATTACCTACACTTTGAAAGAGGTTACTTGAGCTCACAGAAGTTCTGCAATTTGCCTAAGGCCACGTACATGTAAACCTGGGTGTCTATTCAGATTGAGGGACTCTAAACATATTCTGTCCACTGTGTAAGGCTGCCACTCAGCTTCCTTTAAAGATGGCTCCATCTGCCCACATACTTCCCCAGCTCCTGCCTGCAATCAGACAGCTTTGGACCTGCGGGGGATCACGGCAGACCTTAGAAAACAAAGGAGCTCATGGTTTGAGTAATTGACTCCTAACACTAGAATTTTTGCTCTCTGACAAGTTCAATTCCTGAACACATTTCAGAACCTGATAGTAGCCTAGAGCCTCCTCCACCTGTAAGCTCCTTCCACTCTGGAGTACATCCATGTTTGTTTGCCCAGAAGTCTGCAACACCTGACGTAGTACCTGGCACATAGTAGGCACTTCATAAATGCTTGGTGGATGAATGAAAGACTAGATAAGATACCAGCTGTGGGTGTGCTTTTTTGGATGTGCCTCAGCAAGGGGTTAGCTTGGTCACCATGAGGGCATGGTGGCCCAACGAAGGTGTTTTTATAGTGGACAGGAGGTAGGGGAGGAGTTCTGAGCAGAAAAGTATTAATCTAGTTCTATCTATAGCAGAGCGGCCCAGGGCTCATCTGTCATCTAGGCAGGACACACCACTGCACAAGAGCTCACCTCATCAGTTACTAAGGAGCTGGGGTGAAGAAGGGGTGGGAGGGAGAGGGCCCCTCCCCACGCTAAAGGAACTTGGCCCTCAGCTGCTGAAACATATCATCAGCTGTAATACCAAGGCAATACGTCTGCAATCATGTGAGATGAACTGGAATTCCTGCTGGTTCCCGGCCGCACGCTCTTGTTCCTCCCCCAGACTAGAAAGCTCACTCCCCACATCCTCCTGATGGCTTCTTACCTACCCTTCAAGGCTCTCCTTCTCTGACCACTCTACTAAAATAGTCTTCATCGCCATCTTACACCGAAAAGAATGTGCTTTGGGGTTAAAAAGCCATGCAAGTCCAGACCTAGCTCTGCCACCCACTGGCTGAGTGGTATTGGGAACGCTATATCACCTTTCTGAATTTCTGTATTTATAAAATGAGTCTCACAGGGATGCTGTGAGAATTAAAGGAGCTCATAAATACAAGGCACCAGTACACAGTATGCTCAATGCACCCTGAGTGCTTACCAGGCCATTCCTAAAATTTCCTTGGAATTTGTGGTATCCAGCTCTGCTGGGCCCAGGAAACTGTCTATGGGAAGAGAACTTTTCTCTGCAACTAGACAATGAGGTTTTGGAAGGGTAGCACTGCGTCTTGGTCATCTTGCACAGTCCCCAGGGTGTCCAGTGCTGAAATGCCCTGGGCCTAGGTTTGAAACCCAGCTCTGCCATATACCACCTATATGATCATAGGCAAATGTTCCAACACCTTCCAGAGCCTCTTCTTCCTCATCTAGAAAATGGGAGTAACAGTCCTGCCCTGTGAGGGGCTGATGGGGAAACAGAGCGCTGCACAGATCCTGGAGTGGAACTTCGGTTCAGTCTATGCTGGAGACCACGGTCATCATTGTACAGGGCTGGCCCAATGTACAGAGGCACTTGCAAGGGGGAGATCTTTGTAATGACATACTATGCTTCTGCATTTTGGGCAACAGAGCTGAAGTGCACCTAGCCAGAGCCAGCCAGCGGGAAATGAATGTTCATGCTAAGGAGAGCTAGTAAGGTGGTGCCAGGTCGCAAGTCAGTGCACAGAACAAGCATCCATTCTCCATACCTGGGACTTCTTCCCACTGATTCATGGACAAGAGTCTCATGTTTCACGTCTGGCAAGTGATTTTTATGGCTCTCCTCAAACAGCTTCCCTCAGCCCATTAAAGCTGATAGGCCAGCAGCTTAGAAGCTGGTAAGCTCTGAAGCATCTTCCCTCCTGGGGGTGGCCCTGAGATAACCCAGCCTAACTTTTTAATAAGAGCGAGATGATTTCTGGGTCCCTTTCCAATTAAAGGGAAGCCACCCTCGTGAGCTCAACCTGGCTCATGAGGTAGGCGGGAGAAGCCACAAGTGTCTCATCCCTCAGATCATCCACTTGCAGAGTCAAGGACCCTTGTGGCTCAGATGCTGCCTGGATCCCAAAGGCAGAGCCCCTGCTAGAGCCATCAGCCCTCTCACCAAGTGTCCAGCTTCATTTCAGATGGGGACAAGAAGTGACTTCCTGTGACTCTGTCTTTCAGGTCTTGAGAGAACAAGGAACGCTTCTGTCCTGCCTTTTCTGTTCCTTCTTCGTACCCTCACTCCCAGCCCAAGTCAAAGATGGATGACTGCTTGGGAGAATCACGCCACACACGTTAGGGCATCAATTCCTTTCCTAGGTGTGGGGTGCTGCTGCAGCTTCTGCAGCTGCACCGGAGACACTCACTTTCTTCTCTAACGAGGTGCTTCCCTGTTGTCACTCACACAGTCTTGGCAGCTCTTCTCCCTTTTGAAGTCTCCCCCACATCTTTTGCCCATGGAGTGGGAAGTTCCATGCTGCTGAATTCTTATTTTCTTAACACAGTGGAAATATTTGGCCTTTTCCATAATATTTAGCTCTCCTGATACAATGCATAGACGGAACTTTTTTCATGTTGTGATTTCAAGGGAATGTTTACTTAAGGGTGATCAGGAGGATAACACACACTGCTAGGGAAGGCCATCATCCCTGCAGAAGGGGAGTGGGCCCAGGAGACAAGTCAGTGGGAGTGTGTGCTCCTGACCCACCTAGGGCCCAGCACAGGCAACCAGTCCCATCTTGGAGCATGTAACTTACTGTACCTCTCTTGAATTAAAGAGGTTCCCTCAGCCACTACACTAAGACCCCTTACCCCAAAAGGCAACAAATGAGACTAGAATGAACATTTGTGAGGATAAGGAGGTAATGCTGCTTTTTAAAGGAAGGATTTTGTTTGTTTTTTCTAATGGTCTGGCTCTGGCCTTTGAAGATGATGGATTAGCATGGAATCTGTATCAGCTGCCCAGCAAGTATTTACTGAGCACCTGCTAAGTGCAAAGGTCCATGGAGCAAGGCAGGGGGAGCAGCGAGCTCAGTGTTGCTTACCCACACCTCATAAGGTAATTGGAGAAGTCGGACAAACACGCAATATGTATATAATAGGACTGAAGCCTTGCTGAAATAAGGCAAAGTAAAACCAAGGACAAAAAGAACTCCACAAAGCCCATAAGACTTTAGTTATAGTTTACTCCGGCAATATAAAATGTCACCGCACAGTTATGACTAAACATTAGTGGAATGGTTCAAGCTAAAACGCTGGGTAATATTACATAAGACTCTTTTTCCTATAATTATCCAGTGCAAATAAGCCTAATTTATTTCCATCTGCAAGCAAGGCCAAGATTTAAACACAGCTAAATCCACACCCAGTTGGTGATGGGAGTGACACCCGGGAGTGGCCTGCAGCCTCACCCCACAGTGGGCAAAGGAAGGTGAAGCAGCACCTCCCAGGGCCCTTCCTGGGGCAATCCACAAAATGGTCAGTAAGGCTCCCACACACCAAGCAGAGGATAGAAAACAAGATAAGAAGGGTTTATTACAGATGAGGTGGAAAAAACAAAGAAGGTTTAGTTTTGAAAAGCTGGCTGAGTTCTTAAGATAATGGAGGAAGGTTTTAGGTTTCTGGTCCTATTAGTGAGATCTGGGTAGGAAATCATAAAAAGAACTTTCATTCTGCGCAAGGGGAACAGGCCAGGAAGAGGCAATCCAGAGAGATTAAAATTCACTCTATGGTCTAGTGGAGGTGGGATTGTGGCGCAGCTCCAACAGTCTGGAAGGCCTCCTGGGTAGTGCCAAGTGTTGGTTAGGCTGAAAGGAGAAGGAAAACGTTGCCTGCTGACGGGAAGTCTGTAAACCGCAACAGCCATTCTGAACACAGCATGGCAACATGTACTTAAACTCAGTGGCACAGGTACACATACATGAGAAATCCTCACGGAGTTGTCAGGGCCGTGGAGAACATGGATGTTCGCCCCAGCACTGTGTATGGCAGCATGTTTGGTGTCCGTCGTGAGGCAAGTGAATAAATACAGTGCAATGGATTTAGGTATGAAATCCTGCACAGCTTTTGAAAGCCATAAAGTGGGTGCAGGCAACAATGTAAATCGACCCTAGAAACACAACACTGAGTAAAAATTACCGAATTATCAAATAAAATCAGTAGATTACAAACCAAACATACATAAATAGCACAACCTATTTTTCAGGAAAAATACAGGCTTAAACAAAATGTGTACAGCCTACAGGGTAAGGGAATAGATGTAAGCATTATGGCTGAAGGCAAAACCAAAAATAATGCTAGGTAAGGGCATAAAAATAAAGCTGGGTAATGGCAATAACATGCAATGAGCTGGAAACATGACTAATTTAAGTAACTATCCCTGAGGTTAAAAAAAAAAAAACATGTGCCTTATACTTTTAAGTGGGAAAAGAAAAGTCATGATACAAGGAGGGTTCAGCAAATGCAGACAAGTGTTATACTCGAGGGTCAGCAAAGCCCTTGGCCTCAAGGAGATTCGCAGCTGGGCCTAGAGCTATAAGGCAGAGTCCTGCCTATTCTCCCTCTCACAGGGCCTAGTGTAAGGCCTCGCACAGGCTTTTCAATAGTAAATCAGTAATACAGGTGTAAGGTAGACAGGTGTGGAGGAAGCCCATGTGCCTCAAAAGAATCTGGAAGACCTTTTCCAACAGACATCTGAGCTGTGTCTTATAGGACTTCAGCAAATTCCAGTCCCTCAGCAGATAAACAGCACACTCCAGGCATTGGAAATGGCTTGATCCAGGAGGAGAGGATTACCTGGAAGGGTAACTCACCCTTCCTCCCAGACTCAGCTTCTGCAATCTACCATGCCATGAAGAGCTCTCTGGCTGTGCCTCTGCCATGTGCGTTCGCTATTGCTGGCTGCCCACATATGGACTGTGACCTTCTGAAACTGTGAGCTAAAATAAATCTTTCCTCCCTTAAGTTGTAGAAGTTGAGTATTTTGTCACAACAATAAAAAGTAACTAAGACAATTAGTTTCACCACCTTAAAAAGTATGGTGTTTTATACAATATTCAGTGGGGTTTTTTTTGGGTACATTCCAATAGCAATTACCATGTCACCCTATGTAATCCCCAAATATCTTCCTTTCTCCAAAAAGAAGCCTTTCGTGAGTTAATGTTAACCCCAACCCCTTCTACTTCCAGTCTTTAGAAATGACTTATCTACACCCTGTTTCCATGGATTTACCTGTTCTGGACATTTCATATACATGAAATCATACATTATGTAGCCTTTCAGGAAACGGATTCTTTCACTTAGCATTATGTTTCCAATGTTCACTCACCTAGCATGAATCAGTTCTTTCTTCCTTTATATGGCTGAATAATATCCCCTGGCTAAAAGCACTGAATTACTTCCAGGCTCTACTGCAGACTCCTGCTCTGCCCCAGGGACCACGGATATTCTGCAGCCTTTGCCAATGTCAGTCCCTGAATGCCTACAGCAAGCAAAGATTCCAATGATAAGAATGAGAAACAAATTCATTTCGTTCTGACTGACAGACTATTTTTTCACTTTCACAAAATTCCTTGCATGTGTCTTTACATGCACAGGTAAAGGAGTTTTGCTAGACCACAAGGTATAGGGTGTACACATAGACGGGAACTCTCACAGGATACGCATGCTTTCAAACCTACATGCTGCCAAATTGTTTTCCAACTGAAGCAGCTGAACTCTATAAACTTCCATCAGTCCTATGAGAGTTCTCATCTTTCCACATTCTCCCCAGCACTTGTTATTATTAGACTTTCCATCCTTTGCTTTCCAACAGGGAATCATATACTACGTAACTATTTTCTTTCTTTTTTCTTTGTACTAGGGATTGAATCCAGGATTTTTGTACTGAGCTATAGCATCTTTTTTTTTTTTCGAGACAGGGTCTTACTAAGTCACTAAATTGCCTAAGCTGAGCTCAAACTTGTGATCCTCTGCCTCAGCCCTCCAGAGTGCTGGAATTAGAGACATGAACTACCACACCTAGTTTCACATAAGATCCTGAACAAAACAGTGAACCAGGGCAATCAGGAGTACTGAATACTCTAAATATCTGGTGGTTGACCAGGAAGACTTTTATGTTGCATTCTTTGCCTTGAAACATTATTTTAACCTGTTGCTCTGCTGAAAAAGGGAAGAAAATACCAAGTAATACAATGTTCCCAATTTTTTTGCACAGGCATCAAGTCTTCACCACAAATCTCACTTCCCATTTTATGGATTAGATACAGATGATAAAGAATAATGAATTATTAATAATAAATGTGAACTGACCTACCTGGCATAAGACCCAAACTCTCTTAACCATCAATGTCTCTCAATAACTTATGCTACAACAATAGTAGCCAAGTTCCCAAAGATATACGTGAATGATCAGAACATCATTGCAGTGGGAAAAAAAAATGGAAGCAATTTAAATGTTCATTAATAGAGAAACAGATTTTTATAATTATAATTCCTTGCTATCAAGTTACAAGCTGCCTTGAAAGTGAAATAATACGTTGTCATATTTTAAAACAGTATTGTTAGGTTTTTGTTACTTGCAGCTGAATGCCTCCTAATGGATGCACCAATTTTATACAGCTCTAGCCAGAGAAAAAAACAAACACAACTCAACTCCACAGCGGAGAACTCCCAAGTCCTGGGTCACTTCCCCATCAGCTGCCCCCAAGAGAGAAGTCCCATGACCTTGTGTCTCAAGGGAAGAGAGCCTGACCAGGACAGCAGCAACTTTCATCAGAATTTGGGAAGGGGGATGGGGAGTCATCAGCATTAAAAACAAATAAAGATGCTTTTCTGTCTCTCTCCCCACCCCCTCCCGGAAAGACAGTCCCCTGAGGGACAGATCAGTGAAGGCTTTGTGCCTCTTCCACCCTGCCCCCTAGTCTCTGACCAGGCCAGAGGAAGTAGTGGGAATGAGCTAAGGCGAGATCAGCACTTCCCTTGGAAGCTCAAGCGGGGGATGCGGGTGCCAGAGAGCTGATATGGAGAGAACCCACATCCAGTTCTGGGTAAGGAGGGCTATGTTCTAGTGGCACCTATGCTCAGGACCATGGACTGGTCCTCTCAGAGCCATGACGCAGGGCTGGGCCCAGGGCACACATCAAGCCAATGCCATAAGCCACCAAAAGGGCTGACATGAACAAAAATACCATGCAGGTGAAAGAAGTGAGTCACAAAAGGCCACACTGCGATTCCATGTATCCACAGTATCCAGAACAGGCTAATCCCACAGACCCAGAAAGGAGATTACAGGGGCTGGGGAGCAATGAGCGTGTGGAGGTAAGGGATTCCTGGCATAATGGCTTGTACAACTCTGTGAACACTATACGCTAACAACAGGGCCCTTTACAAAGGTCAGCTGTGCGGTACTGGCATGCTATCTCCATGAAGTCATCCCCCGAGAAGTGGCTAGCAACAGTGGCACAGCCAGCTGCTGTCATCACTGCACAGCCCTGTGAGATGCCTGGGTCCATCACTTCATTTTAAGCTACTGATTTTCTTCTATGCCTGCTTCCAAATATATGAATCTCTGCCACTTCATTAATCCCATTTTATGGCGGAGAAAACTGAGACTCGGCTTAAGTAATATGCCTCAAGTCACACAGCTGGCAGGGGACTCTTACTCCAGAAACTCTGCCATTTGCAATCATGGTACTATGTTGCCACATCATAAGTCAAGTCAGTAACTAACACGGGGTCAACACTTACATTAACAGTACTGTTACTAGAGTTGTAGGGCAAAAGCCTGGGGTCCAGGAGTTCCTAGAGCCCAGGCTCGGCCACCTCCCACAATGCCAATCAAGAAGATAAGCAATGGTGAAGGCTAGGAAAGGAACTTTAATCAGCACAGTTTCAAATCCTGCCTTCGAGGGGTTGTCAGAAACAATGGGGCTTTACAGAAAAGGAAACAGCAAGCACTGGAAGTTTGCATAGCTGGTATCACAGGTAATCCTGGTCAAGTCAGGTTGGTGGGTATCTCAGGACTGGTTCTGTGAGGTCCCAGGAAGCATCTCATTTTGAGCGGGCAATTCAGGTTTCCTCATGGGGCAATTTTTCCTGCTCAGGAGGTGACCTCATGACTCGGTCTATGAAGCTCTGCCTTTGCTGAAATCCAGGCGACTGCAGGATTAGGACAATGACTGAAAACTTCTAGGCTTTGCTCCAGGGAGTTTGGAACTGAGTACGCTGAAAGCTGGCAATGAGAAGTCCCTGCAAATCCTGAAAGTTACTTTAGTGACTCTTACCATGGTATCATCAGTTTTCAAGGACGGTAAGTTAGCCTAGGTAAACTGACAACTAATAAGCCATATGCTACTCCTTATTTCAGTGGTCCCCAACCTTTCTGACCCCAGGGACCAGTTTAGTTGAAGACCATCCTCTGAGTGAAGGGAGGAGGCATACTGGTTCCACAGCTGGTTGGTGGAAAACAGCTCTAAAATGGAGAGCAGCAGTGGGAGGGGTGGGGAGCGAGCTCCAACTCTTGTCAGATCACCAGCAGCACCTGACAGGAGAGGGATCTTGCTGCTCGCCTCCGGCTTGCTGATCCACCGTTCTGGGGTTGGGGACCCTGCCTATGTGACTGAGATGCCTATATGCACAGCCAAGCAGGGATCTGGCCCAAAGTTTCCAGACAATGAGGGAAAGATGCCAAGTTTTGTCCTACTTTTAATTATCCACTGAGTGTCTAAAAGCCTAGCCTCTAAGTCCTTGTTACCGTACCAGACCCGGGACCCTATTAGAGGATAAATTTTGAAATTTGTGCTGCCCAGGCTACATTGACAGTCCTTTACCCCCCAGAGCTGGCCTTGGCAGATGCTGGGGCACATAAGTAACACAAGGGTGGTCCTTTAAGGTACTTGGGGACACTGGCAGGAGCTGTCTGATTGAGTTCCTGAGGCTTCTTCTAGTAGCCCCGAGAACAAAAGGGTATTTGAGCTGTACACCAGAAGTCCCAATGCTCCGAGTCAAGGATCCCCACCCTACGCCAGGAACAGTACTGGTATGTGGCCTTGGAAAGAGCAGGCAGAGGGGACATAGATGGGCTGCAAGCAGGAGGTGAGGCAACAGAAGCTCCGCCTCCTGTTAGGTGCCCCTAAGTACAATCATCCCCATCCTTGGGAAAATAGTCTTCAAGTAAACCAGCCCCTGTTATCAAAAGGTTGGAGCCCACTGCCCCAAGCCATGTTCCGTCTGGAGTTGTGTTATCTATGGGATGTCCCACTGCTCTGAATCCACTACTCTGATGTGAGCCCTCATGGGTGGGTACAGCCAGACAACCCTGGTGGCCCCACTGCCCTGACTGCCAAGAGCTCCCACTAACAAGCCATCGTCCTCCATTCAGATAGGGAATCTGAATCAGATAGAGAAGGTCTGTTTCTCAGCCATTTCCTTCTTAGCGGTCAAGTCATTTAGCAGATAACACCGACAGATATGCAGTGCTCCTGCCTTGCACACCTGGCTGTGAAATCTCTTTTGGGGATCGCAGGCCTGTGGACAAGCAGGAAAGAGGATGGCACTAGCTTTCAGGGCATGAAAACAGGACATAAAGTTCCACATCAATGATAGTTTTCTATATGGTTCTCTCTTTGAAGTCCAGGGGTAAACTCGGGACTTCTGCAGCTCCATCCTGCCCCTCCCCAACATGTCCTGAGCCTTCCCACGTCTCCTCCACTCTGCCCTCTCCTGGGCCACACCTTTCCCATGGCTTGGCTAGAAGTCACATTCTAGATCAAGTGCCCTAAATAGAGAGGGAAACCCATTTTGCAGTGCAGCAGCTTGGAGACTCACAGCTCCTCCTCCATAGGGCAAGAGGCAAACCAGGCAGAAAGGAAGATCAGTAAAATCCCTGTGCTGCCAGGTGCTCTCACCAATCATCAGATTCCTGATCTATAAAAACAGAGGGAAATGCGGCCTGAACAACCCTGCCTGGTGCAGAAGACTGGGAGGGAGGACGGAGGTGGTTACGCACAACTACATGAGGATCTGTGAGACCTTCTTACATGAAATCTGAGTTTCACTGGGTCTAGCCTGACTATAAGGAGCTCTCAAGGATAAAAGGTGGACCCAGGAAGCCAGGAATGGTGGCAGAGGCCAGTAATCCAAGCACTCTGGGAGGCTGAGGCAGGAGGATTTAAGTTTGATCCTAGCCTGGGCTACTTAGCAAGTGAACAAGATCTGTTCCAACAAAAAGACTTGCATCAAAGTTGTTTTTTTTTTTTTTTCTCTCGATCACAAGCTGAGAGATCTCCAGAAAAACACAGGTCTGAGGACTGATGGGGTCACAGAAGTTTTCGATCCCAGCTCTATCATTTGCTATCAGAGAAATTTGCTATTTTAGTTAGGTTTTTGCCCAAAGCAGCCACTAAAAGAGAAACTTGGGTACAGGCTGCTAAGTCCCGACCCCCTCCACATGCAGGTGGCCTCCTAGGGATGACAACTCACCCTGCCTTCCCCAGGCCTTTCTCAGGGTCACCTGCTTTAGCTGAGCGAGCTTTCCTGGTACCACAGAGCTGGAGAGGGCTCTGGCAGGGTGAAGTGGGATTCATGGAGAGGTCAGTCTGAGGCAGGGTCTGGCAATGTCCTGTGTACCCCTGCGAGCTGCAGAGGACTCCCGGGCCCAAGGCAGAAGGGGCAGCTATGAGCAGTGCACATGAATGTCCAGAAGTCAGGCTCTGAGCCCTTCCTCATGTGTGAAACAGGCAGGATGCCAGGCCAGTGGCACAGGTCTGTAACCCCAGCACTCTGGGAGGCTGAAGCAGGAGGATCAAGTGTGAGCCCAGCTTGGGCAACTCAGGGACTTAGACCTTGTCTTAAAATCAAAACTGAAAAATAGGCTGTGGGTGTAGCACAATATGAAGGTCCCAGGCTTGACCCCCTGTACCATAAAAGAGGAAGGAAGGAAGAGGAAGGGAGGAAGGAAGGAAGGAAGGAAGGAAGGGAGGGAGGGAGGGAGGGAAGAAGGGAGGGAAAGAAAGAAAGAAAGAAAGAAAGAAAGAAAGAAAGAAAGAAAGAAAGATAGGAAGAAAGAAAAAGTTAGGTCAGGAGAGTTGTGTCACTTCCTAGTATGAAGCACCGGAAGGCCAGCACTCTAGGGCACTGTGGGTACCAGCAGAGGACAACACTGTCCTGTGTCCCTACAGTCCAGCTGCAGGAAACACCAGAGCCTGGTCACTGGAGGAAAGATGTACAAAGAAAGGCAATTCAGGTCTAGAACCACTGGCTACCCAGTGGAGCCCGACCTTGTGGCTATTCAAATGGCCACCATGAATGGGAGAGCCTGCTGGTGGCTGCGTGCTGCCATGGCAACCCTCCAAGGCCTCCAAGGCACTGCTAGATCTCTTCAGCCGGCTGAGGCGACTGGGCTGAGAGGGCTAAGCCAGGGGCTCACAGCTAGCCAGAGAGCAAACAGTGCAGTCAGCATCTGTTCACCTGCCAGCCCTGGTCTTCGTGTTGCCCTCCCTTCTAGGACACACCACAGGCTCCACTGGAGAGACCTCTGTCACAGACACCAGGCAGCCCTCTCAAGGGTTCTAAATATATACCCATTAGGCCCCAGGGACTCTGGACTGCTGCCCACCTGCCCTGTGAGTTCTGATAACAGCAGTGACACTCCAGCCGTGAGACTGCACCAGGCACTCAGCCGGGCTCTCCTCTGCCTGGCTCATTTAACCCTCCCAGAATGCCCAGGTAGGTACTGTTAAAGCTCATTTTACAGAAGAGAAAACTTGCTCAAGGCCATATAGCAAGCAGTGGGAGAGCTGAATGGGAATCTGGACTGATGGGGTCCAGAGCCTCTGTTCTACCTTGTTCCATTCCTCCCTGGAGAGCAGCCTCATCACCTTTCCATCAGGCTACATCCCTAAGTGCCACGAATGAAACTAACCGGTCACTGCCTTCTCTCTTGGGACAAGGCTAGAGAGGCAAACAGCACCCCGGCCACCTCTCTTAAAGGACCTGGTTCTTAGGAAGAGTGCAAATGCTAAAGGTCTCTCTTTTAGAGAACTGGTGAACACACAGCAGCAGCTGGCATCGCAGCCCACTATAATTACAATCAAATGCTATTTCCTTTTCTTTCCTTTCCTTTCTTTCTTTCTTTCTTTCTTTCTTTCTTTCTCTTTCTTTCTTTTTTTCCTGTACTGGGGACTTTCACACTTAATTCCCCAACCCTTTTTAAATTTTTATTGTGAGACACAGTCTCACCAAGCTTCTAATTTACCCAGGAAGGGCTCAAATTTATGATCCTCCTGCATCAGCCTCCCAGAGTGCTGAGATTACACGCATTTATTTGCTGCCATACCTGACTTTTTTCTGTTCTTTTTCAGAATGATGACTTTTCCACTTAGATGCTTTCAAGGGGGCTCCCAGTACAGCCTTTCCAAAAGGGAGAGTAAGAGCAAGGGAAAGCCAAAGATAGCACGAGTTTCCCAGAGCCCAGAGCCAGGGAGAAGTCACAGTGCTCTGGCTCACAGCTGGGGGTTCCCAGGGGGCTATTAAGTCCTGGGGAAGAGTATCTTGGGGGAGGCAGAGTGGAACACAACAGCCAGAACAGCTGGCCCACAGGAGATCTGGGCAGCTCAAGCAGAGCACCCACATCAACTTTCCATTTCTCACATTTTACCAACAGAACCATGCCAAGGAGAAGAGAAACGCCAACTCTTCCTGTGCTCGTCCTGCTTCACGGGCAGTTTCTCCACTCCTCCTCGGCCCCAAATGCAAGTTCTGACTACAGGGTGCAAACAAAGCCAATCGAATTCTCCGGGCAGCCAGGATCCAAAGTCGGGGTAGGAGCACAGTAACTTTGTCAGCTCCTGGCCACGCACGTGGGAATGTTTCATTGCCATTCCGCCTAATCAGGCAAGGGGAGTGTGCGTCTTTCCTCTCACTAAGCCCTAACTCTGGACCTGACATGGGTGTGTTTTACACACATCAGCCCAATTAATCCTTACCACCACTAGGAGGCACTTCGCGATCTCATTTTACAGATGAGAAAACAGAGGTGCAGAGGGCGGCACACTTCCCTAAAGCAGAAAATCTGGGTTACAAGTCAGGCAGTCCTCCTTCCACGACTGCTTGCTGCCTTGACACTTGGGTCTTCATCCTCACAAAAACTTGTGGTAGAAATACTATGAGCTGCTTTTACAGGCAAGAAACCAGGCTCAGAGTTAAGATGTCAGCTAAGAAAATGGCTGATCCAGGAGACAAACTGATTATGAACTTTGGAGCCTGAGCTCAGCACCACGCACACCTGCCTCACTCCTGGACAGGGGCAGAGAGTGTCAGTGTGTGGCCATCAGACCTGGGAGAGGACAAGCCAGGACACGCCAGCTGGCCACAACAGCAGACTCTATATGCCCCAGTGCTCAATACCTTCAACCCAAAAGGGGCAAGGCCAGCAAGAGCCTGGGGCTGTTGACAGACTGGAAGCTGCAGCCAACTGAGCCAACAACAGTTGCTGTTTATTTTTGGGGCCAGGAAAGAGGGTAAGGCCTGGTTAGGACTCGCTCAGTTCTAACAATAAACTGAGCAGGGCAAGGTGTGGAGGCTGCTCACTTCTAGCTGAAGCACCCGACCACCTGCCAGGCTTCAGGATTCCTAAGGGCTAACTGGTCTAGGTGTCAAAGACACCTTGCCAGACACCTTAATCTGGCCTCCACCAACAAGCACAATATCCCCTGCCCCTGCCCCCTCCCTAGCCTCATGTGCTGGACTTGTAAATGGCCCGGAAGAGCAAACCAACCACCCAGAGTGTCAGGTTCCAGGAACAAATGGGTTTTCCTTTCTGGGGAGAGAAGAGGGATTACTCATGCTTGCCTCCCATGGCTTTTGCTTCCTAGCTGACACTTTTTAACTCCACAGTAGCTCTACAAGGGTTACAGTGTCCTCTGAGCAAGCCCAAGGGTCTGGGTTCGATTCCTTGGCACCACATAAACTGGGCGTGGTGGCTCACACCTGTAATCTCAGCACTTGGGAGGCTGAGGCAGGAGGATTGCTGTGTGTTTGAGGGCAGCCCAGGCCACATAGTGAATTCAGGACCAGCCTGGGCTACAGAGCGAGACCCTGTCTCAAAAAAATAAACAAAACAGTGTGGTGTTTACATATTCAAAATACTTCCCCTCACTCTGAACACACTTATCCCATCATTCTTGCACTTTCTAGAACAGTCCTAGAAATCCTCTTTGTGTCTTTAGTTGGGTGTGAGCAACTAAAGGCACACAAAAAAGTTTGCTGCACCTGCCTCAACATTCTGAATCAATTCTAAGAATTTACAGCAATTTCTGTCTAGGTGGTGTGTCCTCATTCGCCTTATTGATCGGATCTAGATCCGCAGGACCAGACCATGAAAGACCAGGAAAGATAAGTGTTTCGAATTCATTCAGCCCATTGAGGCAGCCACAGCAGCCCAACAAAATACATAAAAGAGGACTTCTAGAACTGCTCCAGAAAGTGGCAAAAGTGATAGGGCATGCAGGTTCAAAGCAAGGCAGAATATTTTGAGGGGGATTCATGGTAATGTGTCATTTACTGTAATATATATTTTTAAAATGTAAATATACATTGTATTTCTTAATTACACCCCACAGTGTCTTTGGATGGCCTACCTGTGCTGCAGCAAACCTGGCTTGCTGGACTTCCTGGAAGGCCGGGGAGCAAGAATTGTCTCAAATGACTTTGGACTCCCCCTGCCTGGCTCTGAGCCCCAGTCCTACCTATGCTGGCTTGCAATGACTGGGAAATGAATCTCTCTGCACTCCTTGGTCTCTCATCAGTAAAGCAAGGACCACACGAGCGCTCTTCTCCCAGGTTTATTGTAAGGCGGCAACAAGCAGGTACCCTGAAGGGCAGCCCTGCATCCTGAGCGCAGCTGCAAATTTCTCAGCATTTCAAGTTTCCTTCTTGCCACGAACAGAAGCGTTTCCCTGGATTATCGCACACAACATTCATGTCCCCAGATTAACCCACAGGCAGCATAGGGGGGCGTGAGCCATCTGGTCCCAGCACACAATTCTATCAACTCCGAGGAAGGGAACAGTTTTGATAGGGTGGCCTGAGAATCTTCCACCATTTACAATAGTTTATCAATAGGAACATGTGTTCTGAGTTATTTAAGCTGCAGTAAAAAGAGGAGGTGCGGTGAGAGGAAAGGGGTTTAATCAAATGGAGCATTATCCACGTATTCATCACAGTGATCAAGAATCTACCACGACCCAGAGCCTCTGCTAGCATGAAGAGAGCAACAAAGGTGGAAGGGTGGGTCGCGGCACCCGTAGGCGCTCACGGCGCCATGGCCATGGATTCCAGCACTGTGCCATGCACACAGGAGGCACAGAAACCAAAGTACAGTTCTCCAACTCCCTGATGTGTGCATGGCTTTGGGACTCGACATTGTTGACAGAAACTGTCGCCCAGAGAGTCCCTCCTGGGGGTAAGAGCAAACCTCAAACAGCCCTCAGAGTCACTTCTCCAGCAGCTCCAGTCTTCAGCAAGCCTCAGGAGGCCACACTGCTGGGAAGAGCCTGCGCTGGGGGCTTGAAGAACACAAGGCTCAAGGGGACCCACCCCCTGCCAACTGCTGTCCCCACACTGTGCCACTCAGCCCACACTGGTCTCCTCATTCTTCGCTGGAGAAGCCAGGCATGGTCCTGCCTCAGGGCCTCAGCACTTGCAGTTCAGCTACTTTTCCCCAGATGCCCACCTGCCTCACTTCCTCACTCACCTCCAGTCTTACCCAAAAGTCACCCCCACAGTGGGCTCTCCCTAGCACTCCCACCATCACCAGGCTCCTCCCCAAGGTCCCTCACTCTTAGCTTTCTGTACAGTACTTACTCCCCATCTAGCACATGATATATTTTACCTATTTTATTTGTGTACTCTGACCCTTCCCCCACCGGAACATAAACTCCAAAAGGGCAGAAATGTCTATGTGCGCGCCTGTGTTCTCAGTGCTTAGCACCCAGTAAATGCCCAAATACTGAATGAATGAATGAATGAATATGAATACGTGACGGCTTGCCAAAAGCTGAATAATCCTGTCTTGGCATGAAATGAGAAATAATAAACATTTTTAAAATTCATAGCTAGATAATATTTTAAGATGAGAGGTAAGAGAAGCTTCCAGAAGGTGGCAGAAACTGAGCAAAATCCTGAAGGGTAATAATGATGGTAATGAGAGCTTCCATTTACTGAGCTGCTATTCCATGCCAAGCACCACACAGAGTCAAAATTTTATAAGACAGGTATTATTATTATTATTCCCATTTTATAGATTAGGAAAATGAAGCCCGTGGAAGTGAGGAAACTTCGTGTAAAACAAGCAAGTGAGAAGCAGGACTGCAATTCATAGTCAGTTCAGAACCTCAGCCCATGCAGCAGAGGGGTCAGTATACTGTCCCCACTTGCTGGCTCTTTACTTCCAGATACAGGACCCTAAGTCTCCCTGAGGGGAGAGCTATATTTTAGCCTCCAGACTGGTCTTGCACAAGAAAGCATCAGGCTAGAGGCGTCATGGAATTAAGCCGCTTCCTCTTCCCATCCACAGTGCCCACCACTCCCAGGAGAGGACAAGAGGCCCTGGCAGCTGAACCTGCTGAAGGCCAGACCTTCAAAAATGGCCTTGGACAAGAGTTGAAGGGAAATCAAAATTTCAACCTCAAAGTATGGGACAGACCTTGCCAGGGGTCCATTCTCAGTAGCAAGTTTATCTTATCCCAGTCGTCAATAAGGAGCTCAGAAGAGGTCAATGTGGGCAGGTGACCTGGCATTAATCCAGACCCTTGAAGCTTTATTCAGGATTTCAGGATCTATGTGATGAGCTTCCTACCCTCTAGCCTCTTGCAAAAGTATTAGAAAAAAGTCATTTCTTTTCTTCTTCTTCTTCTTCTTCTTCTTCTTCTTCTTCTTCTTCTTCTTTTTTCTTTTCTTTTCTTTTTCTTTTTCTTTTTTTTTTCAGACAGGGTCTTGCTCTGTAGCCCAGGCTAGTCCTGAACTCCCTATGGAGCCCCTGCTGGCCTTGAACCCACAGCAACCCTCATCTTCCCAAGTGCTGGAATTACAGGTGTGTGCCACCATGCCTGGCTTATATGGTGCTGGGGAATTGAACTTGGGTACTTAGCCCTTGACTTAGCTCTTGTTAGGCATGTGCTTAACCACTGGGTCATTCCTCCAGCCTGAAAAAGCCATTTCTAAAGACACAGGTTTTTGGTGGGTGGGGAGGGTTTGAGAGGGCCAAAAATGGGAAGGCACTGTCAAGTTGATGTTCTATATATGTTCACAAAATACTCAAATTCATTGTAAACATTAAATGTATATTAATAAAAATGGTGAAAAACATTTTTTTAAAAAAAAAATCAACCAGAAAAAAAAGACACAGGTTTTTGACCTTCTATGGGACACCTGTTTCACTATATTTCTGGTCAGCTCACTCCCTTTCTTATGTGACCAGGACAGTGCTCTGTGTGCATACCCTACCACAGCCACAAAGCATAGTGGAGAACCACTTGGGAACATGAAACAGCCACAAGATCAAAGCCCAGTACAGACGGGGGCAAGAAAGGTCCCGTGTAGCTACTTTTGACACATGTGGATGCTCTTAGCCCGGGCAGGGAGAAATAAGGACCCTCATCCAAGCTTCCAGGGGGGATCTATCACAACTCTGGGGAGCACAGGGGAAGCCCTGAAGGCTTTGCTGCTGCAGAGCTCTGGTCTCAAACCCAGGTTCCTGCCACTTACTACCAGTTACTGGGACAAAATGCTGCATCTCTGTGAGCCTCAGCTTCCTCATCTATAAAACCTGGGTGATGAACAGAGGTTGCTGTGGGTTAAATCAGACAATGGGTGAAGAACCCTAGCCCAGTGGCTGCACCTAAAAGAGGCTTCACTCTATACATTCTCTGACTCAACTCCCCGACCTTCCCGGCCTGAGAGCTGCCACATTCAGAAACCATGGGAAAAATGAGACTGCTCTTCTCCAGTTGCCAATGAGCGATGACTAAAGTAAATAATTAATCCTGGCTTGAAACCAAAGCTTGTGCATTGTTCTATGAAAGACCCTTCCTCTGTGAAAGAAGGATCCTTTTGCCAACACACTGGGGATCAGATCAGCAGAAATCCATGAGCAGCCACCACTGTAAACCTCATCCTCATCAGGAAGTATTTACATCCCTCCCAGTGCCAGGTACTGTGTCGAGAGCTCAACTCATCAATCCTGGCCCAGGACGCCGAATTCAGATTTTCCCTCTCAGGGCCTCGCTGCCAGCACCGTGCCAGGCAGCCAGGCCTCCTCCTCTGTCGTCAGAGAGGGAAATTCTCCCACACAGGCAAGTCCCTTAAAATAGCTTTTTGGGTCTGAGCCATCAGGAAACAGAATAAAGCTAGATCAGAATTGGACCTACCATGAAAGTTTACAAAGCAGCTACTTCAAATGACAGGGATAGCCCTTTTCACTTAAAACCCCTCAGGTGGGTGAGGGCAGCCCGGCAGGACTCCCAGGAGGACAGCATTTCAGGCAGCAGAACCCCAATGACCCCTGAAGCATCCTGGAGAGGGACCAAGTATATGAGGCCCAGTGACAAGATAAGATCAGGCACAGACCAGAGAGAAGAAGCAAACCCTCCTGAGTGTGTGCTGTACTAACACAGCTTTGATTTCCATACCTCAGCTTCTGAGCCAAATGGGATTAAAAATGCAACTTTCAGGGCTAAGTTGGGGATACAGATTACAAATCAGAGGCCTGGTGGTGTCTGGCACAAAAGGCATGATAGCGGTGAAATGATGTTGGTGATGTAATACAGCTCAAGTTCTCCTTCAATTATTCAATTATCAAGTGAGCCTATTCCTCAGGAAAGGAGAATGCAAGGGCTCTCCAGTAGGAAGCATGGAGTAATGGTCAAAAAGGTAATGCGGCCATCAGTTTCTCAATCTCTTAGCACAGCTGGTATACCTTGGAAGTCCAACAGAAGCACTGGGCAGTACCCCTAGCCCTTACTCCCTTACTCCCTGGAGCTGAGGTTAGACCTAACAATAAAATAGCAGGAATCAATTTCTACCAGGTCTGAAGTTCATGCTCCAGAGATCCCAGAGACAGATTAGATGGCCCCATGTGCCCATAGTTCCCATTGCATAATTTATGCTGCACTGACAAACAGAAAGTAAAGGATTCTGCTCCATCCCAAACTTGGGAGGACAGCTTCCTCACTAGCCAAAGGGAAAAGTCAGCAAAGACCCAGAGAAAGCTGGGCTGGAGGAGCAGAAAGCACAGATGTTTCCTCTCTCTAACCCAGCTACCTTGGAGTCACTTCCTCTCTTCAGGTAACAACAAAGAGGGCCAAGACTGCCTTCTTATTCTCCAAAATGGGAAAGACTTAATGTGATCCCTGTGGTCCTGTTCTAACAGATGCCTTCACTGAGTCAGTCTCAGCTGTAAGCCTTCTGGGGAGGAAGCCAGCTAGGTGAGCCTTTCTGAGAAATTCCATGGGAGTATGAATTCTTTTCATAAATCCTTGCCCCCAAAGGATTCAGAAATGAGCAGGGAACTAAGGCAGCCCCTCTGCTATTTTCTCTGGGCTGAGTGCTTTCCAAAGCAGCATTCATTGGAAGGAATTCCCCAAGGAAGTGGTCACCCCTTTTCTAGTTAGAAGTTCTAGTAGGAAAAGGTGCTTCATGGATGTCACAGCTTGAGAAGCCAACCAACCAGGCCTCAAGTTGAACCTCCTTGGGGCCCATCTCCCTGGCTCTGCAGTATGGCATTAAAGGGCAGGCGGGGCGGGGGGGGGGGGGTGCGGCATTTGGAATGTCAGCTGTTATTTTTATGAAGACATTCTCACTAAAGAACCAGGCTTGCTTAAGTATCTAGGAGTGACGGGAGTCAAATAAATGAAGACGCTGTTTGCAGTGTTGCACTTAAAACTAAGATGAGGAGCTGGAGGAATGGCATGGTGATTAAAGAGCTTGACCAGCAAGCCCAACGCCCTGGATTCGATTCCCCAGCACCACATAAAGCTGAGTATTGTGGCTATAATCCTAGCACTCAGGAGGCTGAGGCAGAAGGATTGCCAAGTCCAAGGCCAGCCTGGACTACATAATGAGTTCAGGACAAGCCTGGGCTATGAAGCAAGACCCTGTCTCAAAAAAAAAAAGAAAGAAAGAAAGAAAGAAAGAAAAAAACTAAAATGAATTCATAAACTTTAGTGGAAGACAACATTGGCATGGATGTCTCAGGTGATACTGTGACTTTAAAACCATTCTGAGTACTCAAAAGCTGTTAATTATGAGCCTTCAGGCCCTATAAGGACAGATCCCTAGGAGTAAAGACTATAAACAGGAGGGTCTGGGATCGGCCAACTTGAGAACCTTAAAAAGTCTCCAGTCGTTCCCTATCCCTGTTCCAAGCAGAGGCACAAACCACCTGGAGCCAGTGCCAGAGCCACTGAAAGGATCCTGTACTGGCAAGCTGCTCCACCCTCATCTCTACCTCAGGAGAAAAGAAGTCCTAGGAGGTGTTCCTCCAACAAAGTCCAAATTCCCTGGGCTGGCACCAAAGCCCTGTTCCGTCTCCCCAGCTCATCTTAGGTTCTGCCCAGATTTTCCATGCCCCTTCCACCTCCAGGTCCTCTGGTTCTCCCTTTCTTAAAATGCCCTTTGCTCGGTTTCCCATCTCAATCCTACTCTTTCCCAGCCTCTCCTAACTATTTCTCAAGGCTCTTCAGGAAGCCTGCCTCCTTCAACCTGAGACCTTTCCCTGAAAACTCCAGTCCACAGAGAGCTTTCCCTCCTCTGAGCAGCTCTGGGGCTTAATTTTGATGAACACTTAATTTACACTTCGGGTAGGCAAGTTCTAAACTGTTTTAATCGTCACCATAACCCTATGAACTAGGTATCCTATTCCCCACCCTCAGTTTTTGTTCTTTATACAGATGGGGAAACTGGGTGTTATGGTTTGTGCCTGGAACATCCTCCAAAAGCCTCATGTATTTGGATGTTGTAAAGTACCTAAAAAGCCATGTGCTGGTAAGAGGTGGGGTCCGGTGAGGGGCAGTAGATTATAGGTGAGTGGTGTAAGGCAGGAGTATGGTAGATTATAGAATACAGGCATGTGGTAATTAGGGGCAGGTAGTAGATTAGGGGCATGTAGCACATTACTGGGTTTGTGACCTGGAAGGGTATACACAGTTCATCCTTCCTTGCTCACTTGGCTTCCTGTCTGTTATGCCACGAACAGCCATTCCTCCGCCATGTGCTGCTACCGTTGCCAGCCACCCGTGAATGGACTGAGACCTTCAGAAACTATGAGTTCAAATAAACCTTTCCTTCTGTTAAGTAGTTGATGTTGGGTAGTTTGTCACAGAAATGAAAAAGGACTAAGACACTGGGGCATAGACACAGTGAGTAACTTGCCCTGGGTTGCGTGGCAGTAAGTGAAGAAGACAGAATCCACCTGGGAAAACCAGAACCTGTGCTCATGACAGCACAGCATCTCCATAGGCACCTGCCATGTTCTCAGGCTGAGTGGCTACACTCGTGGGCTATTTATCCCCAGCCCAGCTCTGAGAAGGAAAAAGGGGCAGCTCACAAGCTTGGACATCAGAGGCCAGAACAAGAACCCCAGTCTGTCACAGAATTATCCTGGGAGCCCCATGAATCCTCTGAAACTCCACATCTGTCACCATCCACATCAGACCATCACTTAGCTACTTCACACGATTGTCCTGAATCTCAAATACAATTCCTTTCTCAAGATATGCCTGACCCCAACCAGGTGCTCCTGTTAGTTCACCCCCTTCTCCCTGGGACCATGATGCCCTGGCTGGACTCTAGTCAGCACTATGCACAGAGCAGGAGCTCAGTCCCCAATGCTGATATGGTGAGTTGCTTGGAGGTTCTGTGGGGCAGGAGGGGACCTTCCATGGTCCAATTTCACATGCAGGCCCCGGACCTCCATGTTTACTTGCCTGCTTGATACTGATACCTTGCAGGCAGTAGAAGCCAGCCACGCAGAAAGTAACTCTCCTCTCTGGGAATCCACCTGTTGAAAAGGTGACCACCCGATTGGGAGCTTCCATTATTTTTGGCAACTGTCATGCAGAGAACACCTCTGCCCCTCACTCAGAACTACTTCCAGAGACAGAATCTCTACCTCATTTCCCCCCCCCCACACACACCCCTTGTCCTTCCTGTTCCCAAGTCTCTGTCTCACTCCATTAGCCCTTTCCTGGATTCTCAGAACTCAAGAGGAATCGAGTGACTACTGTATGTATTACTCTACTATTCATCTTATTTGTTTAAGACTGAAAAGAGAACAGAGTTGCCTGTTAAGACTTTTTCTGGCCAAGAAGTAGTCTGGTCAGTGACTCAGGCAAAGGAAATTATAAGGCAATTTCCAGGGAAATGCTGCACCAACCCAAAGTCATAAGTCCCCTCAGCGCTCCCTAGTTCACAGTTCCCTCTGCCTATTAACTCAGCCAGCCCTGGAATATCTCATCAGAAAATGCAGCAACTGGGCTTAAATTTCTGGGGTTGGAACTAGTCTCCTCTGCCATCAAATAGGTTTATTTTTCCCTCTGCCTGCCACCACACACAGTGATTCCAACCCTGATTTACTCCCCCCTCCCCATAAGCCCTCATACAGCTCTGAACAAGGCCATGATAAATGGTGGCTGTGCTCCCTGTTCCAACGGTCTTGAAGGATGTGGTTGGTTGTTCCATGAGCAAGGAGATTTGTCAGCCCTGTGAATCACCCCTAAATCACTTCCCTCCCCAGGGAAGAAACAGATCCCATTCGTGTGTGTGTATGTGTGTAAAGACAGACAGAGAGAGGGAGAGCAGGCACGAGTGCTAACCCCTGTGTGGCACTGACCATGGGCTAAGATCCTCTTTGATTTTGCCTTTACCTGGTGCACCTTCTTCTCTCTCCCCACCCACATTTCCTTCCTTCTTCTTCCCAACTTACCAGGTCCCAAAGCTTAGCCAGGAACCCTTCAAGAGTCTCAACAGATGTTCCATGTTTATATGTTTCTCGTGTACTGGGTAATTTCCATGGAGCAAGTCACCCAAATTCCCATCACCTACTGGGTCCCAGATATATGTCAGTGTTTTGGTGATGAGGAGCACCAGCTGAAATCTGGCATTGGGGAATTGCCCATGATGGGGGAAGGTAAAAGCTTTCCTTCCCACAGACTGTCTCAGGTCAACTTACAAAGTTATTGGCAAGGAACCTGAGCCCCAGAGTGATAGGCCAAAGGCTGCACCACTAAGAAGCACAACAGGCACAACTCAAACCCTGATCTGCCCAACACCACTCCTTCCATATTAAGAAGGGCTGTAACAAAAGTCCTTCTCAGTTGCACTTCCTCACTCCTAAAGGACTGACTCACAGCGTAAGTCTAAGGGATGAGAAAAATAAAAATAAAGAGTGAAGAAATAAATGAATTTAGGGCTAATTCCTAAAAATGTAGCTCCTGGGACTGAGGCTAAAATTCGTAATGATTTCAAACAGAAAATGTATTACCCACATGGTCATGTCACCCCATGTGTCACTGGAGGAGATAGTCTGGATTTGCTCCACTCCTTTTGCCCCTCAGGGTTATCTCTTGGCACATGGGCGGGGGTGTTGGGGGGGGGGATGTCCTGCTCAGAGATAATATCGTATGTTACTCCTTCACTATTACATGTGCCTGAGCCTAGCCTCCTTACCAAAATGACAGCCAAGAAGGACCACATCTTAGGGTCTGTTTCTCTTGGAGATAAACTTTTTTTTGACATACATATGCAATACATGTTTATAATGAACTTGAGTATTCTGTGCACACATATATCACATCAACTTTACAATCCCTTCCCACTTTTGGTGCTCCCACACCCTCCCTAACTCCCACTATCACACCCATTTGGTTCTACAGAATGCCCGTATTCTGGGTTTCCCATATCAGAGAAACTGTGTGATACTTAACATATTTAATCTTCTGCATCTGACTCATTTCACTCACATTACCACTCTTTAGCTCAGCTTTGGAGATAAATGTTTGACTTTCATTTACTTCAGTCCGCTTGGTGTTGACTGAAAGACCCTAAAAAGCCAGGTTAGTCACCCTAAACCTCAGTTATTCCATCTGTGAAAAGGAATCAAAGAACCTCCCTCACACGAGGGTACACGGAATCAACTGTAGGAATCCCATGAGAACATGCATGTGAAGCATGAGGAGCCATGGATGGTAACTGCTTAGACGGCTAGTATTTGCATTCCCTAGAGAGCCCTGTGGAGGATCAGAACATCCATGACTGGTATTTGTCTGAAATAAACACTCAGGCAAGGAAGCGACTATAAAAGCATGACACCTGCTAAATCCAAACAGACATAATGTCTTGTTTGCTTTAGATAAATTCTCTTCTCTCCACCACCCTAGAGCTCAATGTACATCTACACACACAAATTTACGTGAATCTCAACTCACATCCTTATCAGAAAACTTTGAAATGGAAAAGAGTCTGCTGGTTGCATCCAGTATTAGCCATACCGTTTTAAGGACAAGTGGTCTGAGGCCAAACCAGCTTACCTAAGGTGTCCCCAGGGGCAGCTTATGGAAGCAAAAAGAGGACCCAGCTCCCTGCCAGGGAGCCTGACCTAAGAGCAGCTGCTGGCCCTTCCCAGCCCCACCCAAGCAAGAGCTAGCAGAGAGGAAGGAAGCTAAGGCTGGCAGCACCATGCAAATGATGGAAGGTTACTTGCCTGCCTCTTCTAAATAGACCCGAAGCACAAGACCCCTGGATCTTGGCAGCTCCCCCTCCTCGGAAGGGTGAGCACGCCCTTGGCCCGATGTCCTGAGAGAAAAACCTTTGCATGTGTTCCCAGCATTCTGGAGCCAGTGCAGCTCCTCCAGCTTGGGCTCCGGGCCCCTCTCATCAGCAAACTCTGGCTAATGTGCGCATCCCATAAAACCTCTCTGCTCTGCGATTTACTAAACCACAGACTCTGCATTCACAGTCAGTGAAGGGGAGACTGGAAAGAGGCATGCTTCTTCAGTGTCTAGGGTTCTAGAACACATGTGACTTGGTAGCAGCCAAATCCTACTAGCGAGCCCACCAGAGTGCCTTACTACAAACACCTGACTTTCTGGTGTGCGGTATCCACTGTACAAGGGCCAAGAGGGGAGGGGACCTCAAAGTTCTACTAGACTCTTTCTATTACGTCGTCACAAATGACCCAAATTTGTTGCAACTTCTCCATCACCACTACTTGTCTCCTTTGCTACTAGCCTCAGCAAGACTTAGGGTATCTTTTATGAATTAAACCACACCATAGGCCAAAGGCCAGTTAGACCCAGCACTGTGAAAGTTAACCATCTGGTTCTCAGTTTCCTTGTCTGTAAATGAGAAGGCGGAGCCAGATAAGTTCTTGCCAGCTCCACAATTCCACATCATGTAACACTTTCTCCTTTCATTGTTTTCCAGACCTCAGTCAGGACTCTACACAGCCCCATCTGCTCAATGACATCACTCCCACCCAAATATTATGTCATTGATTCTCAGATGGGAAGCGGAGATGACCCAGGAAATACTCTGTCTACAAAAAGGGAGGAAATGATCATTTCCAGGGAACAGGACAGGACTTCTTTTGTTATTTTCCACACAGTACACATTATTACTAGTCTTGAAGCTTGAAATCTTTCTTCCTTTTTGCCAGACCATTAATAGCTGCTTTTCAAAAATAGTTTCTTAATAGAATCTCACCAACAGTAAGCTACCATTTAATGAGTGCTTGTTACGTGCCAGGCACTGGGCTAAGCGCTTTGCACAGATGACCTCATCTAATGCTCCCCACAACCCTATGAAGTATACACTATATTTAACCTCATTTTTTAAATGAGGAAACTGAGGCCCATGGGGGTTTAAAGAACTTGTCCAAGGTTGCACAGCTTGTTAGTGGCTACTCCAGCCTTTGAGCAAGAATCCCTAACTTCTAGACCCCTCTCCCCAACACGTAAATATCTTTTCACACTGCTTGTAGCAGGTTCCTGATCCTGTTAGCAACACTTCTGGTTTGTTGCACGTGTATATTGCATTTGTAATCTTGGGCATCATTGCTATAAAATTTGATGTTTCATGGAAAAGCACCTGCCTGCATCTCAGAGCAGAAAGTGCCATCCATTGAAGGAAGCACTGACCTCAACGGAAGACTAGAAAACAGAACTCTTTGAATTTAGCCTGCAACATTTGAGAAAAGAGGTTAGGAATGCTGGCTGAATACTACATCCTATGATCTTGTGCACAATCTGTTCTTGTAGCAGGGTGACCACCTGATGACCCAAGCCCACTAAAAGGAGTTTTCGTGTAATTGCAGCAGAAGACACTAGCCAAGCCAGACAACACAAACGGAGGGACTCCCCGACTAAAGAAACATGCCCCACAGGCACCTACCCACCTTCCTTCCTGGTCACTTTCACCTCCTTCCCAACAGGAGCCCAGCCTACTTAACATTACTCAAATGTAAAGAACCCTTCTTCAGAGCTGCTGGGGATCCAGGCAGAAAGAGTTGCCTGAGGCTGACATTACCACAAAGCCCAGTCCTCTCCAACCAGGAAATAAAAGGCACTTCAGAGACCCATGTGCAATCTAGGGCAGCAACCAACAGCCTGTTTTAATTGTTAAAATTAATGCTTTGAGCATTCTAAATGCTCCTTTAAATGCCTAATTTACAAATAAGATGCAGCCCTGCTGTCCCCACGCCTTCCGTGCTTTGGCTACGGGCTGCGGTTGTCTTCTGTTTCCTGTACAGGAGCACAGGCCTGGGCAGCCTCAGAAGCAGGACACCTTATTGACTTCCTAAGTGTGAAGGATGAGAAGACAGGGCCAGCTGAGATGAAAGGAGGGCTGTCACGCGGACCCTGGAGGACAGCCTGGTCAACCTCAACCCCTTCTCACTAAGTTTGAGGAAAGAGACGGGAGGGGCGATCGGCGGCTCCTTGGGGAACACAACCAACATTTGCCTTCTCGGGTCAGGAGACAGAGCATCACTTAAGAGGAAATGACCCCGGCTAAGGGTCATGTCCAGAGAAGGGATAAAAGGAAAAGCCACAATTCTCACACCGCGAGAAACAATGGCTTTAAGAAGGAAATCAAAGCCCAGGGCTGAGCGTGGAGGGGGCAGGAGGTGCGGCCAGACCTGGGCTTAGCGGGGCAGAGGCAGCCCTGGAGAGGGGCAGAGCGCGCGAGCCGCCTGGCCCCGGGGAAACCTCTAAAATCACCCGGGGCTGAGCGAGCGTGCGCGACCTAGCCCCCAGGGAGCGCCAGGAGGATGCTCTTTCCCAACGGATCCGATGGGCGAGGGGCCTAAGAAAGCTCCCCGCCATCCATCAGGGCTCAGGCGGACAGATGACTTCACCGTTGTAACAGACAAGGGCAGCCACTAGCCAATTCCAATGCCAAAAAAAAAAGAAATCGGGGACGGCAGGGACGTGCAGGCAGGGCAGGAGAGACTGCCCTGGCGATTACGGCCCCAGAGGAAACTCCTCCGCAAGGGTCGTCCCGGGCGCACGCGGCTCTGAAGAGCAGGGAGAGATGAGGCCCCGGGGCCGGGGCCGCGGTGGGTGAGCGGGAGGCGGCCGTACTCACGTAGTGCTTGGAGGGGTTCCTCCGCTTCTCCACGTCCACCACGGTGGCATCTTGCACGCAATAGGCTAGCATCTTCTCCACGCAGCGAGTGGCGCCCCCCGGCGGCGTCACCGTCTCATCCCGGCCGGCCCTGGTTCCTTCTCCTGTAGCCCGAAGCCCCGGGGCCACCCGCCACTCCCGCCCGACCTGCCGATCGCCGCCCGGGCTCCTGGGGCCCCAGGGACTGCCCCGGGCGAACGACGGCGTCCCGGGCTCCCGGTGGGCCTGCCCCGCGGGCCGCCGAGCGCTCCTGCCCCTCGCGCAGCCGCCGCGCGCCGGCTCGCCCGCCCGCTCTCTCCGCCGCCCGGTGGGTCCGGCGGGAACTGGGAGCGCAGGGGCGGGCCGGGGGTGTGTCCCGCCGGCGAGGGCACCGCGGGGGCCGGCAGCCTGCTGTCAGCGCGCCGGGGAGGGGCCGGCGGCGACCCTACGCCGCGCTCCGGCTCCGGGGGGCTCCGCGCTGGCGGAGGCTGCGGGCGCAGGAGGCGGGGGCGGGGCCGGCGGGCGGCAGGGACGGGAAGGGAGAGAGGGGAGGGCGGGGAAGAGGGAGGGGCGGGGCCGGCGCGGAGGGGCGGGGCCGGCGCGGGGAGGGGGCTGCGGCCGGCGCAGCGCTAGTCGGCCGAGCACAAAAACTCAGCGTGGCTCAGGAGGGAGACGCGGGGGACGTGAACGCAGCGCGCCCCCATCCGTGCTTTCCGCCTTGGATCGGATGTGTGCCTTCTTGTCGCCACCTTTATGTCCTCCTACCGTTGCTATCCTCCTGTCTCCTTAATGAAAAGCAGTTTATGACCCCCACGGTTGCTGCCCAGGGCCCGGAAGGAGTTGGGAATAGGGATGAACCGGCATTAAATCCTTCAACTAAAAGAACCTCTTTTGACGAACCACCTGCCCCTCGCCGTGTGGGTCACAGAAGGTGGATTCTCCCCGGAAACAGGATCGATCAACTCTCTGCCTTATCGTCCATCGATTTGGCCCTGTGTAACTAACCTGTGACATCATTTGCCAATGGCAAGCTTACAAACTCCGCACATCACTGTCGTAAACCCATGGCTCCCCTGGGATCCACCCGGGATGGAGGGATGGCGCGGAGGGCAGTACACAATGGTGGGAAAATCCGCTGTGTCGGGGACCAGCCCTTCATCAGCTCCAGGCTCCGGCTTTCTGGCCACCCTCCCTTTGGTCTGGGAAACCGACTTTCCGAGCCACTTGTCCATCTTGGGCTTGGAACATAGTTCTACTTAATTCAATTTAGCTTTTCCCCCATCGATTTCTACTTTTTTTTTTCCATTCTGCTTTCAGATGTCTAAAGGGGGAGTGCTTTCACAACCAATCCAATTGTTTCAGAATCACAATAAAGCTTTGTGACTGTGGGCCAATGGGAAACATCTGGGGAGGGGGGGAGTTTTGTGATCTTATTTTCTTCTATGCTCTGTCAGAAATCCTGTGCCAGCCTAAGGCTGTATGCCCACATTTGCTTGGGACAGAGTAACTCACTATGCTCTGGCCTTCGTGGGGAAGGGACCATAAGCAATGGCGTGAGAAGGAATAAGGACGGGGGCGGGGGGTAGGCCTGCAGGAGTTCAGGCTGTGAGGGATATTGATGCTAGGACGGGGCTTCCCTGATGGAGACAATAGAAAACCCTCGTGAATGCAGTCCTGGGAGACGGTGATCTGGTGGTGACGTGCTGCTAGTGGGAAGAGAGACAAGACACTACCTCCCAAGCAAGGCGTGTGATAAAATGTAAATGAAAAAATTAAAAACGGGGACTAGAGGAATGGCACAGTGGCTGAAGTGCTTGCCTAGCAAGTTCAAGGGCCTGAGTTTGATTCCCCAGCACCATATAAGCCACGTGAGTCTGTAATCCCAGCATTCAGAGGCTGAGGCAGGAGAACTGCCATGAGTCCAACGCCAGCCTGTGCTATACAGTGAGTTCAAGAATATTTTAAAATATTTTTCTTACAATAAGCAAGGAGAAAAGGACCAGAGTAAAGACGCAAACTAACACCTCAAAAATTTTTTATCAGAAACAGGCAATGGTAGCATGCTTAGAACTAAAGCATTTTCTAGCTGGAAAGCACTACAGAGGTTATTTATTCCTCCAGTATCACAAAGGAGCAAACTGAGACCAAGGGAAAGTGAGCAAGTTGTCTGATGCCACACAGCTCCTTAGTCCCACCGGCTGCCTCTCCCCCAAAGCTTGCTCATGTGCCTATCGTGGCAGGTAAGAGGATTTCCCTGAAGGAGCTTAGTACATGTACTGCCACCTGTGAATCCAGAATGGTGCATGCCTGAAGTCCTGGGTCCCTTGGTTCCAACTCTCCATTCACACAACCATCACAGGGTGACTGAACTTCCCAGCAAAGAGGACAGGATATTTCTCCACGATCGGCCATGTCTGTCTCTGTGGTCCTCCAAGTCTATGCAAATCCCACCAGCTCCCTGTGCAGAGGCTGTCCCATCTCCCTCCCATGAAGACTCTTTGTGGCTACCTCAGAGAAAATGACAGACAGGAAAGCACTGAAAACCGTGAAGTGCTAAGCAAAGGCACAGTATAATCCTGTCTTCCTCCATGGACATTTATGGCACCTTCTAGTTATTCAGTTGGTTACTACGTACGGTGATCCCTCAGCTCCTACTGTACGGAAACTTACTTTCATTTTTATTGTTAGTTGACTTTTCTGTGTTTAGGTTGTGCCTTCTAAGCCAATAAGAAGCCTGTGAAGACCTTAGGGATCATAAGCTTAAACTCTGACACCATCTTTTCCCTCTCCACTCTCATCCTTAGCACTTCTACCACCATACAACCTACTACTTAGCACCTGTCATTCACATACATCCAGCACAGTGCTTTACATCTGCCAAACCCTCGATACATGGTTGCCTGGGCTGGAGGAATGGCACAGTAGTTAAATTGAACTGCTCAGGTTAGGCCCTGAGTTCAATTCTCCAGAACCACATAAAGCTAGGTGTAGTGGTGCATGCTTGTGATCTCAGCACGCAGGAGGCTGAGGCAGAAGGATTGCCATGAGTCCAAGGTTAGCCTGGGCTACAGAGTGAGACCCTGTCTCAAAAAAAGGCTGAATTTTAAATTATCAAGATCTCAGCAAATATTTGTAGATGTGGCTGCTGCTAAGTGCTGACTAAGAAGTATGGGACAGCAAAGTCTCTGTGCGGGGCTAATCCAACCTGGATTTTAGTCCAGGCTCAATCACAAACCAGCCTGTCACCGTGAAGGGACTTTTAGTCTCTGGGTTTCTGGTGATCCTTCTGATCTCCTCCATGTTCCACAATGGTGAATAACTATGCTGTTTAAAATGAGGTCTGGCTAGGCATGGTGGTAGCCATGTCTACTGTCCAAGCACCGGGGGGGATGAGCCAGGAGGATTAGGAATTCAAGGCAAGCCTGGGCTACATAGTTCAAGGCCAGCTTGGACTACCCCATCCCAAAACAGCTAAATAAAGACAGTGAAGTTTCTGATCAGATTACTACCTAGAGATGTACAAATTTAAGTTGAGATTTGGGGCCCCCTCCTGGCCAAAGTGGCATCAGCACCATCAACTTCAGCAGCTGGCTAAGGTGGCATCTCTTTCAGGCAGGAGGGCTCGGCATGAGAAACCTATCATTTTATAGATCAGAAACAGGTCAGAGGTCATGCTTCTCTCTGTTTCTCTCTTTTACTTCTCTTTTATCTTCTCCCTTTTCTCTTTTTTCAAATCGACTGTAATGTGTTGACTTATTTTGGGGGCATGTTTGGAGAATGGTCCCCCATGAATGAGAAGTAGACAAAAGGCCAGACTTCTCAGGGAAGTAAATTACTGACCAGATTTCTCCTTTCTGGGTTGCCTAACAACGGATCAGGACGTGGCCCCAAACTGCCCTGTCTATTCCACTTTATCGCCCACTGATTCCAGCCATAATAACAAGCTTCTGCCTGTCACACTATCATGTGGTGGAAGCTGGCATGGTACTTTAACCAACTAAACCTCCATATGCTTCTTTCTACAGTGCTATTGAGGGTCTCTGTCTCCTATCTTAGCCTTCATTCAGCTTAGGGTCTTCATGTGCCAGATTTTTAAAAAATAGACACTTGAAATTTCAGTCTTAGCAAAAAACTATGCCCCCAGAATACCAGAAAAAAAATCTGGTAACATGCACAGTCAAAGAGGCCAAGGACACAATTAGATTCACAGAGGGGAAAAAATTATTATTCTATAACTCCAGGCTGCATCCCTAACCCTGCCCAGACATCTGGTCCCCAAACTACTGTATTGTGTTTTAAACCTTCAGGAATGAGATGTAACTGGTTTCATACTGCCTAATTTCAGTTGCTGAACACCCCAAAGGGGTATTCCTGTCTGGTAGGGATTCCCAAACTGCCTGGTATAAAAGATCAGTTTGTATAGCTCTATTTCAACCATAAAACTCCCCATATTTTCTTTTTCAAAACCCCCCGGATTTTCCAGAAGCCAGCAAACCCTGATTTGGCCACCGGATGACAAAAAGAACCAAAAAAAAAAGTCCCGTGGGAGAATTCAAGGCGGTTTCTTTAAAAATAGCCAGAGGCCACAAATAACCAAAATTGTGAGTCTGGTTTTGGTTTGATCTTTCCCTCTTTTTTTCAGTTCCCTATTCAGAAATGTCTTAGAAAGTACTGTTTTTCATCTCATTTGGATCCATGTCTCTTTGAGTTGAAAGAGTCAAGATTCAAGGTCAAGTCTAGCTCTGACCCAAAGCCCTGCCTTTTCTTTCTAAAGCAGAAATATCCCTAGCGTTACCCAGTTGGTGAGAGCAGGCATACAGAACCTGAGCAAGCTGGATTTTCCCTTGTAGGTGAATCTGACTACGACCTGGACTGTAATCAAGAAACTTAGCCCCAGGCAGATTCCTATGACCAACTGGATTAACCTTCTGTGCTAATCTGTGAAAAGTGGGTGTCTCAGTTAAGTTCCTTTGGTTTACAAATATTAAACATTGAACTGAGCTCGGGAAACAGAAAAGAAAAGAAAAAAAGGACTTCAATTCCAAGCTACAGCAATATTTCATGAAATCTAGACAGCTGGGTTTCCTGAATGAGTAAAACCCCAAAGTAACAAATCTTTGAAAACATAAGCAATTCTCTTCTTATCTCCGCTTAGTGTTGTGTGTCTGTTTTATTCTTCTGATTGCAGACACTTTCTCTGCCTTGTTACTCAAGTAGCAGAAGCCTCACATAGCAGCAGACATTGCCCAGGTCACTACTAGTCCCTCAGTCCAGACATAGCTGAAACTTTGAAGCTGCCTCTGGAGTCCAGTTCCCGATTTGCCCACAAAAGAGAATCTGATTGGCCCAGGTTGGGTCATGTGTCCACCCTGATCCAATCAATCACCATGGAGTGTGGTCCTTTAATACAAACTTGACCATTTGGCGAGAGAATTAATTCTAAGAAAGAGGACTGGTATTATTGGGCCACACATTCCAAAATAAAGCTACTAAGTTACTGTTTACTTTTTCAAGGACTTCATTTATTTATCCACTAAACAAACATTTGTTAAATTGCCAGCATGTGTCACCCGGGCTGCTAGGAACTGGGACTGCAGTTGGAGACAAGGAGTTCCCAAGGAGTTTGTCCTTAGAGTCGTGTTCTCCTTTGGGGAGATAACAGTGGCTTAAAAAAATAATAAAAATAGATGTGAAATTATAATCATGATGGATGTTATCAAAGTGGGATACAGTGAAGTAATACACTGAAGTAATTATCTCTTGGGAGTGTGAATAGTCATACATTTTTAAAATTAATTTATTTAAAATGTAAAAGCATTTTCTATAGTGCTTTTGTGCTGTGGTAATGAAGGTTTTTTTTTTTTAAGTTTGCACTTCAAGGATCATTGTATAGAAATTTTATGGTGCTGTTTAAGAGGTGAGGACAGCTTGGAGTATGATACAGGGAACTTTTAGAGCAAGGGTCCCCAAGGGTCTGGACCACTACTGGTGTGTGGTTTTGGAAGGACCAGGCCACTGGGACAGATGAGGCAAGAGGGGTGAACAGGGAGCAAAGCTCTGTCTCTTTTCAGTGTGCTCTTGTTAGGTTCCACCATTGACCTGAGAGGAGTCTTTGCTCTGATCCTCTCCTGCCTCCCATTTCAAAGCTATCCTCTAACATCCTACTGTTCAACAAGTATCTCCTCCATCCCCAGCCCCAGTCCTTGGGAGAATAGTCTTCAGTTCAACCAGTTTCTGGTATTAAAAATGTTGGGGACCACTGCCTCACAGGTACAGTAGCCTCTGTTTGGTGATTCTTGTTTGTCATACATGAGGGAAATACTGGTGCTAAGGATAATTTTAGTTCTAGATCTGTGTAACTGGAAGAATAAGATGCTATTCAGTTTTTTCTTCCTTTCCTTTTTTTGGGTTCATACAATGATATTGCTAATCAAGCCCATATCAAAAGTTCCCCACAATTGCAATTATGCTACTGTTAATAAGAACAAGAAATGTAATATCAGCGATTATTTATTAAACCCCCACTGTGTAAGATGCCAGGAATTGTGCTGAGCAAGCATTACATTCTTATGTTTATTCCACAAATGGGACTTTAGACACACACAAGAGCATCATCATTCTCTTGCAGAGGTCACAGTCAAGTTGACAATTATGACACATGAGAAAACCAAGACATTTGGGCACTTTCAAATCAATGCTTTTTAAATTTATTTTAAAGAAGTCTGAAAGAAATACATTTTCTTTTTTCTTTCTTTCTTTTTTTGAGACAGGGTCTCATTTTGTAGCCCAGGCTTGTCCTGAACTCAGTATGGAACCCAGGCTGGCCTTGGACTCATAACAATTCTTCTGTCTCAGCCTCCTGAGTGGAGTGCTGGGATTATATTCGTGTGCTACCACACCCAGCTTATGTGCTGCTGGGGAATCGAACTTGAGTACTTTGCACTTGCTAGGCAAGCGCTTTAACCACTGAGCCATTCCTCCAGCCCAGAAATACATTTTCTAAGTGTTTACCCCTTCTCTACATTTAAACTAAGCCATCTATCACATGGGCTAACAGCAATGCTTTCTGAATTTTCTTTTACTTTATGGTCTTTCATGCCTGCATAATGTTATCTGCATGCTTACAATAAGTAAAAATGACTTGCATGAATGTAGCTTCAAAGTCTTAAATTTTAAACGTGTGTTTTTATGCTCTTACTTTCATGGAAATCAAATTTTTTGGAGTTCTTGTTTCTTCTTTAATTTTTAGGGAAGAGAGAAATCAGTTTTCCTAATAGTTAACTCCTTGGGAAGCATATTAATTGCTTTGCACACTACTAAATCTTTTTCTTCCATGTAGAAGAAAGGAAGGAGGCCATGCCAGTGGGCCTTCTGCCCTTGACCTTGCAGCTGGGGTGACTGCTGCTGATGTGGAGGGCTGTCCGTGGGCTGGGGTCAGATCTGATAGCCTAGCTCACGCTACAAGTCAAGTATCCTGTACCTGTGCACTGCACAAATACTCCCTGAAGATACAAGGTGCTTGGGAGGGGAGACTTCTTATTTATTAAAGCTCCAGTGTGTGCAGTACGCCAGAGTGTGCTGTACTACACTCATATTTACTCTGCAAATGTGAATTTAATTACAAGAACATCATTCTTTTGTGAAATTCACAGTCCAGTTGACCATGAATTATGCAAGGAAAAATCAAGGTATTTGGACCCTCCAACTTGCTATTTTTAAAACATTCATTGAGTATTTACTTGTTATTTTTTGTGGTACTGGGAATTGAACTCAGTGCCTTCATACTCCTCTTTTATTTTTTATTTGAGACAAGGTCTTACTAAATTGCTAAGTTGCACAGACTGGGCTGGGCTGGAATTCACCATCCTCTTGCCTCAGCCTCCCAGAGTACTAGGATTATAGCCATGCACCACCATCTGGCTTGAGCATTTATTTATTTATTGAGACAGGGTCTTATTCTATAGTTGAGGTTGGTCCTGAATTCACTGTTCAGCCCAGGATGGCCTGAAACTCACAGCAATCCTCTTTCCTCAGCCCCTTGAGTGCTAGGATTACAGGTGTGCGCCACCATGCTCAGTTTATGTAGTGCCTGGGGATTCAAATCAAGGGTCTTGCACCTGCTTCGCAAGCACTTTAACCTGTGTGCTATTCCTCTATCCCCTTGAGCATTTATTTAATGAAAGTTGATAGAAATACATGTTCTGTTCAGTGTGCATCTCTGTCTCTATCCCCACTAAGGATGTGGTTAGAACTAGACCACTTATGCCAGGAGATCCTTGGAAAATCCCACTTGTTCAGGCCAACACTTTTAGTGTTTGTCTACATTATCTAACACAAGAGAAATGACTACTGCTCAGACCTTGCAGACAAAATAGAAAAATAAATACTTCTATACATTTTTTGAGGACATAAGCACTAAGGTACCTTGGATTTATTCCCAGGAGTGAACTTGCTTGTTCATAGCATAAGCATGTAATAGAAAAAAGAGTAGTCATAGCAGAGGCCATGTGACCCTTAATGTCTAAAACATTTAACTTCCATTCGATTGACATCTTTCCTAGTGCCACTTGCATAACATTTGCTTAGGTTATTAACCACACAGTTAAGTCTTACAACTTTTGCTTTAAATGGGTGAATATCTTTTAATAAAACTAAACCAAGAAAATAAAAATGATCTGTAGTCATTTTCACATACATCTTAATTCAGAGACCCTAGACCTAATTACCTTCCACTGGATGTCAGGCTTTCCCTGGTCTCGCTAACTGTGTTGATGTGCCCTCCTGGAGCCTGGCAAATACCGTTGGTCCTCTGTAACTGTGGGCTTTGCATCTGCAGGTTCAATCAACCACAGATGGGAAGTATTCGGGAAATAATTATGTCTACTGAATGTGGTCATTCTGTTCTCCAGGGCCTTCTATGACTTCAAAGGTACATATATGTAATATCAATCCACTTCTATAAAGTTCAAAACAGGTAAAATTAATTTATAGTGCAATAGATCACAAGAGTGCTTGATTCCAAGAGGTATGAGCTGGAAAGGGACACAAAGACAGGGGTGCTGGACATGGTCTTCTCTTGATCTGAGAGGAGGTTTTAAGCTGTGCACTGGGGCCATATGTTCAGTAGGTGGACATCATACTTACACACACACACACACACACACACACACACACACACACACACACACATGGAATGAAATTAAACTACACAAAGTAGCCTGGGTGAATCCCAATAAGTTTCTGTTGAGTAAAAAACAATGCAAGTTGCACAAAGATATGTACAATATATCCTTTATGCAAATATTAAACATAAAATTTATATGTATGTATGTATTATGTATGTATAGATGTAAATACATCTATAAAAAGACAGGAAGAACATACACCAACTTTAATGAAGTAATGACTACTCCCAGTGAGAGAAGGGAACTGAAAATTCTCTTATTTGTAATATTATGGGTTTTTAGATTTTCTTACTACTTTTTGTGGTAGTAGGGATAAAGCCCAGACCCTCACAATGAGCTGAATTCCCCAGCCCAGCTCTAAATTTTAATTTTAAGCAAGGTTTTACTAAGTTGCTAAGTTGCCCAGGATGGGCTTGAACTTGCATTCTTCCTGCCTCAGCCTCTCAGAGTGCTGGACTTACTACCAGGCCTGGCATATATGTCTTTTTAAAAGGCATATCGTAAATCGATGATATTTGTTTAAAATGTGTGGTGAGGAATTTCTTTTTTTTTTTCTTTTTTGAGACAGGGTCTCGGTCTGTAGCCCAGGCTGGTCCTGAACTCACCGGGATGGCCCAGGCTGGCCTTGGACTCAGGACAATCCACCTGCCTCAGCTTCCTGAGTGCTGAGATTACAAGCATGTGCCACCACACCCAGATTTATGTGGTGTTGGGGAATTGAACCCAGGGCCTTGTGCTTGCTAGGCAAGTTCTTTAATTGCTGAGCTACGCCCCACTTTGTGGACTTCAAAGTATTTGAAAATCAATGATTTTTAAAATAACATGCTATAAATAAAACTACGAACTCAATCAGTGGGGTCAGTGGATGTGTCTCATAAGCATGGAAGTCAGCCTGGGTAGTTATAGATGCCAGCTGCAGTCTTATCTAGTATCCTGCAATCTGTTTCTATATTTTGTTGCAAGTATATCATGTAACTTGATTCCCACCAAGTTTTTGCAAATAATAAGTCTCTAAGCAACTTGTTCAGTTTTCTGACATTCTCCCATAAGCTTTTCCAGAAGAGTGAAAGAACAGTAATAAGAATTTTCTCTTCAGAATGATATTCCTAGCCAAGGGTGGGTTGCATGCCTGTAAACCCAGCACTCTGGAGGTTTGAGGCAGGAGGATCAGCAACTAAGGGACACCCTGTCTCAAAATGAAAAATAAAAAAAGGGTTGGGTATGTACTTCTATGCAAAAGCCCTGAGTTCAATCTCCAATACCACAAAAAAGTAACAAAAATAAAATCTTTCAGATACATTTTTTAATCCTTAAGAATTATTCAACAATACCATACAAAAAAGCAGATATCTCAGGGCCTTAAAAATGTGTCAGTTACCTTACAAACTTTGAAATCTCATTCTTTTATTTTCTTTTGCTGGTACTAAAGATTGGGCCTGGGCTTTCACAACCTGCTACATCCCCAGTTCATTTTTTTATTTTTGATTCTGAGACAAGTTCTTACTTAGTTACAAAGTTCCTAAGTTGTGAAAACTGGATTGAAACTTCGAATTCTCCTGCTTCAGCCTCCCAGAGTGCTGGGATTACAGGCATGTGCCACTGTCCCTGCTGATTATTATTATTTTATAATATAGAAATCAGACTTAGTTTTGCAATAAAGTTGCAATAGTGCAATGTGATTTTAGCCTGCTTGGGTGTGTAAAAATTTCAGCAAGAGCACTCAATTTACATTGAACTCATTTAAATAAAAGAAATATTTGCCCAGTGGTAGTTTTTTTTTTTAAACCACATAGAGTAACTTCTTAAAATAGTCTCTTTTCTCACTTGAAATACTTAAAATACCAGTATTTTGATTGGCCTGCAAATTTAGAAGTTAATTTTGGATCTTAGGGCCTCTACTATAGCAGAAACCCTAAAACACCTAAAAATTACGTAATATGAAGACTGAACTTCAGCATCACTGAAATGCAAATCCCTACACATGTCAACATGCTTCTTCACATGGCTAACACCTGATCTGTACATCCCAGGACATGGCCTAACTCTGCTAGGACAGGTACAACTTACTAGACGTGACGATTGCATTCTATTCTCTGGTCATTATTTGCTTGCAGTCTCAACGTCACCACTGCCTGCTGGCGAGCCTTTCACGGTGTTGACAGAGGAGGGGAGATAGGGCAGGTGGGCTCTGGGCTCCACATGTCTGGGTTGGGATTCCTGCCCTGCCATTATTCCTTGTGCCACTTCATTACAGGGCACAAGTAATAGTTTCTTGTCTGTAAAATGAAGATGATAATGCTTACCTGTGGCAGTGTCATTGACAGGTAAGTGTGAGATACTCATGAAAAATGGTCAATGCGTTGGAAGCACATAGCAAATTCCCTCTAAGTTTTAGTTGTTATTATTTAGTAAAATAAGCACCATCTGGTAAAACAAAACATATTATAAGCTGGGTGTGGTGGCGCACACCTGTAATCCCAGCACTCGGGAGGCTGAGGCAGGAGGATTGCCATGAGTCCAAGGCCAGCCTGGGCTCCATAGTGAATTGAGGACCAGCCTGGGCTACAGAGCGAGACCCTGTCTCAAAAAACCCCCATCATATTGTATATAGCAGGATGGCTTGGACCTCACTGTCTAAGGACATTGAGCCACTCCCATGGAGATTTAAAACCTTCACACATACACCTATACACAAGTCACACTGTACCCCATAAATACGTATAACTATCACATGTCAATCAAAATAATAATGAAGACTTTGAAATGAAAAAATAAAATAAAGTAAGCACCATTTGCAAGACAGGGAGCCCAGGGGATGCTAAGAGATACCCAAGGCTCGAACTGCTTTTGTAAAAAAAAAAAAAAAAAAAAAAAAAAGCACATCTGTTCTCTGGTCATGTCAAAGACTGAATAAACTAAATATAACTTTATTTATTTACTTGTTGAGACAGAGTCTCACTCCGTAGTCCAGGCTGGTCTTGAACTCACTATGGAGCCCAGGCTGATAGCAACCTTCCGTGCCTCAGCCTCTCAAGTGCTTCTGGGATTAACAGACATGCATCACCACGTGCAGCTTATGGGATGCTGGGGAATTGAACTCAGATCCTTAGCACTTGACCTAACATTTGCTAGGCAAGCACTTTAACCACTAAGCCAATCCTCCAGCCCCTGAATATAACTTCAATCTTTGAACAATAGGCGAGGTGGGCTCATTTACTTACTCCATAGCTATTGAGTACCTGCTCTGTGAATAAGGTACACCTGAACCCCACCCTCAGGGAACTCATACTTCTAGTGACATCTGTTCGTTTGCAGATGTCTCTCTGGGCCTCATCACCAGGCAGTGGTTCTAGCAGCCTGCTGACCCCATGCCCCTGCTGCCTTATGACTAATGCGCTCTATGGGTACTAGCCTGAGGTCTCCTGAGCTTTTCGTGACTAGCACTTGTCCTTCACAGGCAGCATGGTATTTGCATGTGGCACTGAAAGTGCATTTTCACTGCCAGGCTTCTTTGCATATGTTTTTAAAAGAAAGCATTAAGCTGTTTATCTTCCCTGGGTAGAAATGGAAAGCCTTGTTTTCAGCTCTGCTGTACTTAGTCTCAAAATGACACTGTAACTTGGCAGGGCCTTTACAACTAATTTGCAAATTTTACTACACCAAACACATTGAGGACTTGGGTGATTTTTATGGCCATAATAGGTGGTTCCTCAAAACAGTTAAATGCCATCCTTCTTGCTTTTCTGTGCAGGAGATTTTGGGCACATTGCTTCATAGGTAATTGCCAGGAAGGTTGATACTTTAACACATTGGTCTAATGTAGGTTATTTGATATCTTGATCTTGATCAAACTCATCCTACCCACCACCAAATTTCCTTCGTAAGTGCCAATTTTACAGCAGGGAAAGTCATTTTTAGTTTAGTTAAGTCCATTTGAAGAAAACATTACATCGATAGCCATTAACTGTTCAGGCATTCATATCTAAGAACTGTGGAAGGACAGTTCCTTGATGAGAAACGTAACATAAACTAGGGCTGCACAGGACTAGCGGGCAGTGTACCAGCCCCTGGTCACCAGGGTGTGCTACTCATTTGGATGTAGGTATTATTGCTTGAGTTTTAACATAAGCATAAGCATATTTAGTCTTGAAAATAATTTTTAGGGGATGTTGTGCAGTGGAATCCTGTTTTTGCAGAAATTTTACAGATGTGCATCAGGTATTATCAGCACTCTGCCTGTTTCCCCTCAGCCCTCCTCTCTCTCTGTAGGAGTTGGCTTGGGTGGACGGCCATATCACCCTGAGTGCTCCTGATCTTGCCTGATCTGTGAAGCTAAGCACGGTCAGGCCTGATTAGTACTGGGTTGGGAGGAGTTGGCCTGGGAAGCTAGGGCCAAGGCGTGGGTCTACTGGCTCTCACATCAGTGAGGCACAACAATCGGTGGATACATTCCTCAGCTTCCTTGTTCCTTGGAAGGGCAAATATGATGTATGTTCTACATCTACTCAGGGTCTCAAAGGGTCTGGGTGGGATCTCCAGTTGCCCAAAGTGCTAACCTGCTCACCAGCACGCACTCGTTGGCTTCCTCTTTCCTGTCTCACTTCCTTCCTTCGCTATGCTTTATCAGATCACGCCCCCATAAAATTACTTGCAACCCAGTCATTGACATTGGGCAGCTTTACAGGCAGCCCACAGTTAGATACTGTATAACACATACACAAAGGATATGGAGGAACCAGCACAAAAATGGGACAGTGAAGACAAACTAAAGGGGCTTTGTAGCTCATAGTCATTGTCTTACTTTTTCGTTGCTGTGACTCAATACCCGACACCCACAAACTTAGGGAAGGAAAGGTTTATTTTAGCTCACAGTCTTAGATAGTCACAATCCATTCAGGGGTGGCAGGCAACATACATTTTCTATGTATTCATTTATTTTCCACAGGTGTGTCATGTACCATGATGCCCAGGGTTTATGGTGCTGGGAATCAAACCCAGGACCTGCACTTGCCAGGCAAATCCTCTTAAATCACTGAGCTACACCTCCAGCTCCTACTTCTCTCTTTTTAAGTGATTATTCCCTTACCAAATGGGAACTGTCTTCCTGGCCACACTGATAGTTGTGGTTGGACATCACTAATAATATCCCTACCCTGCAATTGTGTTTGGTCCATGGAGAGACTATAAACCACCTTGGGCCAATGAGACGCCTTCCTTGGGACTTTTCTAACTGGTGCTATGGGAATAGGACAGTTGTCCTCTCAGAGTGACAAGCCCAAAGTTGATCCCATCCAGTTCTCACATCTCACAGAGGATCCTGTTCACAGGGAAAATACACTGCCCTTTCATTGAGGAAGCAAGGAAACGAAGGACAGGGCCTTTCCACAGCCTTTGAGTTTCTGTGGCCAGTTGATCCTACATAAGCTCTGTTCTGTCCCTCCCTGCAGTTTGGTTACGTGGTCTTCCCTGTGCCTCAACCTCATGGCAAAACCTAGTTACAGGAAGAGCTTTACCATTAGATCTAAACAATCCAACTAGAGGGCATTCTTGCCCCTCCTCCTGCCTGCTGGTAAGTTCCTACTTTCAACCTCACTTTCTCCCTTATTGTCCCAATAAAGTTACTTTCTGCTTCCCTACTGTTCTCTTGGTTTGCTGTGTTCATTCTTTGACAAAGGCAGAATACGAACCATGATTTTGACCTCTCTGGTAACATTTCTGGTGCCCAAACAGGGACCCCTGAAGACACCACAGGGTAGGCTAAAATTTACTCTGGGTCTACTCCTCTTTGGACCTACTTATAGTCTTTTTTTTTTTTTTTTGTAAAATTAAAAATTGGGCACTGAATGACCAGTTAAAAGTCACAAAGGCAGTAGGCAATCTTACGTCTCAGGTGATAGGTTTCTGAGGGGTGACTTGCTCCAATTCCCTGGCCACTCGTGGCCGGTAATGTTGATGCTTGGAGTCACTCTTTTGGTTTTCCTATCCGGGGTGGGGCATACATCTGACGTGGGTAGATAGAGAGTATGTGAAAGCCTCAGCATAGGAATGCCTTTACTGCACCCAGGTGTGGCCCCAGTACAAGTTACCTGATAATGAAACCTGACTGCCTGCAGGCTCACTCAATTGCAACACTATTTTGCAGTTAGAACTATTTTGTAAGTTAAGAAAAATGATCAGAAGTCCTGAATGTTCAAGTATTTTTTGCTTTGAGGAAAGATTTAGATCTTTCTGGCTCCCCTTAGCACCTCCATCGACCTCTGCAAGCCCCAGTAAGCTTGACTGTAAGAAGCCAATTGATAATTTTTTATGATTTACACTGGAGCCCAGTATTCCAGCCTAGTCTTTTGTCCAGGGCCACAAGCAACCCAATCAATAACCATAGGGAGTCTCAGGGACCTCTGTGACTAAATATTTCACTCCATTTCTGAGTTGTGAATCAAAAGGATTGTTCTTTTCACATGAATTTCTTGTAGTGCCTGAATGTCCAACCAATTTATTAGGGAGAGGTCTCAGGGCCTCTCTCAGTACTGTTACATCAACTGGCCCTCATCAGACTCCTGCCTATTCACCCATCCTTGAACAAGAAAGCTTAAATTAAGCCCATTTGAAATGTTAGATGGCCAGTCCTTCCTAAGAAATGACATCATTTTTGACCAGGAGGAAGCCTCTGCTATAAAATGAGTTATGAGTCTTGCTAAATTCCAGGCAGAACTTTGCAAATTTCCTTACTATGGAAATATTAAAATTCCCCCTTGTTTGAGCCAGAGGATTTGGTTTTGGTTTAAACCTGGAATATAAATTCCCCCTAACCTAGGCCCAATCTCTTGTGAGACCTTACTCAGTAGTTTTGAGAACTTCTACTGCAGTGAAGGTCCTAGGCCAAGATGCTTGGATCCATCATTCTAGGGTCAAGATGTGGCACCCTTCTTCTGAAACTCCTACTGACTTTGAAGACCCCTGCCTCAAATCTGGATCCACCACAGCAACCTACCTATTCCTGTGAGCCAATCAAGGACCTTCATCTCCTCTTAATCTCCATCTCCAAGATAAGTAAAATGCCTCTGCTTATGTTTTTATTAATCATACTGCCTGTTATTCCGTGTTTGCTCTTTGTACCCCAGAAGTATCTCAGATTGGTCCTGCAGGAAATCCTATTATTCTCACTTGCTCTTACTCTTGCCCAGAAACAATCAAAAGGGCCGTTACATGGCTCGAAGGACTATTGTCATTAGCCCATCAAATATGAAAGGTCTATGGAAAAACATCACTGACATATCACAACAAAATAAACATTTGGTATTTTTAAGGAGTCATACTCTCTCACAGAAGGAGAATACATTTTATGTATAAAATGGAAAAGGGGGCAACGTGGGAGATCTTGAGGGTGAATGTTCATATGCCACATTATGGGGCACGGGGCCAAAGTTAATATTATTCCTCATGAGCCCCCACAAACGTTTTGGCTATGGATGGCTATAGATACTATGAATAATTCTGCCTTTTGTATATTTGGGGGAGATCCAGTCAATTCAGTCACTCATTTCTGAATTAAAAATCTTGTAGGTGTTTCTGTCTCTCCTGAAGAATACTCCAATATAACCAAGAATTTACTTTCTAGACAACCAGGAATGGTGTGCATCAGGAAGAACTCACTCTATGGTCTCTTTTGTAATAGACCGTCACTTTCTTTGCATCACATGCAGTGTAAAGCCTCACTGTGATACAGTAACGTATATCACTGCCCATGGAAAAATGTTACCTTCAGGATGGGTATTTTTTTTGTAACTCCTCTACCTACCAACTTTTACCTACTCATTTTTCTGGTGTCTGTTCTATTGGTCATATTTTTCCATTGCTCTTCACCCCTTCTTCTGAAGGCTCCTTAGCCCATGATAAAGAAGGTCTCCTATCTCATTGTGATGATAGTTTGAAGCTTATGAGTGTTTCCATAGTAGCTTCCTTGGCTGAGTTCCTTTTTCTGGTTCCTGGGTTGGTAGTGGGGTTACAGAATGAAGTCAGTAAATTAGCTTATATTGTAACAAGACAGCAAATGTTACTGCATCTGTTCTAGCTAAAAAGAATGTGGAAATGAAGGAATAGAGAAGTGCAGTCCTCCAAAACCAAGCAGTGGCAGATTACCTTCTTTTACGTCATCTACTTTCAACCTCACTTCCTCCTATATTGTCCCAATAAAATTATTTTCTACTCCCCCACCACACACACACACACACACACACACACACACACACACACACACAGAGAGAGAGAAACCTATTACAGATGTTTAATTCCAGGGAGGAAAGTTGGACTGGGAGTGAAGATGGGAAGGAAGAGATTCACTTTTCAGGTATTATGTTTTTTAACTCTAGAATTTCCATTTAGTTCTTTTTTAAAAAAAATTCTAGATCTTTTCTAAACTTCTCAACTCTTCATCCAAAGACTCTTCTATAGATTTTAAAAGTTATTTAAAGTCCTTATCTGTCAATTCTGAGATCTGGGTTGCTCTCGTAATAAGTATATTCTATATTTTGGCTATGTATCACAGTTTTCTTAATCTTTGTGTAGTGAACATTATAAATGATATGTTGTAGATACTCAATTCTGTTACTTTCCTTTGAAGTATCTTCTTGCAGTAGACAAAGTTAAATTACTTGTGAATTACATTACTGTTGTTAGACTTACGTTTTGGTTTGGCTAGGACGTGTCTGTTAGTTTTACCTTTAGTCCTAGGGTGAACACCTTAGTCAGGAATGCCATCTTTACTCTTAGGGTGTAGCTCTTTCATGGTTTCAATGAAAAGCTCCAGTCGATTGTCAACTTCCTGTAACTTGGTGAAACTTTCCACTCTAAACTTCCTTTTCCTTGTGTTACAAGTCTCTACTCACCTTTGCAGTCACCAGCTGTCATTTTCCCCTTGGATTCCCCGGAGTTTTACCAAGACCTGAAGGTTGTGTACACATATTTGGGAGCTGCAGGTTCTTGGACTCTCTCCCAAAGTTTGCCCTCAACTTCCAGCCACTCCAGATGCAAACTTCTATGAATTGTCTCTGCTTCAGTACTTGTCCCTCAATGGCCCCTACTCTCTGTAAGCCGACTGTGGCTCTCAAAGTGTGATCATTAGGCCACAACATCAGCTTCACCTGGAAACTTGTTGGAACTATGAAGTTTTGGGGGCTGGAGGAATAGCTCAGTGGTTAAAGTGCTTGCCTAGAAAGCTCAAGGCCCTGGGTTTGATTCCCCAGCACCACCTGAACTGGGCGTGGTGGTGCATGCCTCTAATCCCGGCCCCTGGGAGTCTGAGGCAGGAGGATTGCTGTGGGTTCAAGGCCAGCCTGGGCTACATAGTGAGTCAGGATCAGCCTGGGCTACAGAGCGAGATCTTGTCTCAAAAAAAAAAAAAATAGGCTTAACCTCAGACCCAAAGAATCATAGACTCTGCAGTGGAGCCCAAAATTTATGCTTTAACCTGTATCCCAAAGGTTCTAACATTGAAGTTTCCCTTAGGGTAAAAACTATGCAAATCTCACCCAGATTGGTCCCCTTCCTTTAGTGTCTGGTTGTTCTCTAGTAGCATCAAGCAAGTATTTTTTTTAACCCAGCACTCATTATTATTATTATTATTATTATTATTATTGCAGGAAGAGTTAGCCTTCCTCAAAATACTTTATGCTGTCAGACCAGCATTTGGACATTTGCTTTTTAGAACACAGGCTAGATACTGTTTGGCTTTTTAAAAGAAGCATAGACATTCTTTGTCATTTAAAAAAAATAAATTTGCAATATTTTAATTGAGATCCAAACCAAATGTTTGTGAAACCGAGAAGCACCTTATAGTTTTATGAGACATAGCTTAAAAAATCTCTAGTTGAAACCACATGATGGACAGCATGGGTAGGGAGTAGATTTAACCACACCTAGGAATATCTCCATGAAAACTGTCACCATCGCATCAGGCCTGTGAGGATGGAGGTAAGTGAGATTGTGCAAACGGGAGAGAAATACAGTGTGGTGTCTTCTTGGTCTCCATTCCAAGAAACACCAAAATCTTACCTTGCACCTTGACAGAGCAAGTCCACAGGAAGGGACCAGGTCAAAATCACCTCTTTGCTAAGGGCAGCCACTTTTCTAGCATTTCACCTTGTTTTCAAAAGGAGGCTCTTTTTAGCTCTCCTAGACCAGATTTGTGTTATCAGCCTGACTACTCAGTCCTCAGCTGTGAACCTCCCCTGCTTTCATTTCCGGCAGTGGATAAATTATATAAGTTTACTATTTGTAAGTTACACCACAATAATTTAAAAAACTCAAATAAAAAAACTGCATTGGAATGGTACACATAATTTTTACTTCTGGGAACAGAGGCAAGGAAGAAATGGGCTGTTCTTACCTGTATATCTAACATTGTTTCTTTAAAGAGGAGTGAACATAGGTGGAAATGTTAACAGCTGTTCCATCTCAGTGGGATCTAGGTGTTTGCTTTATTATTCTGTTTTGAAACATTTTATAATTAAACATTCTTAAGATTAAAAGAATGCCCGTGGAGACACAAGCGTAAACTAATCCCTGGGATGTCACTGAACTACACCGTTGGGTTTCTCTGGATGGTGACGCTCTTCAGGGAGGAATATCTGCTGCCCTGACACAAGTCTTCTCCTCTGTGCCAAGGGGTGTCATGCTGACCTCCCGCTCAGCATCTCGTATGATGTGCACCAAGAGAAGTGGTGTTCTAAGGGCAGCTCAACTGTGGTCAGAAAGTTTATGTATTAACCCAAATCTGAAGACACTTTGTGTTGGGTTCATAGTTAAGTCCTAGCAGGCAAGTTTCTCTGGCCCTGGAAGCCTTAAATCTAGTAGTTAAATTCACAGAGTAGAGTCTGCATTTTCTACTAACTATATATTCTTAGGCAATTTTGTCTCTATGTTTCAATTTCCTATCTGTGAAATGAGGATGATAATAGTATGTTCCTATGTGGGCTTATATGGAGATTTAAGTTTGCTGAGTGGTTGATGCATAACTGTTTAATAATCATTAGCTGTTTTTTAAGTAATTAATACTAAATTGATTTTACTTCAAGTATCATGGATGTTTATTTACATCAAGGATTAAGTTTAAGACCACAGTGTTACCCAATTGATTCCTGGCCACTGAGCCTCAAAGGGAAAGTATTTTCAACTGTGATTCAAGTAGCTAAAGAGAGCCACCAAGTCAAGGCTGCTTCCCAAGAGCAAAGACAGTCACACTTTCCTCCTTCTTCCAAGAATTCCTACCTGTTTGTGTCCTTCATGAGAGATCCCAAACTGCCAATGAAAAAGAGAAGGCAGTGTCCTTTCTTCTCTGACCCACAGGAGCAGGCCCTGTGCTCTCCTTGGCCCGTGTTGCCGGGTGGCCTGGCTTGCTAATGCCTCAGGGCTGCTACCTGGGCTCCTCACCTAAGCTGATCCTGCTGCAGTGGCACCCTACTGGCAGCTTCCCAGCTCAAAAAGACATCTGCCGTGACTAATAAAGCTTTAAAGGGTGATCACAGATCTTAGAAAATTTGTTCTCTAGAGGGATAGGATCTCAACTACTTTTTAGTGGGTGTTTCTGGGCCTTATAAGCCACAAGCATTAACTTTTTTGGTTTGAAATTACAGTTATTCCATGCTGTGCTCTCCAGAAAAATAATTTTTTTTTTCAGGCGAATCACTGAGACTCTCAATGCCTGGAGCCATTCATCCCAGAGTCTATTTTTCTATGTGAGCCTTACCTTGAATTACTTTAACCCTCTACCTTTCATTACTCTAAAAGTCCTATGCCATTTGCAGGGGTCTGCCTTCTACAGTGTCAGCTAACCTGGCCTTTTCTACTCTCCTTGTCCAAACCGGTGACCCATCTCTCAGTTCTGCTGCACTAGTGCCTCCCTGCCATAGTCCCAGCTCAGAATGTCCTTGTCCTCCTGCAGCAGACAGCGTCCCTCTGGTGTTCTGGCCCTGGGCCTGCCCCTACAATAGTTGTCCACTTTTCACCACAATTACTCTTTCCAAAATGTAACTCTGATGCAAGTCCTGTTTATTTTTTCTTATTTTTAGAAATTTATTTATTTCAATCCTCAGTTTAAAGTCCTTAAATGCTGGCCCTTCCCCCGTTACCAGAATAAACATTCCTTATACTGTGAGCAATTCTGAATTGTCAAGAAAAGCCAGAAATCTAGAATTTTATGTGAAATCCCCTATCCTTTTCATTTCTTGGTTTTTACTTTTCACATTTTTTTCACATTAAAAATGTTACAAAACATTGTGGTCAACCTCTCATTGACTCCTGGTCCCCAATTCCATCTGACAGAGGCCACCTCTACTATCAGTTTCTTTTTCAGGGATATATGTGTATAGACAGACAGACAGACAGATCAATATTCAGGTATATATGTGTACATACAGAGAGATAAATACACACACACACACACACACACACACACACACGAACACACACACACTATAGCCTTTTATTTTTATTTACAAATGGTAGTCACTTTTAAAATGTTGATATAAAAGTTTATACCCTGGGAGGAAACAAAGTCCTTTTGTACCCATTACAAATCATATAGGCATGTGCCTTATTAATCACTTGCCTGAAAGTCCCCTGAAGACAAAGAACTTTGTCCTGTCAATCCCTCTCTCTAACTTGCCTTGCACACATCTGCCACTCAGTCAGCCAGTCTGCTGCCGGTCTATTTATTAAGCACCAGCAGTGTGCTGAACACTGTCTGTCACAAACTTTCAGGTAAACTGTGATATGGGCAACCTTGGAGGGAAGGAACATGGGAAGAGTTAGGTCTAGAGTCATACTTCTCCATTTGCCCTCTGTCTGCCCACCTTCCCTTTCTCCTGCTTCCTGGGTCCATAGCAAATGGCCAGGAACAGCAGGTTGCTTGCCATCTCAGCTTGCCCTAACAGGGCATGTGCTTGTGCTGACGGCCCAACCCAGGCCGAGGGCTGAGATCAGCATTCCCAAGCCAGCTGTCACCTCCAGGTGCTCAGTCTCCATTTCTTGCCCTTGACTAGGGCAAGGCAAGCCCGGACGTGACAGAAGCCCCAAGCAGGGGCACAGCTTGCTGACGGTACTGGAAGGCTGGGCGGGGCTGGGTGGGGGCTGCCTGCTGTGACGCCTAGTGCCTTCCAGCTCCATCTCTGGAGCAGGCATTGCTTAGGGGTGTTGGGAGACTCCTGAGTTTGACTTTATTTGCTCACTTGACGCTTCTGCTCCTGTAGCCAGATTCCAGCAGGGCCCATATTCTCTAATCACCTCCCCTGCCGACCGCCATGCACAAAGGCTTTTGGGAAGCCTTTCGGATCACAAAAAGGTGAAGACGAAACATGACAAGTTTTTATCACGTTGCCCTTCCCCATCCCACGAGGCAGTGATTTCCTATTTGTTTCTGTGGTGATATGGGATAGGTGGCTTCGGTCACCAGCATACTTCTGTAGAAGGGTCACAAACAAGGTCCCTCCAATTGTACTGTGATGTCATCCCTTCCTCTTTCACTCAAGAGCACTCCTTGGAATGTAAGGCAGTGAGAATGACCCTGTGAACACTAAGATGCAGCATGAATCTTACTTCCAAAATTCGGGCGGGTAAGCCTTGTGATATTCATCCCCATTTTTTTCTTTATTTCAAGTTACCTTTGGTGTGAATTTTCATCTTCTAGGTTAGCAGAAAAATTTTATAGGTGATAGCAGGTTGAGGCAGGTTCTCCCTTCCCTGGGACTCACATAAAATTGCAGGTTACAAGGACTCTGAAAAACAGGGACCGAGCCACCTTTCTCCTCAGACCAACACATCTGCTGATACAACAGGGTTCTGGCTTTCAAGTCCCTTCAGGGAGTGAGGCTTGTGGCTATTTCCCTTCCAAGTGTAGGCCTGGAATCTTAGTGGAAGCCTGGAATCCTGTTTTTTCCCTGAGGCTTTGTTGCTCCCTGACGCATCACACACTCTACAAAGTCTTGACATCCTGCCACCTGCCACAGGATGGACAGAAAGTACATTCCAGTCTGCAGTACCTCAGGTCCACTAATCTCCAATCCCACCTTAGGCTCTAGGCTTCCAAAAAAAAAAAAAAAAAATACCTGCTAGGTTATCTGCATAAAATTTTCTGAATTTAGGCTCCAAACCAAACCTCTCTGAAGCAAGGCTGGCTTCCTCGTTGGAAAGAATAAATAAAAGAGGGAGAAGCCCCCCCCACCCCCCGCTAACAGCTGTATTACCCTGTCACCTAGCCTATTTTAGAATAAACTCATTGTCCACCAACTTCAGTGTAGCACCAAAGCCAGCACATGGAACAGACTGCCTGTGCCACACATCGCAGCTGTTGCCACATCGCAATGGCTTTGCTGGGTAGTAGAGCTAAAACTGCAAGTACGGTCTGTCTTCTCCCTTGCCTTGTTTCTTCCACTCAATGATTGTCCTCAGAATAAAAAATGAAGACCCTCTTCCCCAAGGGGACAATTTCTAGTCAAGATTATCAAAATTGGTGTTGCCCAACTCCCCAATTAACTGCACAAAACCCAGTCAACGTGAAAATGAGACCATCAGCCTGTTAGGATAATTAGGCTGTGCTGATTCATGCACAGGCTGGGTTAAGATCATGTCTATTACCAAAGCTATCTTCTTTACTTAATTAGCAGTTTGCTAAAAACCATCTTTGGGGCTTCATATTTACCAGACTGGGGCCAGTGTCACTGAACCAGTGCTGAATGATATCTTGGCTATCAGTCTGAGTTGGTAATATGATGACTGGCTTCAAGAAGAACACTACTGTAATTTATACTATTTAGGGAGGCATGGGACCAAGAGCTTGAGGCAGCAAGGTGGGAATTTCGAGGGCTGAGTTCTTCAGGATGTTTATTCCAGTTGTGTGTTAACCTGGATCCTGGGGCTTGGGCTCTGGGCTAGTTCTGCAGCTGATGCCGGTGCTAGGACAGGACTGGCCTGAGCTCTGTGGCCTCAGTCTCTGCTGGGTGCAGCAGCTATCTGGAGCAGAACCTCACCTGTCCAAAGTCCCTGTGAGGAACAAATGCTCAATATTGCTCATATAAAAGAAATACAAGTGCAAGCAAAACCAGAAGGTGTTTTTGCCTGTGTGACAGACAGCAATAAAAAATCCTAATAAATACATGTGGATGAGCTGTTGGGTAAATCAGTGGCAGACTCTGCAGTCACTGAGAAAACTGATTAACAGACCAGCCTTTTCAGTAGGTAATTTTGGCACTGGCTATTCCAATTTTTAAATGCTTGTACCCCTTCTTCAGGCAGTTCCATTGCTAGGTGTGTACCACACAAACATCCTCACATACATACACCAAGAAAACTGTTCATGGATGCTTCCTGCAGAACTGGTTGCAAAAGGAACAAAGTAGAAACTAATTAAATGTTTCTCAATAGGAGTCTGGTTAAATATACTTCGGAACAGCCATACAATAGAATTAAGTCACTATTTAAAAGAATGTAGTCAATCTTGCATAAAAAGTACAGAAAATCCTCCAAGATATAGTATTAAATGAAAAAGCATTAAGTAAAATGCTGGCTTTTTCTGTATATATACACAAAGTATTAACATGGTTATTTTCTCTAATAATACACATACACTTTTAAAATATACAGTAACTAGAAAATAGACCATTAATTTCTCCCTTCTTGAACTTTTTGGTATTAAAAATATCTATTTTTATTTTTTTCATTTTTAAAATTTTATTTTTTATTTACATAGTGCATCCCTTTCCCCTTCCCACCCCCTCAACCCTCCCTACTATCCTTTCCCTATCCATCTTCTTTCTTCCATATCTCTTGCATTTTTGATGGCTTGGTTTTCTCATAGTAAACTATATGATATAAAATTGTCTATTTTTAAAGAATGAGATTGCCTGTATATAAAAATTGAAAGATATTTGGGCGATCTTCTGTTTTCCAAAATGGCCAGACAATATCTCTGGACCTGTATATCTCTTCTAGAAACCTGCTTCTCCCTATCAGAAGATAAAAGTTTGCTCCTCTCCTCTGGAGCCGGGTGGGAGGAACTCTGTGACAATCTCAACAATTAGAATGATGAGGCAAGAACAACGCGTGGCTTCTTAGGCAACGCACAGAATGGGCATGGTCCTTCCATCCTGCTTGTGCCCTCTTGGGATACCTGCCCTGGAAACCCAGCCACCACGATGCGAGGAATTCCACAAAGCGCGTAGTTCAGCAGCTTTCAGTATATTCACAGAGAAGTGCAAACATCACCACTGTCTGATTCCAGAACACGTCTTATCACCCAAAAAGGAACCCTGTAGCACCCATCCCTCTTTTCCCCTGCACCTGGAAACCACTCTCCTAGCTGTTACCTCTAAGAAGCTGTCAGTTTCCTGGTCCATTTATACAAACGGCAATTGTACAGCGAGTGGCGTTTAGTGCCTGGCTTCTTGCACCGAGCAGAATGTCTTCCAGGGTCTTTGTGCATAAAATGGGCAGCTTCTCTCTGGCTCATGCTTTCCATATCAGAGCTTCAGAGCTAGTGAACTTTCATTCCTTTCCATGGCTGAATAATATTTCACTCCACAGTCCCATTTTTAATCCATTTATCAGGTGATGCACATTGGATTATTATCAGGAATAAGGCTGCTATGAGCATCCAATTCATGGACAAGATTTATGTAGACATGTTTTCAACCTCATGGGCTCAAGTGATTTTTAAATGACTCAAATGTTAGATAATATCTGGGACATAAGTAAATACAAAATAAAAATGATGCATAATAAGTCTTGCGCATTAAAGGTTCCCGAAGAACAGAAACCTGCTCCTTCGTGGTAACTCAGATTTGATCCTTTGTAGGCTGTGGCTGATCTGAAAGACAACCTCTTTTTGTATATTGTCAAGGGGTAATGCCTGACCTGTGACCTCCACAGGGTTAATAAAGACCACTGAGTAGACCTAAAGTAATAAAACTGCATCACTTCAAATCCAAGTCTTTCACTCATTTGCAGAGACCTTTCACCAGATCAGTCTGACTTTATTGTCTATATCTAAAAAAAGCTAGAGCTCTTACATGGTCTTCAAAATTCCTTAACAAAAATCTATCATTTTAATTTGGCATACAGAAGACTTGAGAGTCTTGAGGAATCTGGGTTTGATGTATAATATCATACAAGAGTTCAGCTGCAAGGTCCTTGTCCATATAGCCCTTCTCTTCCAGATGGTCCCCATCTTCCCAGCTCCTGCTGCTGGCATCTCCAGTGAGTCTTATTATTGAGCTGCATATACTTCACATACATTTAGAAGAGAAACAACGAGATGTTTCTTTGCGGCAATTGCTCCAGAAACCACTTGTGGAGAAGACACACTAATAAGAAAGTACAGATATTTTCACCAGCAGAAAATTACAAGTGTGCTTGGTTTCAATTCCTGGCCTGTTTCTCTGGTCCCTCACCACTGAATGGACTTTTTTCTTTTCTTTTCTTTTCTTTTTTTTTTTTTTGAAACTTGGTTTTCTCTTGGCCAGTGTCCTGGCACACCATCAGAGGGGAAAATAATTACAAAGAAGTGTCTTACAGGGATGAAGAACAATAGTAGCTTAGCACATGGGGATAATCATGAACCTCCAAACAAACCCTTGATGGGATGGTAGTTCCCCTTGTCTTCCTGCCCACATCACTGCCATGAGCCCGCACCTCCCAGGACAAATACACGCTGATGCTAGCAAGAGGTTTTCTCAGTGTCCCTCCTTGTCAGGGGAACTCTCTGGTCGGACTTCGCTACCCAAGCAGTGACCTGCCTGCACAGTTCATCCTAGAGTTCTCCAAGAGCTTCACTCATCCTCTTAGAGTTCTTACACTGCTGTGGGAGACACAGCATCTCATTCCTCATTTACTCATGATGCAGGTTACTTGAGTGTGGGGAATGGGGAATAGCTTTATTACTTCTGTAGACAGTACATTTGCTAATTGTGAAAAATATCCAGTACAGATAGGTCATTTAAAAGCACCTGGCATCTCACCTTTCTTCTCTCTTTGGTAAGCATCTCTAATCACCTGTTTGATGAGTATAATTGCTGATACGGAATTTCCAAAGTATATCTAAGAGCACATTGTTAATGTGTGTTCACCCAGAAGCTGGCCCTGGGGCAAAGCACGAGATTCCTTTGGGAAAGGCCAGCAAATAGGAATGAGCAGCAGGAAGGGACAGTAGGTAAGGTCACTGGATATCAAGATGGCGTCTTCCATAGATTGATGGCACTTAATTCCACAGAAAACTCTGGAAAACTGTGTAAAATAGGATGCAGCAGCATCTCACCTGACGGGTGAGAAAGCAAGAATATTTACACCTGCGATTGCTCCCAGCAGCTGTCTTCCATACACTGGGGAGACCCCTAGGAGAAGCAGACACCAGCAAGACTCAGAAATGGGACTGCTGAAAGACATGGGCTGCACAGGCTGCGGGGGACGCAGAAGGAAACAAGAAAGAAATCTGCTGCATGGAGCATTCTCTAGATTGGGGAGTTGGATGATTAAACAGGGCAAGTAAGAAACATCTGGAGCGGGTTAGGCAGCAACTAGTACTGTGGGCACAAATAAAGCCAATGAGGGAGTTTTAGGGAAGAGAGAGAAAAAGATGGTTAGAATCAGCAGAGGGCTGAAGGCAGGCTGCACTGAGACAGTGAGGCTAAAGTGTGAAGGCCTAAAGAGTGGGAACACATCACGGAGTTGTGTAGGCCAAGAAAATCCCAGGGAGAAGAAATAGCAGTGCAAAGGCCCTAAGGTAGGGATGCACCCAGGGTGTGTGAGGAACAGGAAGGCCTCACAGTGGGCCTTGTGAGGGGTCAGCGGAAAGGCCAAGCAGAGCAGAGCCTTGCTGACCACCTGGATGCTGCAGGCATCCATCTGGAGCAACACTAAAAGCCACGGTGAATGGAAATGTTGCAAGATCACTGCAGCTGATGCACTGAGAATGTAACAGAGAGGTAAGGGCAGGAGCAGTCAGGTGACTGCAATTCCCACGAAGGTGGTTGGATTTTAGAAAAATTTGAAGGTGGGCTCAAGATGATTTGCAAGCACACTGGATACAGGGTGTGAGCAAAAGGAAGAAGTCAACAGATTTGCCTGAGAGACTGGGAAATGGAGCCACCTTTTCCTGGGTCAAGGAAACTTGAGTAGGAGCAAGCTGGAGGCCAGCAATGGCTGAGAGCCTCCCACTGGGCCGATCGCTTGTGATGTCCCTCAGACACTTACAGATGTGTCAGTAGAAGGCTGGACACAAGCATGGATCTAAGGATCGGGGGACAGTCCCATGAGGAGCCTGGCAGCACACAGAGAACAAGCCAGATAGGCACTAAGGCTGGTGCTGAGTCTGGAGCCCTTGGGGAGATGGAGGACCAAGCAAAGAATATGGAGGTTTCACCAGCCAAATGCAGAAAGTATTTCTAAAAGGGAGTGTCAACTGTATATCAGTGTGCACATGTACCACAGTAAAGAGGCACAAACACAGAAACACATCGTTTAAGTCTGTGCATGCATACAGGGGTTTTTAGAGCAATGGTATTACGGTATTTAAGCAGATCTATACCTAAATTTTCTCCCACAGATTTTCTGGGGACAGTGCCTTGTGGCAATATCTTTCTGTGCCATCATTTCAGTAGCTGCATAATATTTCATTGTGTACAAGAACCATCTTTAACTTTTTCCCTATGAATAAATTCTTTGGCATTTTGCGCCTTCAAGGGGTCACAGTGTGCCAGGTTATTTCCTTTTCACCTTCTGATTCTACACTCTCTCCTGGAAAGCCCCACTAATGAAAGATGCCTTCCATCTGGAACAGCAGCTGGCCTTGAGGAAAATCTGTCAGAACATTCCTCCAGGAAGCCTCTTTTCACATAAACCTCTAAGCCAGGTATCATGGCAAACACCTATAATCCCAGCTACTCAGGATGTCAAGCAAAAGGAGCCCAAGTTCAAGGTCACACTAGGAAAGTTAGTGAGACCTTATCTCAAACTAAACAATAAAAGGGCTAAAGGATAGGCAATGTAGCTTGACAGTAGACCATCCCTGGGTTCAATTCCCAACCCCACAAAAAAAAAAAAGAAAAAGAAAAGAAAAAGAAAAAGAAATTAGATCTCTAAACATAAGGAAGACAAGTCAACCTCAAAAGTTGGCAGAAGTTTTGGCCAAGTCAGAAAGGCCCAGGACTGGAGGCAATCTGCTGGTACCAGCTCTCTGCCCGACATATTCACTGATGCTGACTTCTGAGCATAAAAACTACTCATGTCTGTGGAGGTCAGAACAGCTTCCAGGGCCTGCAGGATCCCAGCTGAGCCGCTGAGACTGTTACGTCAAGAGCCGACGCAGCAGACAAAGGCAGATGTACATCTGTGAAATGACTGTAATTAACTCCAAATCTTTCTCCACATTTTACTTTTGCTGGCTAAATTTGTCATTTTCTGTTAGAACAAGCTTACTACATGCCTCAGATGTTTTTACTTTACCTTATTATTTGGAGAAAAACTCATGACTCCTTCACCTGTCCAGGCATATACTGAAGTCTTGAGATGGTGTCAGCAGGCCCTACACTCAGCAGCAATTTCAAACACACCATCTACTGTCTGCCAGGCGGCTGCTGGCAGCCTCTGCCATCATCTCCAGGACACCAAGAAACCAGACATAGGCACGCAGCACTGGGAAACATTCTGAGGTGTCTTCTGATTCCACAGGAAGATAACAACAGAGAGCCATGCCTCAGATCCCCCATTTATTCCCATCTCTGAGGGGGTGTGAACAGCAGCTAGTTAGACCTCAGCCCCCACATCAGTGCTGGGGCCCCAGGTGGCAGAGGCAAGTGGCACTCAGCCAGGGGAACTCTGCCCCACACCCATTCTTACATATCAGAAGCCGAGAGGGATACAGCTGAAAGTCTGGCATCTTAAAGACATTTTAAAAGTATGTGATCTGGGGACTAGAGTAATGGCACAGCAGTTAAAGCACTTGCCTTGCAAGCACAAGGTCCTGAGTTCAATTCCTCAGCACCACATAAAGCTGGGTGAGTGACACATGCTTGTAATCCCAGCACTTGGGAGGATGAGGCAGGAGGATTGCAGTGAGTCCAAAGTCAGCCTGGGCCATAGAGTGAGACCCTGTTTCAAAAAAGAAAGAAAGAAAGAAAGAAAGAAAGCAAGCAAGCAAGCAAGCAAAGTATGTGATGGTGCAAGGGCCTTTACTCTGTGATGCCCCTCTACTACATGAGCGCAGCACACTGTTTAAGCTACCAACAGTTCCCTCCCTTTCTGCTTCTCCAGTGGAGCCCCGTCCGTTCAAGAAATCAACAAGGGGAGTTTTCTTGTGTCATGGTTGAGGGCAGTCATTGTATTCCAAGGATGGAGAAAACAGAAGAATCTAAGTTTTATTTCCCAAGCAACCACAGTTGACATGTCATGCTGAGGTAACTGACGCCAGACATGCTCTTCCACGCTCTTCACAAACAGTGCCTGTGCGCAAACACCGCCTCATCTTTCTGCTCCTTCTCTGCTCCCTGGGCCTCTGCTTAGAAAGCCACGTAGTAGTGATCCATGGTGCTGACGATGTCGCTCTGGTCCTCCAGGAGCTCCAGCACCTGCTGTAGCACGGCTTTACTCAGGCTGGGGTAGATGCTCAGGCGCGCACAGGCTAAAATATGGCGGAAGTGGCAGCCCTTCTCCATGTCTGCAGGAAAAAGGCATGAGGCTAAGCCCTCTTCCTCTTCCTCCTCCTTCCTCTTCCTCCTCCTTAAGCCTCCCCAACTTGCACCTGTATTTTGACAAGATCTCCAGATGATCCTTATGCACAAGAGAGATGCACCAGTCTAGATGATCACTCTCTCTCTCTCTCTCTCTCTCTCTCTCTCTCTCTCAAACTGTTTCAGGTTCCTTATGACAACAGCATCATAGATACCATATACTCAGGACCTCTGACCTACAAGCTCCAAGGATTCCCAGTCAGTAACATTATTCCCAAAACCTAATAAATTTTTAGTGATTGATAAACTATTTCTCTACCACAATTACAGGCATAATAAACAATAATAAGTGCATCTCTGGCTTCCCAGGCAGGAGTCCTCCAAAGAGTCACAGCAGAGCTGGTCTTTCTTAGAAGGCTCACTTGGTAGGGCCGCCATGGGAATAAGAGCTCCGACTTTGGCCTGTTCTCCTGCCTCCTTGCCTGGCTTGCAATGACTCTTGTCTGTGACTCCTGTATTCTAGTAACCACTTACTCTCTACTCAGAACCAAGACCATTTGGTTAGGTAATGACAGAAGTTCAGGGCTGGTAACTACTTTCCATGTTAAAAACCAATGATTTAGAGTAGCGGTATTTATGCTGAGGGTTGAGACTATTAAGGACTCATTAAATGAATTTTTGTGGGTTGTGATTAGCATACTTTTAAAAGTTTTATGCTGGCCTTGAACTCAATATGTAGCCAAGCTACCCTTAAAATGATGATCCTCCTGCCTCAGCCTTCCAGAGTGCTAGAATTATAGGCATCTTGCCAGCATGCTTGGCTAGCATTCTTTTTCTGACCAAGCAAATTAATACAAACAAGTATATAAAATTACAGAATATATTACATTATAATTTCACATAGACATCTTATATATCAGAATTATTTAAATATTGGATCATGACATAAAATGTATTTCCAGTTGAATCCTAAAAGCAAACCTTCCCCATCTTTTGCACTTTAAAAACTCTATGGCTGGGCATGTATACCAGTACCTTGCATACAAGAACTACTCCACAGTCACTACATGTTGTTTTCTGGTGACAAAATGCTTTAGGTGCAAGTGCTCAGAGAGGCATTGCCTTCCTGGGTGAAACAGTGACATCTGGCGCATCCTTGTGGCTTCTGAGCAATCCATAGCACTTCACACCTCACAGATGTCCTCCATCTACGGCTGGAGGACATGAGACTACTTCTGAGATCTTGCCTGCTCCAAAGTTCAGAGGTTGGTCCTGGGCTAACAAAGATGTGTCAAACTGTGACCTCTAGTGGCTGCTTTCATTCATTACTCTTCCCAGCTGGTTCACTGCTCACATTTCGGGGCTGAACAGCCACAGGCCGGATTTCCTGAATACCTGCTGTGTGTGTGATGCTGAGTAGGAAGGAGCAAGCAGAGTGTGGTGATGACGAGGTGACAGTGGGGCCCATCAGACCTGAGCACAAGTCCTGGGGCAAAGTGGCTTGCAGGAACAGGATACTTACATGAGAAACTACGAAGATTCTATATCTCATCTATAACCTGAGGAAATACATAGCCTCTTACTGCCTAGAACCTTAAGCCCAACTGGGTATGGTGATGGGTGCATGCCTGTAATGCCAGTACTTTGGAAAGCTGAGGCAAGAGGGTTACTAGCTCAAGACTACCCTGAACAATTTAGTAATTTAACAAGACCTATCTCAATAAAACAAGAGTGCTAGGGATGTAGTTCAGTGTGAATCTCTTGTGTTCAAGCCCTTGTACCACAAGGAAAAACATAATAGAGGAAGCAGCTCCTGCTGTTGCTTAAGCCCTTCCAAAGAAGCAAAGGCTAACAGAGAAGAAAAGCTAACAGCAAGAGAAAAAGATAGCAGGACACACTACTGATGGAATGTGGAGGACTCTCCACACAGCACACATAGCAGGTAGCCAGCACCAGGAGTCTTGGTGTTGCCTGGCATCAATATCGGTTTTTGAGGACTGGGTGTCCAGGGCTCAAGCTGAGATGATGCCTAGAACCTGCTGTTCCCTGGCAACAATGCTCACAGCCCCAGCCTTTACACCATTCCTTCAGATGGCAGTCTGCGATCGGTGATCTAGTGAGGTTGTTCAAAAAGTGGCCTTCCAGTCATTCAGAGAATATGACTTTAGACACTCCTCTTTATATGAGAAATTACTAAAAAACAGGACAAATACTAAAAGCTAGCAACCAGTCCTTCCATGACTAGTATAATATCATCTGACCTTCACAGGACTACCCACCAGCCATAGGAGACTTTTCTGAAAGGTCTGGCATATATGACTGTCTTCTAAGGTGATAACTTCTTGATAGAGGCAGAAAAAAACCTTTGACAAAATACAACACCTTTTCTTGATCAAAACTCTGATGAAAATAGGTATAGAATGATCTTACCTCAAGCTAACAAAAGCAATTTATGACAATTCTACAGCCAACATCATGCTAAATGAGGAAACACTGAAAGCATTTCCCCTCAAATCAGTAACAAGAATGTCCACTCTCACCATTCCTATTTAACACAGTGCTCAAAACCTTAGCCTGAGCAATTAGGCAAGAGACTGGAATAAAGGAAATATGCAGAGGAAAGGAAGAAGTCAAACTACCCTTATTTGCAGGTGCCATGGTCCTTTACATAGAGGACCCCCAAAACTCTACCAGATGACTCTTGGACACAATAAACCAAATTCAGCCAAGTTGCAGGATATAAAATCAATACTTGAAAATCAGTAGTATTCCTCTACAGCAACAATGAAAACACAGAGAAAGAGATCAGAAAAGCAATCCCATTCACATTCAAAGAAAGTTAAGTATCTAGGAATCAACCTAAAGAAGCAAGTGAAGGACCTCCACAAAGAAAACTACAGTACTCTGAAAAAAGAAATAGAGAAGAATTTTAGAAAATGAAGAGACATCCTGTTCCTGGATAGGCAGAAACAACATTGTCAAAATGGCCATACCACCTAAACTGATACATAGTTTCAACACAATTCCAATATACCAAGATACCAACAGCATTTTTTTACAGAACCAGAAAAAGGATCTGAAAATTCATATGGAACCACAAGTGGCCCAGAATAGCCAAAAAAAAAATCCTAAGCAACAAAACAAAAGCTGGAGGCATCACAATACCAGATATCAAATTATATTACACAGCAATAGTGATTTTAAAAAATGACATGGTATTGGCACAAAAATAAGACAGATGGATCAACTGAACAGAACCGAGGATGTAGAAACATCCCCGAGTACCTTCAGCCATCTGACCTTTGACAAAGGGGGCAAAAAAACAAAAAAACAAAAAAAACAAAAAAACAAAAAACAAAAAAAACACCCTGGAGTAAAGCTAGCCTCTATAATAAATGGTGCTGGGAAAACTGGCTAATCACATGCAGAAGAATGAAAGTAGACCCACAACTCTCACCATGTACCAAAATCAAATTAACATGGATCAAGGACTTACACATTAAAATAGAAACAGTGAACATGTTGGAGGAAAGGGTAGGCGAAACCCTTGAAGACAGAGGTGAAGGCAAGGACTTTCTTAACGAAACACCTAACGCACAAGAGCTACACCAAAAGTTGACAAGTGGAATTATATGAAATTTAAAAGCTTCTGCACAGCAAAGGGAACAATCAACAGGGTAAAGAGAGCACTGATAGAATGGGAAAAAAAGATTCACCAGCTACCCCTCAGACAGAAAGCTTTTATCAATAATATACAAAGAACTGAAAAATATTAGACCCTCCAAAATGAAGGACCAATCAAAAAATGAAAATCTGGGCTGAAAGAATAGAGTAATGGCTAAAGTGCTTGTCTAGCAAGCTCAAGGCCCTGAGTTCAATTCCCCAGCACCACATACAGCTGGGCATAGAGGCTGGAGAAGGCTGAGGCAGGAGGCTCAGGAGGCTACATACACAGTGAATTGAGTTCAGGACTAGTCTAAAGAGCAGAATGGGACCTTGTCTCCAAAATAAATAAATAAATTTAAAAATTAAAAAATTAAAAAAGGGGAATCAGAAATGAATAAAATGTATAAACAGTTCTCATAAGAAGAAGTCCAAATGGCCAATAAATACATGAAAAAAATCTGTAGCCACAAGAGAAATGCAATTCAAAACAACACTGATGTTCCATCTAACACCAGTTAAGAATGGCTGGTATTAACAAGTCAAAAAACAACAAATGCTGGTGAGGCTGTGGGGAAAAGGAATCCTCCTGCATTGCTGGTGAGACTGTAAACTGGTACACCCAACTCCTCAAAAAGAAAGAAAGAAAGAAAGAAAGAAAGAAGAAAAATCAATATTCCATTTGACACAGCAATACCTCTACTGGTTATCTTCCCAAAAGAGTTAAAGTCATTATATAATAGTGATACATGCATACCCATATATACAGCAGCACAATTTACAACAGCCAAATCTTGGAAGAAGCCAATATGACTGGATAGAGATGTGCAATGGCCCACTACTCTGCCACAGAGTATGACAGCTGTGAATCATTTGTAGGAAAATGGATGCACCCTGAGACCATTACGTTCAGTGAAATGAATCAGACCCAGAAAGTTAAATATCATACGGTTTCTCTAATATGAGAAAAACCACACCATAAAGAAATTAAGAGATACGGGAGAAATAAGATGGACTTTGTGGAGAGGGAAAGGGAAAGTGGGGGACTGGTAAGAGAGTGGGAAGGGGACAGGGATAAGATATGGGGAATCTCGAAGGGGCTGGGGCACTTGCCTAGCGAGTGTGAGGTCTTGGGTTCGATTCTCCAGCTCCACATAAGCTAGTAAGGTGCTGTCATCTCAGCACTCAGGAGGCTGAGGCAAAAAGACTACCATGAGTCTGAGTCCAGCTTGGGCTATATGGTAAGTTCAGAACCAGCCTGGACTACAGAGGGAGAACCTGTCTCCAAAAAACAAACAAACAAACAAACAAACAACAACAACAACAACAAAAACCCCATAAATCTCTGATATAATTTACTAACTGCAAGTGGCTAGAAAATGGCTTGAACAGTCTTTGGGAATGACTGCACTAAATTGGAAAACACATTGACAGAGATATAGCAGGTTCAAGAAAAGCAAATGCAGAGTATCACCTAGTGAGGTGCCGCCACCGAACCATCAAAAGTTCATTTTCTTAGGTGTCAAACTGGGAAGGTAAAAACAGAAGAGAATGTCCCTACTAGAAAATACAAGCTGAAGCTTACTTTGCCAGTCTTTTAATTTTTCTAGAATTTGGGACATTTTCAGCATAAAAAGTTGGGGATAAAAATTCAACGTATATTCTTTCTTTCTGGATAACATTTGTCATGCTTAAAACAGAAACACAAATCTTTAAAAACTTTTAGCCCCAAAATTGAGCAAAATCCACCCCCAGGTTCTATCTGTAATTGCCTCCTCCCACATCAATATTAATCTGAGAAGCAAAGAGCACGCGCTATTGGGAAACGGAACCTCGTTTTTCCCCAATCTTTCGTAGCTCTAATATTGTGCCAAGTGCTTTTTCTTTATTAACATGAATTCATTGACTTAACAACCTACTAGGTAGTATCACTATTATTCTTATTTTGTGTACAAGAACCTCAGGCACAGACTCGCCCAAGGTGACACAGGTACAAAGTGGCAGAGACGGGGCTAGAACTCAGGCATGGGTCCTCCAGCGCCCAGCTCTCCCTAATGCCACATGATGCCCGGCCCCTGTAAGTCCTGTGAGGGCTAAGACAGCTTGCTGGTCAGACCTTTCCTTACTATGGGCTCAGCCTTTGCTCATCAATGACTGAAGCACTCATGACCGCATACCCTGAGACCTTTCTCAGGAGTGACTTGGAAAAGTGACAGTGAAGGGCTCTGTCCTCTCTGAGACTACAAAGGGAAGGATGGTCCAAGATGAACTACAGGCGCAGAAGGAACGGTGAAGTTAATGGTCAACTCTCTCCCTGGACACAGGACAGAACACCCTGCAATGGTAAGAAGACTCAGGCACAATTACACACGCCGCACTGCTGCTACAATATCAGATGCGAAACGCAAGCCGCAGGGCAGGACCAGGGACACGGAGGCTGCGTTTGGTTTCCTGACACCGATCAAAGAGACATGTAAGTTTGTAGGTGCTTAAACATTTCCAGAAGGGTATGTGAGAACTAGTACAACTGTGCCTTTGGAGAGGGGAACACAACCTGGGCTCAGTGCTGGGAAGAATCTTAATGTTTCTTGTTTTTTTTTTTTTCTTGGAGACAGGGTCTCACTCTGTAGTACAGGCTGGTTCTGAGCTCATTATGTAGCCCAAACTGGCCTCAAACTCAGAGCAATCCTCCTGCCTCAGCCTCCTGAGTACTAGGATTACGGGTGTGTGCCACCACACCCAGCTTACATGGTATTGAGGAATGGAAGTCGGGTACTTAGCTCTTGCTGGGCAAGTGCATTAACCACCGAGCGGTTCCTCCAGCTCCTACACTGCTCATGTTTAAACACTGTGCACTCATTATTATTCAGAACAATTTTTTAATTCCACAGGTTATAGCACTATGAAGAGGGATGACCGCACAGATGCTCTTACCCATATTCCAGAATTCAGCTCCCAGGAGTGAATTAGAGCTAGCTGATTGACCTGTGGCTTTCAGGAGCTCCCATGTGCAGACTGAGAGATAGAGCCTGTCCACATTGCCACATATATGCAGCAAGGCAGGAGCCAACATGTATGGATGCAAAATCTGCCAACTTTATTCTCACCTTGGGTCACTAAAGCTATTAGAAATGGGCTGGGGTGTACCTCAGTGATTAGAGTGCTCGCCTAGGAAGTGGGAGGCCCCGGGTTCAGTTCCCCAGTACTACATAATAGCTAGGCGTGGTGCTGCATGCCTGTAATCCCAGTACCTGGGAGGATGAGGCAGGAGGAGTACCATGTGTTTGTGGCCAGCCTGGGCTACATAATTGAGTTCAGGACCAGCCTAGACTACAGAACAAGACTTTGTCTCAAAACAAAACAAAAAATGAAATGAAATGAAATATGAATTCATTCACTTCACTAGGCTCCAGGCTTTAAACTACTCTTTTCCTAATACAGATAAAAAGAAGAATGTGGCAACATGGCAGGGTGCCTGGGACGGCAAGGAGTGTAAGAATGGTACCTTACGAGTACCTTCTGTCTCCTCCTAGCTGAGGAATCCCACAGGGCACTGCTCTCAAAATTTCCATAATTAGTAGATAGACAGGCTTGCCCTCAGCTGAGGGATGCTTGTTCTATTCTTCTGAATCAAGTAGACAATACTAATCCACTTGCATTAAAATCATACATCAATTGAATTTATTTTAAGACTTATTGTTATACCACTTTGGGCTATAAGACTCATCACATCCTAAACACTAGGCAAAAGAACTGGCCCCACTCTACCCACTGACTCAGCCTGGATCAGGTCAAGGCCCCAAGGATGTCTGAGCTGAAAGGACTGAAGGACTGATTGTGGGTTTTTCTGGAAAGAAAGAAGGCAAGATCAGGGACTTGGGGCCAGTAACAAACCTCTCCACTTCTAATATCATGTGCTGGCTTAAGTCAACCTTTGCTAACAGTGGACTTTGAAAATTCACCTTGAAAACCAACCAGTTTATGTAAGATTTAAAGAATGGACTAATGCTATCTTCTCTTTATAACTAGAATGAAAATGATCATGCTCATGTCAACAGCAGTTTGAGTGTCTAACCACTAGGGGATGACCTAAGTCTATTAAAACCAATTATTTTCTAAGCCATTTCTTTTGCAAGTTGTCAGTTTCCAAGATGAATGAGTTATATCATTCACAGACTGTAATGTCCCTCTAACACTGAAAGGCCCTGATGTTAGAAAAGAGGGAAGGTTGGATTTATGTTCAAAGACCAGGGGTAAACATGGAATAAGAATGCAACTCAGAGAAATGAGGAGAACCAGACACCACAACAAAGCCCCTCTACAGTGGCTGACCTTACTGTATCAGAGCCACCTGAGAAGCTCACCTGACAAGCCTCCAGGCTAACCTTAGAGCAAGAGAATCCACAGGGGTGAGGCCTGGTCAGTGCACGTTTAAAAGTGCTTTAAGGTTGAATCATACACACAGCCAAGGTCTGAACAACTTTGCCAGCCTAATACTCACTTCACAGGGAGCAAACTTAGGCTCAGAGAGGACAGAGCCTTTCACTATCACCTTTACAAGTCACTCCTGGGAACGGTCTCAGTTTCCAGATTCTCCATCCAGTGCTCTCTAGAGGAAGCAGCCCCTTCCAGCACACCAGCGTGTCACCTGTATTTTACATCACTTACGATTTGGTTTCCGGCAGTCTTCTTGAATGATACAGTGTATCTTTTTGTGCAGCTCTTTGTCTTCTCTGGTTACCTAAATAGGAAAAACAGTTCAAAGAGAGAGCCTTCTTAGGTAACACAGCAGTTACATCATCTGATCCCAAATTAGCACATACAATAGGTTCTAAGATTTCATAACAATGACCTTTCCCATACTAACAACGTGATTTTCAAAACTGGGCTGACTGTCAAGCCAGTTCTGTCCTGAGCAAGGAGCTGCTCAAGAGTCAACCCAGAGGATACACCCTTGGGAGCTGGGTCACTAGGACAATGATGGATAGAAGAACCGGAATTCTTCTCAAACCCTCATAATACTACATATTTTTAATTTTAGTAGTATTTCTGAAGTAGGCACAAAGAATCAAAGGCAGGCCCCTTCCTCTGTGTCTTGATGCCTATCTTATGTTTCATTAATTTTCTTGGTCTCCTAGGCATAGGGAAAAATAAAAGAAGAAAAAACTGCAAGGGAAAGCTAGAAAGAGACTAAATCCAGCCTATCCATTGAAACACCTTCTGATCTCAAAGGAGCCATATTTCTTTTTCATCCAAGTGAGGCAGGAGGGAAGCAGCTACCAAATGAGTTACACCTTCACATTCAGGGGTAAATTTAACAGCAAAAATGAAGAGAAAGTAGAGGGAGGGGAGGAGAGAAAGAAGGAGGAAAAAGACAAAAGAATAGAAAGAGGAAAAAAAGGAAGAAAGCAGGAAAAGAAGAAACTAAGCATGTAAACATACTTCCACTTTACATATAGCCATAAATCCCTAGGACCTGACTTACTGGATGGGGACACTGGTAACACCTGTCTTCTCTCAACTCATAAGGTTATTATGAAGGTTACATGAGATAAAGCATGTGAATCCAGACCTGTGATGCTGGCACCCTAGGAGGCAGACGTAGGTGGATTGCGAGTCTAAGCCCTGTCTGGATGACTTAGCAACTTTGCAAGACATCATTTCACAATAAAAAAATTAAAAAGGCTGGGGATATAGCTCATTGCAAAGGCTCTGGGTTCAATCCCCAGAATAAAGAAAAACAAGTAATATGTGAGAGTTGCGCAGAGATGGAAAGCACTAGACAAACAGGAGCACCAACATTACTATAACCAGTTCCCTGAGGCTGGGCCTCAGGAGAAAGGAAACCTACAAGGTGCACAATGAGTGGAAGGGGAGGAGTGAAGTCAAAGAAGGGGATCAGGAGGTCTGTTCCTGCTGGATCACCCCATTCCAACTCAGAGTGATTCACTGGAGGAAGTGCCCGGCCCTGCCATGCCTCACCCGTTGGCTGCCTGTGGCCTGTAGCTCACCAGGAAGCTGCCCTTAAAATAGCTTGCCCAGAGACTGTGGGACGGGGAAGGTGCGTCCTAGAGGAGCTGCAGGTCAGCTACTATGCCAACAAGACAACTTCTAGGCAATCCATTCCAGGAAGGGGAAGGGGAGGGCTGCTACACTTAACCTTTCATTGACCAAACTGTCTCTACCAGAAGTTACTCAAGAGCACTGGAAACACACCCTAATTTAAAAAAACTCTCTAAAATGGGAAATCCCTGGAGGAAGTCAACATTAGGAAATGTACTGCTCAGGAAATTTTCTGTTTGGCAACCTTGTCTGTGAGTAGTAAGACTGAATTGTCTCCAGAGGATATTCACACTCCTAAAGCCACATTTATGCTGTCCTAAAGAAGCCCATACCAGCCTGGCTCCTCCAAGATTAAAAGGGGCAAACTTAATTTCAAAAGAATGAGGCAGACAAGCACCCACTCAGGAACACCTGGTGGGAAGTCAATAAAACATGGTCTTCAGAGAAGCCCACTGGATTTTGTCACTAAAAACTTAGGAACACGTGTCCTTTGCTCTGGATACTTCCCTTCAAGAGTCAATCTTACAGAAATAGTGATACAACGTCACAAAGACAGTCCTACATAAACGGCCTCCCACTGCAATACTATTTGTAACAGCAAGTGCTGGAAATACCATGATTGTCCATCAGAAGGGAATAGCTAAAAATTTATGCTATGGCAGGGAATGACATGAGGACGTCAAAAAGAATGAGGTAGATTCATCAGTATGAACGTGGCAAGGTATCTGTGATATGCTTGCTATTTTGGCGTCAAAAAAAAGTCACTGGGCAGTAATTACAGCAGTAGTTCTGTAAATGCCCCAGGGGACATTTAACAATGTCTAGAGACATGTTTAATTGTCTCGATGGGGGAAGTAGTACTGGCACCGAGTGAGTGAAGGTCATGGATGTTCCTAGATATCCTACAATGCACAGACTAGTTCCTGAAATAAACTATCACCTGGCCCACATAGTGCTGAGGTTGAGAAGTCCTGATTTACAACACGGCCCCATATTGTTTTGTGAAACAACAACAACAAAAGCCACAGACACATCTTCGTATATGTGTACATTTGTGAACATACAGACTAATGTCTGGACAGATAAATGGTTAAAGAGGTAGGCTGGGGAAATCTAAGGACCAATTTTCACTTCTGAAGTTATGTGCCCCCTTAATGATTTTCTAAAAATAATTAAGTATTTGTTAGTAACAAATATATTTGTAATTGAGGCTATGAAAGAAAATTTAAGTTACAGGTCTCTTACATAGTACAGGTTCTCAAAACCACCATCTTTCTGGAAAACAAGTCCTTTTTCACATAGCAGCTGAATAGCATTCTTAAATATACTATGAATTGCCTTGGAAGTGGTGTCGTTCTTAAACTCCATCTGTGTGGAAAGGAAAAAGAAAGAAGAAAAGTAAGTTCCAATTTTCAGCATCTAAGAGATCGACTGGTTTATGAATTCACCCAACAGGTTTTTAATGTGCTGAGTCAGAAAGATCCAGGCGTGTGCCAGCTGAGTGGGATGGTAAGGAGGGCTAGAAGTTTGCTCTGGCAAGATCATGCTTGATAATGTTCCATGCTTTAGCTGTGATTTGTTTGTTTAATGCAATGATAGGGAACAGAAAACAAAAAGTGACTCCTGTATGTGTACACATTAGCTATGGGAAGATCAAGGGGCAGAAAGGGAGCAGTTGGCTTGTGAGTGTTCAAGTTCAATTTCAGCTCTGAACAGGGACAACCCCACAGAAAGGCTCTCAGTAAATATAAAGAATGTGTGAAGGATTCTTTTCACAAATTTTTTTCCCTACGCTGATCCCAGAATGCATTTCCAGGCCTGGCGTAAAGACTGTAGTTTTAAGTGCAAGGCCTCCGGTTGTCTCTTCTGAAAAGCCAGCAGTTCTTCCTGGACTGGAATCTGTATCTTTCTTGTTCTTGAAAAGGCAATGATAGACTAACCCAACTTAGGAAACTGAAATTGCTCACACAGACTAAAACAGCCACTGGCTAAATGAGGTAAGTGTTAGGCTTAGGTCAAGAACTGGGCAGCTCCCTGATACATAACCTTTACAAACAAACTCCATGTTCACCAGGCTTTCAAAGGAAACAATGGTTTTGTAAGATCTGCTTATCATGTTTCTGGATTTCCAAAAAGGAAGGAGATGTTTAAAAAAAAAGAGAAAGAAATAAAGAAAACATTCAAACCATTCTCTACGGCTACAATCTATGACACCATCACAGTGGCTTTTTGTTGAGCTCAACAAGAGAAGGCGCCAAAGGCTCTCAGGTTTCACCATCCTTGTAGGCATCTTTAATCTCCCAGGGCTTTATTAAATGGAACCGAATATAATGATACTGACTTCCCCAACCGGAGCAATGTGATGGTCTAATTCATAATTGATGGAAAAAATCGTTTCCAAAGACAAAACAATTACAATACCATATTCATTACTTTTTCAACATGCAGCACTGGGGAGACACAATTTTCTGCTCTAAGCTTTTTCAAAGAGGTATCACATCAGAACTTCCCCACAGATCACTGTGAATGGAGGAGACATTTAGTCTTCAAAGTATCCTTTAGTTTTTCTTCTTAATTAGAGCTATCACAGAAGAGCTGGCATCATGTGAGGAACATGGGCTTCCCTCAAGCCAGTTTCCTTGCAAAGATACTGATAATCATAAAAAATGCTAGGAGGTCAATTTGGTTTTGAGTTTCCTAAAAATGATTAAATGGCAAGAAGGTCAACTCATTGCTGACAGACAGCTAGAAAGCTGCAACTGTTTAGACTGACTTTGGCAAAGAACAAAGCAGCCAGCTGTGACCTTTTCTAACAGGGTGTTTTCTGAAATGCTATATCCTTCATCTCCCTGCATGAAATCCTGGGTCATCAGGCACAGGAGCCTATTGTCAAGAAGAGATAATTAGGTGTGTGAGCACAACTGAGAAGCACTGCCATGCCTGGGAGGTCGGGATGGTAACCCCGTATCTGTTCTAGAATCATGAAGAACAACGTGGGCTCCTTAGCAAGAGTGTTCACAACAGCCTCGCTGGTGATGGAAGGCTGGAAAACATCTGATCCGTCCAGGAATAGAGAAATCAGTTAAATTCATTATCCAATCTTTTGGTTTAGGTAACAAAAAATTATTTCATTGTGTCAAATCTATATGTACTGCCAGGAAAAGGTCTGCAAGACACATCTCTCAGTGAAAAATGTTAGGTCTCCTGCCAGGTACTTAAGCCTTTTTGGGTTAAAAAAAAAAAAAAAGGCGGGGTGGGGGGTCACTACTACTTTTGGTGTGTATATACAATAACTATGTCCAAAATATATCCAGGAGACTGAAAACAGACAGGGATAGGATGGGAGGGAGGATAGGAAGAATCTTTATTAATCATTCATTCCTTCAACCAAATAATTACCAAGCACCTAATTTATCCAGCCTGCCTGGGTAGAGAACAAAGAACAAGAGCGACAAGGCCTCTGACCTCACTGATCTTAAGTTCTGACAACAAAGTGATATCATGGATACGAATGTGATAGTTAGAGAGACAAGTGGTGATCAGAGAAGGATGGGCGAGGGTGAGGAGGTGATATTGAAGCTGAGATCATTTTTTAATTTTAAATAAATGAGTCACATCACAACAGAAACAAAACTAAGAATAAGGAGTAAAACAGAAAGTTTAAAACCAAAGACTCTAATAAATCTTAGTTTCAAGCAAATAAATACCAAACAATTAAAATGTTTGCCGGTAATACTATAGGTAAAAGAAAAAAAAAATTGGGAGAAGTCTTTCTAAAAAGAATGGAAAAATTACTTCAGTGTTCCCTGAAACCGAAACTTTTGCTTATAGATTAGTCTGAATGCAATTTAATCTTTAAAAATTTTTAAAAAAAATTTTTTTTGGAGACAGGGTCTCACTCTGTAGTACAGGCTGGTCCTGAACTCACTATGTAGACCAGGCTGGCCTCGAACTCTCAGCCTCCCGAGTACTGGAATCACAGGCAAGTGCAACTATACCTAGCTTATGTGGTGCTGGTGGAATCAAATTCAGGTACTTAGCACTTGCTAGGCAAACACACTTTAATTACTGAGCTATTCCTCCAGCCCCAATCTTTATTTGAACTTCTCAAACATGAGAGGTCAACTTTGTTTTGAAGAAGAGGGAACAAGTCATTAGAAATCCCAGTTGAAGTTGGAAGTGATCAATTAATAATCTTGGATGAGGATGATTACTTCCTCTTATCCAGTTCCCCCTCACTTGGCTTCTGCTGAGATTAAATACCCATCTCAGCGAGTACTAACAACTAGGTCTTAATCTGTTATTAGGGTTTTTTTTTCCTATTCAAAGATTAAGTGCAATGAGATCAAATAAGGAGAAAAGGGCAGGTCCAACCTCATTTGAAATTCTCAGTGGTCAGTGACCTTGCCAAAGTAGAAATAGCCTACACTAGAACCATGACTTCTGTTGCCTGGGTCCACTCTGCGAGTCTTAATGCCACAGTCATGTTCACCAACACCCTTGGCCACACTTGGGGCAGAAGACTCAGATTCTCATGTGAGCACTCACTTGATCAAAACAGGTGCCATGAATCACGGGCTGACTGGCAAGGGACAGCAAAGAGGCCTCTGTTTCCAATTCTTGCTGGTAGAAGGTCTGTACTTTATTCTCCATAAGGAATTCTTTGATTTTTTCACTCAGCAAACCTGTGAGTCTCGTGAGGTCCAGGGCATCGGGACTGCTGATGGGACAAAGATTTTTAAAAGTCCTACAGAAGACCATCACTTCTCTTTTTTTGGTGTATGTAAGACAGAAAGTTAGCTAGAAATGCAATACTACATTAATACTTATTTTTTACATAAAAGGCAATTCATATAACAAGCATTGTATTTTTTATATTTATGAGTAGAACTAACAGAGATATTCATAATAGATTAATAAAAAAAAAATCCAGGTGTGGTGTTGAATAATAGCACATTGAAAATCTGGGGCAGGAGGTTTATAATTTTGAGCCCAGGCTGGGCAACTAAACAAGAGTAGTCTCAAAAAATAATAAAAGGGGGCTGGAAAATAAATAAATAAATTAATTAATTAACAAAATAAAAAGGACTAAAAATGTAGGGTAACTCATTGTAAATACCATGCATTCCAACCCTTCTACCACAAAAATTTAAGAAGAAAGGAAAAAAAGAAAACAGTGGAACAGTATGAAAAATGTAGTTCAACTTTTTTAAAAAAAGAAAAGCAAAGGACAGACTATAAAATATATGACTAGTCATGCACAGACAAAGTGGATCTAAAGGGAAATACTGCTGCCTAGAACAGGGGTAGACCTTAGGAACAGCAGTAGACATAGGATCATTTGTTCTTTTTTTTTTAAAAAATAATTTCCTGGATATGTCATATATTCACATGTTGAAAAACATTAAAGAGGGAGCTATAGGTATGACTCAGTGGCAAAATATTGGCTTAGTATATGTGGGGTCCTGGGTTTAATAACCAGCATCTCAAAAAGTAAATACAAAATTAAAAAATTATAAGCTGGGCATGGTGGCACACGCCTGTAATCCCAGCACTCGGGAGGCTGAGGCAGGAGGACTGTTGTTAGTCCAATGCCAGCCTGGGCTCCATAGTGAGTTCAGGACCAGCCTGGACTACAGAGTGAGACCCTGTCTCAAAAAAAATAAATAAATAAAAATTAAAATTAAAGACACACAGTAGAAGGTTCCCTTTTCTTTCTTCTCTGTTCTGTCCTCCCAGACGTACTCCTGAGGCAGCTACTGTTACTATTTATCTGTATCTCCTTCCACATACTAGCAAATAACTATATCTTACTCCACTTGGGTTTAGTTATTTCCCTACATAAAGGAATAAAATCATCCCTGGTTGAAAATGACTGTGGTTTTAATTTATTGGGGTAGGTTTTTGGTTACAATGTGCTATGGCATAATATTTTGATTAGTCTGTGTCATGGTACAGTTTTCTTTATATTTCTTGCCTTGGGGTTTGCTGAACTTCTTATATCCATGAATTTATAGTTTTCATCTGACTTGAAAAAAATGTCATATATTATTTCTTCAAAAAAATTTTTTTCTGGACAGCCCATTCTACGTTGTTGTGGTTTAGATCTAAAACATCTGGTTGAACTATACCTCTTTGGGATATCTTCCCAAAAGAATTAAATTCATCATACAAGAGTGATACATACATACCCATTTTACAGCAGAACAATTTATAATAACCAAATCTTGGAAGAAGCCAGTATCTAACAACAGACAAATAGATAAAGATGTGGTATATTTATTCAGTGAAGTACCACTCTAACTCAAAGAAAGATGAATCTGAGTCATTTGTAGGAAAATGGATACACCTTGAGACTATAATGCTTAGCAAAATGAATAAGACATAGAAGGTTAAATATCACATGGTTTGTCAAATATGAGAAAACCAAATCATAAAAAAGTAAAAGAGAGGTGGAAGAAAGTAATAAGGTAGACTTTTTGGAGAGAGAAATTAAAAATGTAAATTAAAAAATAGACAAAATGTTTGGCTGGAGAGGGCAGGTCTCTGCGGCATGACTTGGAAAGATGTATTTTTTGTCACCGGCTCCTCACATTTTCTCTGCTTCCTGACTGCCGTGAGGTGAGTAGTGTTCCTCCATTAGGCTCTTCTACCATGCTGTTTCTGCATTCGAGGTGAAGTCAACCATCCATGAACTGAACCCATTGAATTGGGAGACAAAATAAACCTTTAAGTTTTTGGTGACAGGTATTTTGTCCCAGACTACTAATACAGAAAATAGGTACTGCAAGTAGGGCTGATGGTATAACTATACCTGACTATGTGCTTTAGAAGCCTTTAGAACTGGTTTGCAAGAATTTGGTAAATTTGAAGATGTGGGGTAGAAAAGTCCTAGAATACTGTAATTTAAGCTTGATGATTATTCTGGTCAGAGCTCAGAAGAACAGAAGACAGATATCAATGAGGACAATGAAGGCCAGGCTCCTGAGGTTTCAGGTGGAAAACTGGACTAGAGGTTATGAATATTTCATTCTGTCAAGACATTTTTGTGGAACCCGGAGGCAGAGATCTGTAATCCAAGCACTATGGGAGGCTGAGGAACGAGAACTGCAAATTCAAGCCCAGCCTAGGAATCTTACTGAGATTTTATCATGTAATCAAAACTAAAAAACGGGCTATAAATGTAGCTCAATATGAAAGCCCTGGGTTGGGCTGCCAGTACTGGAAAAAAGAATCTGGGCCATGTCTTGAATCTGCAGAAAACTGAGATTAAGGGTAACAGACCAATTAATCTGGCAGAAGAAATTTCAAGGCAGCTCAACATTTCAACATTCAGGCTATGGCATGGATACTGCCAGCTGCCTGTAGCCACATTTGTAGTGAAAAGGGCAAAAAGCAGAGCCAAATAATATGAAACCTGGCCAGAAAGTAAGCACCTTTAAAGCTGAGGCCAGGAAGAACATGGTTATTAAAAAGATTAGCATTAAAAAGAAGACAAGTAGTTTACATCAGGACAATAGAAAAAAATGGATTGAAGGCATCTTGGGAGTTGCAAAGACCCTACTCACCACAAATTCAAAGCTAACAGTGTAAACCTGTAATCTCAGAAGAGAGTCCTGGGCTCCCGGTGGGGAAGGGCTGCTAGGGAATTGATTCCTGGTGATTCACTCCATCACACACAGCCATCCAGGCACTCAGCGAAGGCTGCAGCATACTCAAGTGGACCCAGAGACTGCTTAAGTTGGCAGCAGACCTGGGCATCATCTATGTGGTGCTAGTTTTTCAGGTATGCAGAATGCAAGAGTTATGGGGTCATGGAAGTTTCTACTCAGGTTTCAGAGGAAAACCTGGGAAGTCATGTAAAAAACCGTGCAACAGGGTCACAGTTCCTGACAGAAGGCCCTGAAAGGGCAAAGCTTGAAGCCATGAGACTGAAACCAATAGTGGAGTTGAGATCTGAGGAAGCTGGAGATGCCAAGAATGTGGAATGTCTGTGAGGCAAGCTACAGCCAGTGAGCAAAGCCATTTAGGCTGGAATCAGCAATGCTGTAGGGGCAGGGCTTTGGAGCTTGTATCTTGCCACAGCTGCCTTATGCTGGACCTAGAGTTCTAAGATTTAATATATGTCCTGTGGGATATCAGTCTTGCTTTGATTCTACTCCTTTCTAGCCCCCTATTTCTCCCTTTTGAAATGAGACTATTTACCCTGTGCCATTTTATGTTGGAATTATTTATTTTTATAAGGGCTCACAGATAATAGTATCTATACTTTGAGTCTCAAAGAAGACTTCAGACTTGTACTCCAGCAATGATGGAACTAACATGACTTTGGTGACTCTTTCAGATAAAATACATTTTAAATAATAAGATGGGCATAAGCCTTTTGAGGCTGTGAGGTGGGATGTTTTAGTTTAGATCCAAAATGTTCTCCAAAAGTATGTTTGGAAATGGGGCTTGGTCAAAGGGGGTGGTCATTGGGTCATGACCTGGAAGGGTATATTTGTGTCCCGGTCTATTCCTTTTTCTGCTTTCTGGCCACTATGAGGTAAGTTTTTCTCTACTAGGCCCTCCCACCATGCTGCTTCTGCTCTGAAGTCAGCTAGCCACTTAACCCACTGAAATGGTGGACCAAAATAAACCTCTCTTTCTTTAAGTTGCAGGTGCTACTGGGTGTTCTGTTCCAGCAACAGGAGAGCTGAGTAATACACACCCCCCTTCAGTAACACTAATTTTACATACATTTCCCAGGGAATGACCCTCCAGTTAGTGTACTGCTGCCATCTTTATTCCACAGATGAAGGAAGTGAGACACACAGAGGATCAGAGTCAAGTAAATGCTTTAGGTTTGAACTCAGGCTGAATTGAGCATCTTGACTCTATTGGTTATGGAACATTTCAGCAGAGATAAGGCATAACTTACCTGAGTATCTCTTCTTGCTCTAGGGCTGGGCTATGGAAGGGCTGATCATACACTCTCCTGTATAGAACAGGCAACTCAAGCATCCTTGCAATTTGAATATTCCACATTGGATCATCCACTTTATCTAACAAATTCCCAGAAAAAAAGATGCCACAAAAATTATGCCAGGATCACTTCTTTTCCAGCCCACACATATCTAGATACACTCAATGGTTCCCAGTCATTTTGGAAAGAGAAAGCAATGCCCTGAGTGTCACTGTCATGGGAGGAAAGTGGGTGAGGACTAGGGAAGTGTATGGGTATTGTCATTCATTTGCTACTCTGGTTGACAATAGGACCTATTCTTGACAGTTCCTGCTGAATACTAGCCAGCCCAAAGCAAAGGGAACCTGATATGAAACTATCTCATTTGCAATTAGGTGTTTTCATTTAAAGTTAATAAAATTAATGATGCTTAAGAAATTCCTATCATTTTGAAGAATATGAATACTCTACCTTGAAAGATGGACACTTAGAATTTCAAAGTACCCTCATAAACTTACTAACTATATATATGTAACCGATAATTCATCTTCATTCCTAATTACAATTAGCTTTCTTCAAAATAAAAATTTAAAAAATGCTGCTTTTTCTAAAGAAAGAATACTATATAATATAATTTCCTCTGTTAGTGTTTGTTACATCCTCTTTTTTTTTTTTTTTTTTTTTTTTGAGACAGGGTCTCACTCTAGCCCAGGCTGGTCCTGAACTCACTACAGAGTCCTGGCTGGCCTTGGACTCAGGGGAATCATCCTGCCTCAGCCTCCCTAGTGCTGGGATTGCAGGTGTGCACCACCATGCCTGGCTTACGAGGTGCGGGGGAATTGAACTTGGGTACTTAGTATTTGCTCGGCAAGCACTTTAACCACTGAGACATTCTTCCAGTCCCTCTAAACTTTTTAGAAGTTTGACTTAGCTAAATGTGAGTTCACTGAATATGCACACAGAACAGTGACCAAATTTGGCAGAAACAACTTGTACTTACAATGAATGGTAGCATGAATTTCTCGATCCTCTCTGTACTTGCGGATATAGCCTCTAACTCGGATAATGTCCCCAATTTCTATCCTGGTTCTCTGCTCAATGGCCTCTTGTAGCTTCTTAAGCTGTGAGGTCGCACTCAGTTCTCTTGCTGGGCTGGGAGTGGCTGTAGCTGAGAGCCAAAAAGAAAGAAAGAAAGATGCATCACTCCTCACTCTACCTCCTGGGAAGACAATGTGAAGCCAAGACAATACATCTGTTACCCTTTGGGTCAGCTGCTGTACTACAGAAAATTCTCAGCACCATTTGAAGTAAGGGTAAAGCTGTAATTCAAAAAACAGAGTGAAGGCAACAATCAGAATGTGGACTGAGGCCAAGTGGGTGAGTTTCAAGGTGGCTCCAGTGCATTCTTTCCCACCTCTATACCACCAGCACTGTCCTTGGGCTCTGTGTGTCCTGAGTGCAGTTGGGTTTCGGGGAGTTGTTTAAACAAGCCCTAAGTACCTATGCAAAGAGACTTTGTCCCACCTGGGTGCTTGGCATTCTAATCTCTACCTCCCATCACTGTTAAGAAACTGGACTCTTTTACTCCATCATACCACCTAAAAATACAACCTTAAGCGTCTTTGTGGTGAAAAAGAAGTCGATGAACATTTAATTCTAAATAAAACACCCAGGTATATTTAGGTATAGAAGTGTTATTGTTTTTTATATGAAAATTTATTACTATTGTTTTTACCATCAAAATTTATGAGCTAGGTCCTTCCTCCTTGCCTTTCTCCAGGGACAAAAGAGACACACTGGCTACTTTAAAAACCTTAACGTGGCCTCCAGGGATGTCACCAACAGCATGACCTTTTTGATCAAATCAAGCAACCAGAACTTCATTGTTTTCCTTAGTAAAGTTCAAGTAACTGTCATTAGGCACAAAAGCTGTGGTTTTCTCGTAGCTTTTGATCACTGGACCCTGACACACTTCCTGATGGCAGAATTTGGCTGCTTGGCTTCAACCCTTACTTTTCCCAGCACGATCCCTTTTAGATGGGAAGTGCCTCCAGACAGCTGACCTCCAGGGATGAGCACATATGGGCTTTCTTTTATTGTTTATCATTTCACTTCCAGTCCCATTTGAAACTAGGGAGCTTCCTGGCAGTAGGAAGACGGCAATACCCGCCCATCTTGCCAGCTCTCCAGGTCCCAGCAAGAGAAAGCTAAGAGTGTTCATCTAAAAACTTCAGAGCGTATTTGCACATCCAGTTGTCACAGCCACGCCTATCTATTATTAGCGCCACATTAGGGAAGAGGTAACCGAGTCAGGAAGAGGTAAAGTAACTTATTCAAAGCAAGGAGCTAGCTAATGACAAAGCTGCGCTGTGAACTCACGCTGTGTCTAGCCACCGAGGCTTCCTGTTTATCCTTTGTTCTCTGCTGCCAGCCTCACCAGGATACTTTCCTTTCCACAATTATTGTGACCAGTGGAAATACTTTTGTATTGTTGTTGCCTGCTATAATTCCAAACACACATTATGTAACCCCAGAACATGGCATTTAAAAATATCAGTATAGTATTTTATCTTGTTAAAAGGCTAGTTTATTTAGCTAGACTCATTAACTACTTCTACATTTTATACATTTTATAATTTATTTCTAAGGTTTTTTTTTTTTTTTTAAACCATAAACACTGTCTAGGCACAGTACAGCTTAGAGGTGAGCATCTGGCTCCTTAACTAAGGCCTGACTCGAATCACATCTCATCAGTTATGTCACCTTGGGCAGCTTACTTAACCTCGTTGTGGCTCTTTTATTTTTCTCTCTCTTTTTTTGAGACAGTGTCTTGCTCTGTAGTCCAGGCTGTTCCTGAACTATGCAGCCCACGCTCGCCTTGGACTCACAGCAATCCTCCTGCCTCAGTCTCCTGATTGCTGGGACTACAGGCATGCACCACCACGCCTGGCTTTATGTGGTGCTGGGGAATCAAACCCAGGCCATTACACTTGTAAGGCAAGCACTTTAACCACTATGCCATTCCTCCAGACCTCTTCTCTATTCTTAAGCCTCTGTTTCTTTAATTATGACTTGAGGACAACAGTGTACTGTTATGGTTTATGGAGTGCTGTCCCCCAAAAGCCTACCTATGCATACTGTATGTAGGGAGGTGGGGCCTGGCTGGAAGAGGTGGATACTTGGGGCTTGACCTGTAGGGGCGTGTGCTGGTTCCACCCTTCCTACCAGACTGGTCTTGTTGCTATACTGTGAAGACCTCCGGCTCTGGCTCAGGCTCCAGCCCTGGTTCCTGGCCCCAGCCCCACCATGTGATTCTATCATTTCCCAGCCTCCCACTCGTGAATAGAAAGTGACCTTCTGAAACTGAGCTAAAATAAATCTTTCCTCCTTTAAGTTGTGGATATCACGTATTCTGTCCCGGCAATGAAAAAGTAACCAAGACATGTACCTTACACATGGAGCTGCTGTGCATTATCTAGTAACTTCCATATCAAGAACGTCAGATCCACAGGGAATGATAAATTTACGCTATTGTGATGATAATGACTAAGCTCTCTAGACAAAATTACTTTATTTTCTTTGGGGTCTTTCACTATTAGGTTTATAGTTCATAAGAGACTTTCAGAATGTCTGCCAGAAAAACCATAACCAAGCCTCTCTGTTTTTGTATGACATCATTAGCAATGCAGCATGTTCAAAGCTTTCACACCAGCTTCAGTAACAGGGAACCTTAACACCTTAAAAAATACATTGAGATTCTGTAAAGTTTCTATTTTGCTTTTAAACTGCAAGAAAAACTGTATTTTTATGAGATGAATGAGTCTCTATTTCTTTATGGATAAGCCTTCCGTTGCCTTATCTTCGTTAGTTTCTGCAAAAATTCAGGGAGCATTTTCACTGAGGCTGATGATATATGCACTGCTTACTCCACTTTCTTAGGTTTGTATGATTCTACTCTATTGTACAAAACTTTGAAAAAAATCTTGACACTGATGATCACTTTTAGTGCTTTAACAACCAGGGACTTATGAGAGCTTCAGATGTTTATTGGGATTAATACACAACTGTCTTAGTTATTTTTTTTGTGACTGTGCCTTAATACCTGACATCCACAACTTAGGGAGGAAAGATTTATTATAGCTCATAGGTTCAGAAAGTCACAGACCATTCACAGGTTGGCAGCTGGAAAATGATGGAAGCACATGGTAGGGCTGCAGCAGGTGCAGGGCCAGAGCCAGAGCTCCTGTGGCAGAGATCCTCACAGCATGGTGGTACAGAGAGAGACCCTGAGAAGAAGGGCGGAGCCAGCACACACCCTTCCAGGTCAAGGCCCAAGCACCTGCCCCATCCAGCCAAGCCCCAACTCCAACCCTACACAGTATCCATAGGAACATGAGGCTTTTGGAGGACACTCCAGATCCAAACGACCACAATTCCTGTATCTTTTTTGGGTTGTTTTATAAAATCCATGAGACAGGAATCACAGTTAATTCTTTTTAAATATTGCTATCTACCTAAAACAATGACATTTGTTAAATGCTGATTTATTTTCTCCAGTCGTATTTATTCATCTCTAATGGGGTTTCTATAATGGGGTGAGCCTCTCTTTTGCTCTACTGACCAAATATGCATCTTTCTGAGCTAACAGTATATTAACAATCATGCCTTAGAGTATGTAGATGCATTAATTTTAACCCACTGGCTATATCACGGCAAGGGAGGAGGGGGTAAGGAACTGCCTGTATGCAGCAACCAGCCCTTAGGAAATCAGCGCTATATAGCTTACTAGGTGTCCCTTAAGAAAATAATCAAGAATTACTTTCTAATAGTCTGTTCCCTCTGTGTTTCTATCTCAAAGCTCTCTTCTATATAGGCTGAATTTTAAGGATATTTATAAATTTCACTTATGAAGACATTACAGTTGATAATAAATGCTTCATATAGCACAACTGAAATCATCAGGCTGATGGTTGGTCTGAGCAAAAGAAGCCCAGCTGTCACTTAAAGGGTTAGCCAAGCTGCCAAAAGGCTCCAGCATGTAACTTAATGAATGCAATGAGACGGTTGGAGCCTACAGAACTTCATTTTAAGCAGTCTATTTCATCCAGGAAGATAAACCCCTTTAACATTCTAATATTGAGGGCCAACTTTCTTAAATTTGCTCACAAGCTAAGCCCAAGTGGTACATTCAACATGACATTTAGCTAACATTATATACTTATATTTTAACTGACTGGAACATGATTTTGACCCAGACCAAATTTTGTTTTTAAATTTTTGTCTTCACTGGCCACTTTCCAGTGGAAAGCTTTTAAACTTGGGGCAATTAAATTAAAAGGAGAATGGGCAAGTTGGGAACAATTTTAAAACATCACTTCATGTGTAACAAGATGAGAATCGTTTTTAGGCTTTCTCCTGTTACTCTTATCCTCTCTTCATATCTGCAGAGTAATGGCAAATTAAGGCTACTCTACTCTAATTTACCTACTTATTGATATTTTTAAAAATCTTACTCTTAGTTCTCAGTATTCACCGTTATTTTGTTTGTTTAAAATATTACAAAGTATGAGACTTATGTAATACTCTTAATGATGCCCACAAAAGTTAATTTAGGAAACATTTAAAATAATATCTAAGACAAGAGATTTGTAAAGCATAGCTCACAGACCAGATCTATTCACAGCCTATTTTCATAAATAAAGCTTTAGTGAGACAGAGACATGTCCATTTGTTTATATATTATCTATGGCTGCTTTTGTATTAAACTATTAGTGTTAAATTGCTGAGATGTAGATCATATGGTCCACAGAGCAGAAAATACTATCTGGCCCTACAGAAAGGAACATCTAAAGCAAATATGGATACTCAAATTACATCTTCTGATTAAGAATGTAACAACTACAGTTCTGCAATTGATTTTTATACTGGTATTGCTTGAATATTTTTGTCTCTTACAAAACTCATATGTCAGAAACTTAACCCCCAATTTTATCAGTCATCTTTCTGTCTCTATGACGAAATACCTGATACGGGCTAGTTAAGAAGTAAAGAGGTTTATTTTGGCTCATGGCTCTGCAAATTCAAGTCCAAGCTCGGGCAGTCCCATTGGTTTGGGTGACAGCAGCATATCATTCAGCTGGGATAAGAACAGAGTCTGAGAGACCTAGATACCACAATCTTCTTTGAGGGTAATACCTCCAATGACCTAAGGACCTCTTGCTAGGCTTTGACTCTTAAATGTCCCTAGACACTTCTCAGTATTGCTACCCCAAGAACTAAACTTTTGCATAAGAACCTTTGGGAGACATTCATCCAAACGACAGCACTAACATAATAGCAAGTAACCCCATGTATATGGCACCATGCTGCATTTCTTGTAAAACAGAGGAAAAACAAGGTCCCAATTTCTGTATCTTCTCTAGAGCCGAAATGATCGTCAGTACTGCACAATGCTTTTTAAATACTATGCACTTCACTTTAAAAATTATTACAAAGAGCCAGAGGTGCAGCCAGAGGTACATACAGCACTTGCGTAGAATGCACAAGGTTCTGGGCTTAAATTCTAGCATTGCAAAACAAAACAAAACAAAAAAAAAGAAAGAAAGAAAGAAAAAGAAAAAAAGAAAAAGAAAAAGTACTCCAAAATGATTAAAATATAAGTATCATGATAGGAGAAGTAGTCTTCAAAATCTTTGGTCAGTGATTCTGACCTGATGGGCAATTAGGCTACAAAACTTCTTGAGTTACATTATAGCTGGCATGGTTAAAACGAAACAAAACTGCTGGAACTCTCAGAACCCTTTTAACATTCCTATAGTCTTAGGAAGAAGTGAGCACCAAAGACACAAGAGAAAGAGAAGCAACTGTGCATCAATGCTCGTGTCAGTTTCCAGAGCAGCAATTTACAGTGTTTCAGGTTCTTCACTGTAGGTCATTGGAGGACAGATGGCCCTATAGCCCTTCTGATGAGATAACCTGAATAAAATCCATCAATTAGCAGAAAAGTAATGGAATGTGACAAATAAAATTACCTGATGAAGACTCAGTGTTGCTCAACTTTTTCCAGCAGATGCAATTTATAACCCCAGTGCTATCATCCACTGTAAGAGAAACATAAGAGGGTAGAAGAGAGATCCACAGAGATCTGGGTAGTTAACATGTAATTATTATATTTAGTCATACTGAAAGATAACTTTTTTCAATAGCCTAGAAGGGCAAATCTTTTATCAAAACTCTCCTTCGATGTTTAAAAAAGAATCTCTCATCATATACCAGTATGGCTGACACACACGTCAACGGGTTATACGTGTCCAAAGGGGTATATCCAACATTTCCCTTACCCTACCTTGAAAGTATAAATGATCCTTGCCTCTGCCTCTCAGCTAAGAGGTATCCTCAGGAGGTTATGTACAAAGATCTCAGTGACTATACACATATAAAATCAGCCTTTCTCTCCCCCCCGGAACAAGACAGAATTGCATGGTCTGTAGCCAGAGGCACCAGCATTCAGGCCACAGCCTTCTGTCACCACTTCTCTTTCACTAGCTCACTGAATTCCCAAGACCAAGTGTTCCACGTGATCTGGCCAGGACTTCTCTTTGTGAACAGGCTTCTGCCCAGTTCCTACTCCTGCAGGGTGCACATGAGAAGCCAACTACTTCACAGAAGGGTACAGTATTATTCCTGTACAGTATTATATCGTGGCCAGAAAAACAATATTGGTCTGGTTTACTTCACTCCTAATCTAAAACTAGTCAAACGATTCCCATGGTACATGTAGAAGAATTTGAAGGTGTTTTCTCTGGGAAGATGGGCATTTTCTTTTATGCATAATTTGTGACAAACTCAGAACCAAGATTGCTAAACATAAATAGCCTGTTTTAAAGTCATACATAATGTCAAAGAAAATAAGGCAAAATATTTTATTGCTGGCTTAAATCTGAATTGAAAAAAGAAGCCAAAGGCCAGAGGAATAGCACAATAGTCAGGGCTTGCTTAGTTAAGTGCAAGACCCTGAATTTCACTCCCTGCCACCACATGAGCCAGGCATGATGGGGTATACCTGTAATTCTATCACTCGGAGGCTGAGGCAGGAAGACGACTGTGAGTTCAAGGACAGTCTGGACTATATACTGAGTTCAGGACAAGCCTGAGCAAGACTCTCTCTCAAAAAAAGGGGGTGGGGAGGCCCTAGAGCAATGGCACAGTAATTAAAGCACTTGCCTAGTAAGCACAAGGCCCCAAATTCAATTCTCCAGCACCATATAAATTGGGTATGTTGGCTCATGCCTTTCATCCCAGCATTTGGGAGGCTGAGGCAGGACGATTGCCACTTCTGAGAGCTCAAGGCTAGCCTGGACTACATACTGAGCTCAGGACTAGTCTGAGCTACAGAGCAAGACCCTGTCTCAAAAATAAATAAATAAATGAGAGAGAGATGTCAAGAATACCACATACAGTCAAATAATTCAAGATAGATTTCATACTATTAAATACAAAATACATACGATGAAAAGATACAGGTGAATACCTGGGCTTATGGATGGTGGGTAGAGACTACTTTAAGCAGTACTTAAAAATAAGAACTCATTAAAAAAAAGTCTGACTAAAAAGCTAATGCTGAATAGCAAATTTCTTTTAGTATATGTGCTGCCAAAGTGAGCCCTGAATAGCAAATTTCTAAATGACAGTGTCTTAAAATATAAACAGTTCAGTGCTGGAGGAATGTCACAGTGGTTACAGCACATGCCTTGCAAGCTCAAGGTCCTGAGTTTAATTCCCCAGCACCACACAAAGACAGGTACGGTAGTGCACACTTGTCATCCCAGCACTCAGGAGGCTGAGGCAGGAGGACTGCAATGAGTCCAAGGCCAGCCTGGCCTACAGAGCAAGACCCTGTCTCAAAAAAAAAAAAAAGTCATATGAGAAATCCTGTTACAAAGCAAAGAGTTTTTAATACATACACACATACATACATGTGTGTGTGTGTGTGTGTGTGTGTGTGTGTGTGTGTGTGTATTTCCTAGCATAGTACAGGTCAAGCCATGGAAAAAAAATATAATGGAAAAAGCAGAAGGCATGGAAGATCTCATCTCTCACATGTTATTTTATAAGCACAAGAGAGTATCTTCAGGAAAATGAGCAAATATTGAAGAAATGCAGCTATGTGGTATCTATAAATCATCAGTAACACAGAGGTTGCCAGGGAAATGTTCTTGGTCACAAAGCTCAACCACCTCCTGTCTTTACCCAAGTAGAACAAAAATACACATCCAAGGCAACACCACAAACAGGGACAACGGCAGCTACAGCAAAGATGTGGAATTCAAAAATGTTGAGTTTGTCACTAAATGCCTAATTTGGCCTTGTAAATACAGTTAGAGTCTTGGAGTTGCACAAGGCAATTATTAAATGTTTATACTAAACTTGAAAGAATCAAGACCTACTACACTAAAATCACATTCAAAATACAGAGACAGTTCTTTTAGTTTCCATCATCATAAAAGAACCTTCCTGATAAATATTTATTCCTTTGAGTACCAAAAGGCTTATTCAAAAATTGCCCCAGATATAAATATTTTAAAATTACTTTTCAAATCTTGCTATCTTCTTAAAGGTCTACTCTTATATTAACCTGTCCTTTTGTTTTCAAAGGTATCATTATAAACATATATTACCATGCTGTGCTTTTTATAGCTGCATCTGCAGGTATCACGTGTCCTCCAGTTATTCAGCTATCTCAGACTTCCTAGACCATTATACTCAAACTCTCCCACCTCCTGCCTCCCCGCAGTCACTTCACAGAACTCATCAGTCTCATTCTAGCTCATGCCTCATTTTACACTTGGTCTATACGTGGGGCTGCAAGAGGCTCTCACAGAGGAGGAATGTGCTTCATGAGGGCCCCCAGCTGCTCTAAAAAGCTGGGACTGTTTAAAACTCAACCACTAGCTACGTGGGGACCTTCTGCATCAACTCAGTTTCAGATAACAATTGTTCTTACCTCCATAACTGTAGAAAGCATCTCTTTCTCTCACTCCGATGACAGTTCCCAGGATGTCTACCTGTTTTATTGGATGTCCATTATATAAAAAGACACCTAAAATTTAAAAAAAAACACAAATCCTATAGAATATATGGTAAAATTTTCTGCTTCATTGAATGTTTTTTGAGAGTTGGTAGAGGAAGTATAAAAAAACAGCAGTATGCTGTTTGCTGAAATTCTAGGCTTAAGAAATGACCCTTGACAAATGGCAGGCTCTAAGAATTCAGAGGTCAGAAGCAGAAAGCTTGACTTTCAAAAATTTTTTACTAGAGCATAAGAGAGAAAACCACTCCCTGCTGTCCAGCTAATTGTAATTGTGGTCAATGTATTCTCTACATGTGAACACGTAAGTTATCTCTGAGACACAGACTCATGAGAGCCTGGAAACAGTCATCAGATGATGAGCTCAACACAGGATAGGAAAGAGAAAGGAAACCGTGACAACAGCTTCTTTGAGTTTTTTTTTTTAAACCAAGGCTTTTCTAAGAACTTGGTCATAATTTCTATGAACTGGCAAGAACTTTTTTTTTCTCTGTAAATAATGCAGATGATGCATAGATTACAAAACTGTCCTTGGAGGCCAGCAGAACACAATTCATGGGTTTTTAAAAAAATTGTTTTGGTGAAACTGTTTTTAAAACCTACTACAGATACTGGCAAGTATGTTCCTGCCACTGGAGAAATCTGAGAGGGGTACCTATCACTGACACCAGAGCCTTTTTCTGACCTGGAGACAGGGTGCAGATAGAGGAACCCCAGGAGTTGTGAGTCTCTGATTCCAAGCTGCAGTCTCAGGGCTTGCTGGCTCCTTCCATGCCTAACCCCATCCTCACCTGAGCTTCCTGTTTAGCTTAAGTGATGCATGCTATGTCCCTGTACCAATATAGCCTCTTTTGCTCCCAACCAGGCTAGATTCTTTACTTTTAGAAATAAGTTGTATAATTTTTATATGGCCATTTCTTTTTAAAATAAATATATGGATTATAAACAAAGAAGCCACAATCACTTCAGGCCTTTGGCCTCCTCCTGTTCTTACTACCAAGTCTGGCCAGAGCCTCTGCCTCTGGATTCCAAATCATAGAGGGACTTGGCCTTGCTCTGTAGGCCAGGCTGGTCCTGAGCTCACTATGTCACTATGTAGCCCAGGCTGGCCTTGAACTCACAATCAAGGCAGTTTGATTTTCCTAATATATAGCCTCTGCTGATGCTTCTCTTGTTCCCCTTGAGACTGTGCCACTCATAGGTGTGGACAAGGTGCTCCTGAGCCTTAGCTGCCAAAGAAACACTAGAAGAGGGAGAGGTGGTTAAAAGGAAGAAAATGTACCAAAAGAAGTACATTCTATGGAAGCATCCTGCTAAAGGTGATGGTGTCTGGGACAGCCTTGGGGGCTACAAGCTGAAACTGGCAGGGTGACAAAAGTAAAGGCCCAGGCCTCTGTGTCACCCACAAAGGAGAGTCACCTCCACTCAGAAACTTGGATTGATGGGAAAGGCAGATATGCAGAAAACCTATAAACTTTTAATACCTTTAGTAAGGGTCAAAGAGCTGGATCAAAGGCTCTCTGCCTGGGTCAAAGTTTATGAGAAGGGCAGAGAAGACTAGCCTAGTGGCACAAATCAATTTTACTTCCATGTCACCTATCATCTCATGCTACAAACTCTGAATCTGTAACAAAAACACGAATAGATATTCAGTTAAGAATGGCAAACTTCCTGAAAAAGGATCCACCTAGGCCCCATGAACTTCTACCCCATAGACTGGCAAAGAGAGACCCAATCATTCAAGGACACAACAAAATCCTTCCATCCCAAGGGGGCTATGCAACAACTCACAGGCATACTAGTACAACAAAGAATGTCTGCAGCAGAAAATAACACCGGTTTGAGTTTTAAAACTCAGAGCAAGTTGATTGACAAGAAAATACACTGCTTAGAAATGCAATAGAAACTCTTCAAAGTACAGGGAAATATAAGCCACATGAATGAGATGCTCAGCCTCTACAAGATGGCTGGGGAAATGAATCAGACCCAGAAAGTAAGTATCACATGTTTTCTCTAAAATGAGAAAGCCAAACTGTTTTTTAAAAATATAAAAGATATGGAAGAAAGTAAGAAGGATTTTGTGGAAAGGGAAAGGAAAAATTGGGGCAAGAGGTAAGAGACTGGGAAGGGGAAAGGGATGTGATATGTAAATGAAAATTAAAAAATAAAAATAAAAAAGAAGATGGCTGAAGACCAGGAAAAAGAATTAGAGAAACACTTCCTTCCACCAGAGCAAGATCTGTATGAGAAGAGAGCTCAAGGGAATTATATGGAAGTTCTGCAGACTGAGATAAAGCTTCATGAGTTAAGAATAGGAAATGGTCACCAATATATGTTCTGTGCATGTACTAAAATACCACTGTGAAACCTTTTTTTTTTTTTTTTTTTTTTTTTTTTTTGAGACAGGATCTTACTCTGTAGTCCAGGCTAACCCTGAACTCACTGTGTCGCACATTCTGGCTTCTGCCACAGCCTCCCCAGTGCTGGGATTATAAGCACGTACTACCACACCCGTCTGATGTGGTGCTGGGGAATCGAACTCAGGGCCTTGTGCTTTAATTGCTAAGCTTGGATCTATCTCATCCAATAGTAGACATGAGACGCTCCTCACTCCACAGCGGTCCTGCACCCTGGAGGAAGAGGACTGCATATGCGGCACATGAAGGCCACAAGGAATCCGAACAGGAAAGCCTTGCTGGGCTTCCTCACCTAGTCTCTTAGTGCTGGCTCACGTGCCTTTTATCCCACTGCATTTCAACATGGTTGTCAATGCTTTCATCACACATATGCAATAAAATCCCCGAAGAAATCCAAAAAGGGGTTCTGAGAACTCTGAGGTAGCTGAGCATGTGGAGGCTCCTGGAAGCAGCACGCGTGGGGAGGACATGGAAGCTCAGCATCCCTTCTCCAACATCTTGACCTACTCATCTCTCATCTGGAGGCTCTGCAATATCCTTTATAATAAAGATGCCAGTGTGTTTCCTTCAGTTCCAGGAGCTGCTCAAGCAAACTAAGTGAGCCTAAAGAAGTTGGCAAGTTGGTCAAAACAGACACCAGCTCACAGTAAAAAACAATCTAGGCACGGGGTGTGGTGGCATATGCCTGTAATCCCTGTATTAGGGAAGCAGAGACAGGTGGATTATAGTGAGTTCAAGGCGAGCCTGGGTTACATAGTGGGCTCAGGACCAGCCTGGAGAGTAAGACCCTGTTTCAAAAAAAAAAAAAAAAAATAACTAAAACTAAAACCACCACCACCAACAACAACAAAAAACAAAAACCAAACAAAAAACCCACACTGGGCTTTTGACTGATATTAAGATTTTGGGAGCAGTCTTTGGGAGTGAGCCTTCAATCTATGGGATTTGACATCATCTCCGGGCTCCAGGCAGACAGCGTCAAAACTGAAACAAGTTAGAGGATATCCAATTGATGTCCACAGCAGAACTACTGACTGCTTAGTTGCTGGGGATGTGTAGGGAGGAGAGGTGGAGAAGACAGAAAACTTTATGCCTTCTGGAGTCATAAGTTCTCTGTGCTATTCATGATGTAAGAGCAGAGGAAAATCAAGGCAGTTTGTTTTTCCTAATATATAGCTATTTTTTAACAGATCATTCAAACTTGGCATAATAAACACATTTGAAACAAAGACCATTTCTGTATGTCATGAGTTGTTATTAAAAGATTTTTAGGGGCTGGAGGAATAGCACAGCAGTTAAAGTGCTTGCCTAGCAAGCACAAAGCCCTGGGTTTGATTCCCCAGAACCACATAAACATGGCGTGGTGGCACATGCCTGTAATCTGACAGTTAGGAGGGAGAGGCAAGAGGATTGTCATTAGTTTGAGGCAGCCTGGGCTACACAGTAAGCCCAGAACCAGCCTCAACTACTAAGACCCTGCTTAAAAAAAATTTTTTTTATTGTTTGAAATGCAAAAAGCAAAACCCAATACCTAAATATTATCACCACCACAGTCAAACTTCACAAAATTTTTATTAGTTAAACCCTAAAAGCATGGGTTTAGAAACAGGACACTTTTGTAATCATCTTGCAATGCATTTAGAAATTCAAGTTTAATTTCAAAGATATAAGAAATAATCCCCCATAAGGCTGTCCTCACTTCAGTTACTAGCCCCAATTTTTACGGGTATCTTTAGGCAATCTTCACTTCTGACTAACTGCCTATAAATGTAGGCGTTTCCTAAGACTCTGTCAGGTGCATTAATTTGCTAGAATTCACAGAACTCAGAAAGGTGCTATACTTAGTTCTGTAACACAGAGTCTATTAGGCCCAGCTAAATAAAGAGATGGCACAGGGCATGATCTGGGGGATCAAATGTAGAACTTCTGTGTCCTCAGACACATCACACTCTGGCACACCAATGTTTAAGGGGTGATCAGAAACATAGCAAATGTTAAAATTTTTTAAAATTTGTTACAGTAAAAGACACACTGCCAGTAATTCCCCCTTGAAATCCTCTCCTTTCCTTCAAACACACTTATTCTTGCCATCTTCAGAAGCAGTTTTGGAAGTCTTTCTCCACGAACATCTAAATAAGGTTGATAAAAAATTCAGTGAATGCTGTTGCCAAGTGCTATCCAATAAAGAGGCGACCTTGTCAAAACATTTCAGTGTGTCCTTATTCTCCCTATTCACTGGATCTGACACCATGTATGTAGGTGACTTCTGGTCTTCCCCCAAAGCCAAATGACCATGGAAGGTTAAGCATTTTGAATTGACTGACGATACCAAAGCAGCCACAACAATGCAATGAAACATGTACAAACACACACAAAAGTTCCAAAACTGTTTCAGAAAATGGCAAAAACAACAGGATAAATGTGTTTGACACAAGAGGGAGAATTTTATGGAGAATTAATGGTAGCTTTGACTGCAATAAAACTTTTTAAAAATTTAAACACACATTATATTTTTCAATTCTACTGTATGACTACCATTTAGGACAACTCATGAAAGCCTTTTCCTCTAGAGTTTTTATTAGTTTCATAATGTAGGTATGACTGGTCCATTGGCCATCTGACTGAATTCAATGCTTAAAGGTTCATGCTGATACAACTGGGGTCCAGAACCCAATCCCTACTAACCTAAGGTTGTCCTTTGGGGGTTCTTTTTTTTTCTGTTTTGGTCACAAGGATTGAACCCAGGGCCTTAAGTGTGCCAGGCAAGCTCTTGACCACTAAGCTACATCCTTAGTTCCCTAAGGTTGTCCTTTGGATATGGGCAGTCCCTATCCTAAAGTGGCATAAGACATATTACCATGAACTCAGATGTAGTCCGAGGGGTTGCCACAAATAACAAAGATGCCCTGCAAGCATCTCCCAGGATCAAAGACAAAGGCTAGCTAAATTCTCTACCATAGCACATATTAGATTCATAGTGTTTCATTTCTTGGTAATCTTTGTTATTTGAAGACATCATTGTTTAAACACACACACACACACACACACACACACACAAGTTCAATTCTCCAGCACCATGTAACCTGGGCTTGGTGGCACATGCCTGTAATCCCAGAAGTTGGGAGGCTGAGGCAAGAGGACTGCAGCAATTTTGATGCCAGCCTAGGCTACATAACAAGTTCAGGACCAGCCTGAACTACAAAGTAAGAACCTTTGTCAAAAAAAAAAAAAAAGCGGTTTCTTTTAAAAAGGTATCTGAAATATTCTTACCAATGATCAAACAAAGATCATCAGTACAGGTTTTCACTGGTTTGTTTTTAATACATCCTAATCTCCTTTGCCCCCAAGAAGAGCTAAATCCTAGGATGATGTCCCTGGTGTTTACTTTCTCACCCACCGATCTCTAAGCAAGGCTGGCATTTGGTGTGAATTAATTTCTTCCTGAGGAGATGAGCTATGAAGAATACCAGATTGTTCTAGAAAATGGAAAACTATGGGGGAGGCTGGCTGCTTTTCAAGGAAAAAAGAACAGACCATGTCCAACAATAATGAGGAAATAAAAGTGTGGTGAAAAAGCTGTACATAGGGCTTCAGTACAAGGTCACCCAAATATATTTATACTTATAACTGGAATCACACAAAACCGCACCTCATTAAAACTGTGGGTACTTGAGATTCTTGACTATTTCTGACTCATAGATCGCTATTCAGAAAGCCCTTGACTGGAGAGTTTCACTCAAACAGTACAAAGAATTTAAATGTCTCCCATAGCACACTAAACACATGAAGACCCACCACAGCTACTTGAATTATTCAAATCTATCCCAAACTATATTTGTTGCACTTTTAAGTATGGTAAGCCTATCTTTAGTAACCACTACTTTAACAAAAATAACTTACTTAACCTTACATGTATGTTGCTCTGTTGTTTCAACTGCTGTGTCTTTTTTGTTCCATTTTTGTTTTTTTGAGACAGAATCTTGCTCTGTAGCCCAGGTTGGTCCTGAACTCATTGGTATAGCCCAGGCTGGCCTTGGACTCAAGAACAGTCCGTTCATCTCAGCCTCACCAGTGCTGAGATTACAGCTGTGCACCACCACATCCAGCTTTACGTGGTGCTAGGGAATTGAACTAGAACTCCAGCCTTGTGCTTGCAAGGTAAGAGCTTTAACAGCTGTGCTAGTCCTCCCAGTCCCTAGTTCCGTTTTTTTGAGACAGGGTCTTGGCATAGTCCAGGCTGGCCTCACACTCATGATCATCATCCAGCCTCAGCCTCCCAAGTACTAGGATTACAGGTATGGGCACCAAGCCTAGGTCAACTGCTGTTTCTTGAGGGCCCAACCTCTACTGGGATTACAGGCATGTGCCACCAAACCTAGTCCAACTGCTGTTTCTTGAGGATCCAACAATTACATGCCAAGCACTGTTCAAGGTGCTGCATGAACAAGGCAGAAGAGGTCCTTTCTCGTATTAGTTTGTATTATTTTGACTCGGATTAATTAAACAAAAAACAACTCTGGTTAATGACCATTTTTACAAAGTAGAAATGTAAAATTTTAAAGGTGAGTCACATAATCCCAAAGAAGGTAAAGGAAACCATTTGGCCTAGAAATGCCTGGTCCAGTGATCCTTCCAAAACAACTGAGCATTTTTACATCTGAAAGACTTTAAATACAGGTAAAAGCTTTGCTCTGTACAAAGCCTCCATCCCAAGCAAGATTTTTTTTTATATTTAGAAAGCATTTTTTGATATTTTAAAAAATTAAATTTTTTTCATTCTGAAATGAACTCGGTAATGGGTTCAAGTCTGGTCATCTTCCAAGCCTACAGCAGGGAAGGTCTCCTGATAGCCCCTACATGGGTAGGGAGTACAGACGCTGCACAGAGATTTGTCAGGCTGACAGCCACATACCTGGCACCTGGCTGGACTCCTTCATGCCCAGGATATCCCTAATGTAGAGTTTTGCAAAGGCTACAAACACAGGATCCAAACCCCACAAGAGTGAAGGGGTCTCTTCACATCTGTTGGATTCCGGCTGCATCAAGAGGGTAGGTTGCAGAACCTAGCTAGTTTCCAAAGGCTTTGCTTCACTGAGTCAAAGATCTGTATAAGACACAAAAATCAGGATGCCGGGCGTTTAATGTGGGTGAAACTTCAGGACCAGGAAGCTGTTCCCAAGTGGGCACCCAAAACTCTGGCAAGTGAAACTCAGGTGTCCAGGGCCCTGTCAAACTACACCACGGGGTGCGGAAAGAGGCAATTCTTGTGTGAGAAGTCTTCCCCCGCAATACTAACTTCAAAATACAAGTTTTCACTTTTAAGAGAATCGTCTGTAAGTGTGCACTCTGAAACTACTTTTACAGTTTGGCCCAGGAAGTAACTGGAGCCCTTGTGGCCATGCATTTGCTGGGGCACAGCACGCAGGTATATCCATCTACGTACCTGTTCCTTCAACTTTAAGGCAAAAAAAAAGCTGTGGAAAAGGTGAAAAGCAAACAAAAATGACCCGTTCGTAGCCCCTCCCACTCGGTAGCCGCCGGCTCCCAGCAGCACGCAGGCCTGGCCCTTCAGGCGCTCGGAACTGCAGGCGGCCTCGGTCCCACCAGGCGCAGGAGCAGAAGGACAAGGACACCCCAGGATTTAACTACCTGGGCCCGACACCTCCCGCATCCCAGCACCAACCCTGCCCGGTCGCCCGCGCTTCTCCGCCCAGAGAGTCCCACCTCGCCGAGGCCCCGACTCATCCGGCCTAAAGCCCGCCCATCTCGCCTTGGCCCCGCCCCATCCGGCACCCTTCCTTGGTTCCGCCCCAGGCTCTCCGCCGGGTTTGAGACTGGCGGGCGCCTCCAACAGCTCAAGCCCCTCCCACACCCCCTCCCACGCCCCTCCCACGCCCTTCCTCCGCCCCTCGGCTGGGAGTTGGTGTAGAACCAGTTCCTGCTGATGCTGCGGCTCAGACCCAGCCTTCCAAGTAGCCCCTTCCCACAATCTGTCGGAGTTGGCGGGGTTCTCAATTCTGATTTCAGGATCAGAATTTTCGTTTGTTTTGGTGCCTGATATATTTCACCACCAACAACAAAATAAGACAGTGCCGAAAGCGAGATTGCATTGAGCCTATTTTTTACATGCTTATTCACAGCTGATAAGTAATCCACTGACATGTTCGTGTCGGGACTGTACGGACAGTCTCGTTGGGAGAGAATGTCATTGTCTAAATTTGAGCCCTTGAGTGATGTGAGAGCTGAGACCAGCCCTGCAAGACCGTGACAACACATTTCGGCTCCTTTAGTCCTGCTTGGACTACATTCGAGAATGTTGTGCATTTAAGAATTTTGAAAAACTGGCATTTTGATAAATCTTGGTCTCCTTGATGTGTGCCGTTCTCAGAATCCTAATTCAAATCGAGAAAAGATAAGTTGTATTTCTCTCCCACAGATAATGAAGCTACATTATTATTGATACAGAACTGGACATGGCGACCTTTCTTCCTAATTTGCAAGGATTCTGTGACGTGGCAAGAGGAGTACAGGTCACCCTAGCAGACCAATCCTGGGAGGCAGGTAGCTGCCAAAGCGATACTTGCTAAACTATTTATCAGAAAAGGAACTTAAAGCAGCTGGAACGGAAAATGTGTGTCATTAGAACCACAGTGTTCAATTACCTTCCTGGCCACTGGAGAAGCTGAAAAACAGAGACCTTGGTAAAATACGACCTCATCAAGATTTTACTTCAAGGAAGGGTTGGGTTTGTGAATTTTACCATCCAATTAAGAGAAAACCTCATCTCTAATAGAAGGGAGGCCATCCTCAAGGAAACACCCGGCAGGACAGGTGCTCCCAGCTCACCTGTCAGGTGGGGAGAGACAGGTTGAGTGACTTTTTCCAGACTGCACACATCTGCTTCAGGGTGGAACCCAAGGAGAAAATCACTTCTAGGTGTGCTCAGAGTCTGAGATGATTTCAGGAAAGACTCCTAAGGCTCCCGGGGTAGAAAGCTAGAGATAGCAGCCTTTGGGGACTCCAGGCTTACTATCAGCCCTGGAGAGCCACACCCAAGTGGTTAAGGAGTGCAGACTGCCTCTGATGCTATCTTTTACAACAAAAGGAGGACTCTTTGGAGTATAGGGGCTGCTCCTTTTACTCTGAGCTTCAAGCCTGAAGGAGTAGTTTGTAACCTAAGGTAATATGGAAAGAATTTCCAGATTGTAGATGCATGTAGAGGAGTCAGAGAGGATCCTTGTTCCTACAGTTTCCAGCACTGTTGATTTCAGGTTCCCCAAGCTACTGCTCTTGTGTGTGAAGAGACTTCAGAAATCCTCTTCAACACTACAGAGCTCCAGCTTGGGATCTAACTCACTTCAATGCGCATACTTCAAAACCCAGCAGTTAACACTTAATGCTAGGAATGCTTTCTTATGTTTTTCAATGTGCAGTAACTTGGTTTTATATGCACTTTTTCCCCCTCCCAGTACTAAACCTAGGTCCTTCACACTGAGATGTGCCCCCAGACTCTTTGTTTGTTTGTTTGTTTTGTTTTGGGACAGCGTTTCGCTCTGTAGCCCAGGCTGGTCCTGAGCTCACTATGTAGCACAAGCTGGCCTTGGATTCATGGCAATCCTTCTTCATCAGCCTCTGGAGTGCTGGGATTACAGGCATGTGCCACCACACCCAGCTTTATGTAGTGCTATGGAATTGAACTCAGGGCCTTGCACTTGCAAGGCAAGCACTTTAACCTATGTGCCATTCCTCCAGTTCCAAATTCTTCTCCTCCTCCTCCTCCTCCTCCTCCTTCTTCTTCTTCTTCTTCTTCTTCTTCTTCTTCTTCTTCTTCTTCTTCTTCTTCTTCTTTAAACTGAATTAGGTTCTCACTAAATTGCTCATGCTGGCCTTGAGGATCCTTTGTGGGATCCTTCTGCCTCAGCCTTCCAGAGTGTTGCAAATACAGGTACAGTGCCACCACATTTGGCTTATCGATACTTTTTTTGACAGAATAGATAATCCTTTCTAGAAAGTTTAGATTTTAGCAAATTCTTCTAGAAAACAGGGGAAACAAACAGCATATTTCATATCTCAAAGCTCAAACTGTCTTCTTATAACATTCTTAACATCTTTATAGGTGCAATGGAATCTGTCCACTTGCAGGTCAGGCTAGATATTCTCAAAGTTTATAACTGACAAAAGAAACTCTTCTTGACTGAACTCTAATCAGGCACCTCTGAGAATTTTTTCTCGACAAGGTTTTCAACTTTGGCTTATAAAGATTTGAGCAAACAAGATAGCATCTAACAGCTCAAGGCCACAGCTTAGTCCTTTTAAAATACCTGCCCAAGAAAACTTAAGGCCACCAAAAGAACTGACTGTTCAGTCTAGCCAACACCTGAATACAGGGCCTGTGTTCAGGGTAGAAGCCTGATATTCACAAGTGCCAATGAGAGAGCCAAGATTGGTTTCACATGTACCAACCCACCTCCTCCCACTTCTGTAAGTTTCCACTTTCCTAACTCTGATCAGGCCCCTGCCACTTATCTCTCCCATTCCCTCGCTTTCTCTTAAAACAAGGGCCCAGTTCTGAAGGAAGTCAGCTCTTTCCCCTACTATCAATAGTTATTAAATAAAACGCAGTTATCATTGCTATAATTCATGTCCAGCTATGTTTCTTTTTGACATAATAAGGGTAACCTATTAACATTCTTATGTTGTCACCCTGGAAGACCGTCAGTTGCTCAGCATACTTCTAGTCCTCTCTGTGTACTTGGGCTACAAGAGAGCACTTATTACTTCACTGGAGCAAAAAGAGTGATGCGCATGATATATTAAATAACAAGTATGAGACTAACTTAGGACTCCACATAATGTGTGGCCTGGATTATAACTACAGTACAAGCTATGAGAGGTATATAGAAAGACTGATTAAAAGAGACAACACAGTGTATGTGATCACTAAAACAAAGTAAGCACTTGATATATAGGAAGCTCTTATATATGCTTCATTTTGAAGAAGGGATTTAAGAAGGCTTTTGGAAAATTAAGTTCATTCATTCATGAAGCATATTTTTTAAATGCCCTTGTCAAGCAGTGAACTAAGCATGGGGGATAAGAAAGAGACAAGACAGACAGGGTTCCAGCCCTCGTAGAGCTTTCATTTTGTTGGATTAAAAAGGAAAAATCAATTATCAAAAATGAATACACTAAGTACTGATTATTCTGGTAACCTCAAGGAAATAAATGAATTACAGTTGCTCCTAACAAGGTGTGGGACCTTTCTTCAGATGAGATGAAGTGACTGATATTCAGGCTAAGATCTGTAGGAGAAGGAGTCAGGCATACAAAGTGTTGAGAGAGAGAGAGAAGAGAGAGAGAGAGAGAGAACATTCCAGGTGTAGGTTAAAGCACAAGTGAATGTCTGGAAGCATCAAAGTACTTCCTTACTTAAACAATAGAAGAGAGTGGGGGAGAGTAGTTTCCCATGCAACTGAAGGAAAGCCAAAGGCAGATCCAGAGGACGTTTGACTTGGTAGTCTGAGATTTTACTCTCTGTCTCCTCATCCATAGAGGACATAGTATTATGGGGGCAGGAGCAGGGCAAAGACAACGCCACACATATGGTGTGTTTGTGGGCAAGCCAACATGGCAGCTTGGCTAGAAAGGGTAGCTGTAGTGGAAGCCAGCTGGAGACCATGATTTTAGCTAGATTCTCAGGCCATGAATGAGATTCTACTTTTATTTCCTATAAACAAGGGAATGGTGTTAATTATGATTTAATGAATGGAAAATTGTGAGGCTACCTGGTACACCTGACATACAGGGGTAGGAATCACAAATATATGTGTTGTCTATGCACTTGATTTACTTGGAACCTATCCAAAAAAATGTGTCTTAGGAATGGATATTCACCAACTGATTGTGAAGAAGCTAGAACAAGAAAATACTGCTAGGCCTAGTGCAGTGGCCTTTACCTATGTCATTTTTCCTCTTGCGCCTAAGTGGTCTATGACTTCTCTTTCTCTCTGTCACTTCCCCTTGGCACATAAGCATGCTTTCCCACTCTGCTGTAATGTTATTTAGCTTTGAGAAAACAGACTTTCTGAAGATCTCCACCCCTTTAATTCCTGATCTCCGGCTTACTAACTTGTTCTTCTTCATTGCTAAGGTCCTTGAACTAGTTTAGACTTTCCCCACCCCATCCACAATTCCCCTGTGCTAAGTCTCCAATTTAATCCACAATAATCTGCCTCACCTTAATCTCCAAACGACTCCACCCCAGCCCACCACTCTGCTGAAGGTGAACTAAGGTAAACCCTTACATTTCAAAGTCCCAAGTGCAATGGGTAATCTTCGTTCCTTACCATTCTTCATCTTTCTTCCCCAATTTTTTAGCACTGATGTTGAGTTAATTATATTCTCTCCCTCCTCCACAGTGGGTTCTTGAGCATCCTTTCTGGTTTCTCTTCTGCCTCTGTTTCTTCCCTCCTTCTCAGCATTCACACCTATTTGTCATCTCTTAGATGTCCATGTTCCTGCTCATTCTCCCTTCTCACCCTGTGTACTCTCACTAAGTAACCTTATCCTGAGAACTAGTATATCCCAGCAGCCTTCAGCTATTCCCGCCTGGCCCAGAACTCTTCCTGAGCCCTGCACCTGATTCCCACCTGGACTCTCCCAGGTCCTCCAACTAACCCTTTCCCTCACAGTCCTGCCCCTCGCTTCCCTGTCCGGAAGAATTGTCACCACCTGACAACTGTCTAAATCAGGAAACTGGAAGGTGTCAAGGACTTAGCAGTATTGCCCCAGGGTACAGTTAGCCACAAACTTACTGATTCTGCTTTCTAAATATATTCTGAAATTGAGTTCCTCTGTTATGGCTTAGACGTGGAATGTTCCTCAAAGACTCATGTGCTTGAATGTTGTGGATTATCTGCGGATTTCATGTGCTTCAAGGAGGGGGTGATCTGGTCGGGAGGGCAGTTACTGAGGGTGTGGCCAGTGACAGAAGCTGCAGCCCTCAGGATACTCTGTGGCCTCAGCTTCCCCTCAACTGCTGCTCCTTCTGCTTGCGATGCCACCTGGCTATTCTCTGCCAGAGTCTTCCACGACGCCAGCAAACCAGGAATGGACACCACTGAAGTGTGAGCTAAAATAAACCTTTCAACCCTGCACTTGTGGGTGCCGGGTCTTGTGTCACAGCAACAAGAAAGTGACTAAGACACCCTCCTCCCTGTTCCTGTTGCCTGAGCCTTCACACAGGCTTACACAATCGCCACCTGGGTCGCTGATGCCATCTGCCAAGCAGTTGCTCTGCCTCCAGCCTCCTGGCCTTCCTCCAGTTCCTCATCTCTGCTCCTGCCTGGATGGTCCACATGCAAGTTAGACAGTTCGTTCCCTTGTCTAACATCCTTTGAGTGGCTTTATGGAGAACAAATTTCAAATTCCTGAGAATTTCATACAGTTTCCAACTATCCAGATTCATGTCCCCTCCTAGCTTATCCAACACACCAGGGAAGCATATCCCCAAGCTACTCTGAGAAGCCCTTCCTCAAAGTATTAAAGAAAGGCCAAGCAAGTTTGGATTTAAATCCAATAAGTGAATTTAAACACAGTAGTTGCCAATATCCAAGAAAGGGGCAGAGTGAATAAAACTTGAGCTCCAAAGTCAGTTTGGATAACACATGTGCAGATTCTTGTGTGTGTGTGCGAGAGACAGGGTCTTGCTCTGTAGCCCAGGCTGGTCCTGAACTCACTATGGAGCTCAGGCTGGCCTGCATGGCAATCCTCCTGTCTCAGGCTCCCCAGTGCTGGGATTACAGGTGTGTGCCACCATGTCCTGCTTTATGTGGTGCTGGGGAATTGAACCCAGGGCCTTGCATTTGCAAGGCAAGTCATTTAACTATTGTGCCATTACCCCAGCCCCACACATGAAGATATTTGAAACAACTAATGGTAACTACAATGTGCTGGGCTATCTTTTGCTTCTCCCACTCTTCCTGGGATGGCAATCACTTTATTACTTTTAAAGGTAACTGTGGCTGGAGGAATAGCACAGTGGTTAGAGTGCTTGCTTTGCAAGTGCAAGGACCTGAGTTTAACTCCCCAGCACCACATAAGCTGGGTATGGTGGCTCACACCTCTAATCCCAGCACTCACGAGGCTGAGGCAGGAGAATTTCTGTAAGCTCAAGCCCAGCCTGGTCTCCGTAGTGAGCTCAGAACCAGCTTGAAGTACACAATGAGACCCTGTTTCAAAAAAAAAAAAAAGTAATTTTTATGAATGCTGGGAATACAGAAAAAGAACACTATACTATATACTGGGCATACAAAAGAAAAGAGGCTCTGCAGAAACCAAACATGTAAACACATGATTATCATACATCAAGAGGAATGCTGTGTGACTTGGCAATGGCCTAAGATGGGACCCAAGTTGGGTCATCAGGGAAAGATCTTTTAAGCCTCCCTCACCTGGGTTATTGCTAAGAAAAGTGCCAGTTTCATTTCACTTATTTTGAACCTGTCAATTGTTGTTAAACACACACATGTATTTAACATGCATTTTTAATTTCTATATCTTCTAATGTATTTGCTGTTAATAGTCCACTTTTGTCTCTAATAATGTGTCTTGTCTCAGAGTCGATTTTGTCTAAGTAGTATCATAAACACTCCGATTCTCTAATGCTTACTGTTTGCGTGATATATCTTTTTCCGTCCTTTTCCTTTCAACATATTTGTGTGTTTGATGCTAAGTCTCCTGTAGATAACATACACGAACATAACTACACTTCGTTGTGGCTCATAGATATCATAGTTTTTATAAATTGAAGATTTGTGGCAACCCTGCATCAAGGGGGTCTATCAGCATAATTTTCACAATAAGGATCATTAGCTTTTTTTTTTAAAACCAAGACAATATTTTGATTAAAGTGTATACAAACAGAATGCACTCTCAATAGGTTATAGTACAATATAATCATAACTTTTACGTGCACTTGGAAATAAAAACATTGTGACTTGATTTACTTTATTGCAACATTTGCTTTCCCATGGCCTGGAATCAACTCTGCAATCTTCAAGGCATGCCTGTAGTTGATTCTTGCCTTTTTGTTTAGTCTAATAATATCTGTGTTTTGATGGGAGGATTTAGATCACTCACATTTAATGTAATTATGGATACAGGTGAATTTTCATTTGCCGTTTTTTCTATTTGTTTTCAATGTGTCAACTGTCTCCTCATTCTTCCATTCCTCCTTGACTGCTTTCTTTTGTATCTTATAATGTTGCGGTTTAGATCTAAAATGTCTCCCACAAAGGCCTCGGGTATTTGGATGTCACAGATTACCTATAGAAACTTGTGCTGTTAGGAGGTAGAGCTTGGTCAGGAGGGCTGGATGAAGGGCATGTGGTGGGTTATAGGAGTGTGGTGGAAAACAGGTATGTGGTAGATTGTAGATCATGATTATGCGGCGCGTTACTGGGCATATGACCTGGAAGAAGTGGTTTAATCCAGAAGAGGCAGGACACTGAGGCTGGACCCAAAAGGGGCAGATCACTGGGGCATGACTGTGAAGGATATACTCTAGTCCCTTCCTTCATCCCACAATCACTCGCCCCTTTTTAAAAAAATTCCCTTTGTGCCCTTATGTCTTACCCCTTTACCCATTACCCTTTTATCCCTCATGCCTTATGCCTGGACTTAACACCCAGGCACATTGTGGGGGACCTCACATCTTGCCTTATGCCTGGACCTGCTAGCCAGGCTTAAGGGCATGGGTGCAATAAACTTTCACTCCAAATTCTGTTGCTACTGGTCATATTTTTGATTCTGCCGGAGTCCCTCTTGGACCTAAAAATACCCTCTAGAGTATATCTTACATTTCAACATTTCAATAAGTGATTCCTTATTACTGCACAAGTGGTCTGTTTTGACCAAACTGGATCCAGACCAAAGGATGCTGACCTTTGCAACGAAGAGAAGAGCAGAAGGTAATGGACTGGAGTTTATCTGGAGAACAGATTATGACTTTATTGTTGTAGCATTTTTTTTTTTTTGAGACAGGGTATGGCTCTGTAGCCCAGGCTGGTCCTGAATTCACCATGCAGCCTAGGCTGCCCTTGGTCTCATAGCAATCCTGCCTTAGGCTCCTGAGTGTTGGGATTATAGGACTGCACCACCACGCCCAGCTTCTGTGGTGCTGGGGAACTGAACTCAGGTACTTAGTGCTTGACCTAGTGCTTAAAAGGCAAGTAGCTTTAACCACTGAGCCATTCCTCTAGCCCCATTATGACTTTATTGTGAGGAAAATATGTGTTCCAAGAACCTGAACTGAGCACATGAGAGAGAATTTTGCATTTTATAGTTAAAAAGCCTTGATCTTGAAGAGGGTGGAACGATGGTTACCAGGGGCTGGGGAGAGGGGGAATGGGAATCTATTGTTGAATGGTAGTTTCAGTTCAGTTTCAGAAAAGAAAGTTCTGAAGGTGGATGATGGTGATGTTTGCACAAAAACATGAACATAACAGTACTTAACTATTATTATCATTAAAAATGATTAAGAAGGGCTGGAGGAATGGCACAGCGGTTAAAGTGCTTGCTCTGAGTTTGATTCTCCAGCACCACATAAAGGCAGGTGTGGTGGCACATGCCTAGAATCCCAGCAATGGGGAGGCTGAGGCAAGCTGATTGTTCTGAGTCCAAGGCCAGCCTGGGCTCCATAGTGAGTTCAGGACCATCCTGGGCTACAGAGCAAGACCTTGTTTCATAAAAAAAAAAAGTGAATAAGATGGTACATTTTATGGTATGTCTTTTTTCCTTTTACTGCAGTTTGAAACACTGAAAAGAACATTATCTGACCCCAATGGTGCAGGTCTATAATCCCAGCACACTAGGAAGCTGAGGTAGAAGGATTACAAATTCAATAAAGCCTGGGCAGCTTAGTGACTTAGCAAGACTCTCAAAGACAAATATAAAAGATGGTTTGGGAATGTAGCTCAGAAAGGCCCGGACTCAATCCTCAGTGTACCACACACAAGTAAAGAAAGATTTAAAAAGATAAAATATTTTTAAAAAGTGCATCTCAGAGCAATTTTGGGCATTATTGTATAGTTATGGTATGTACAAAATTATGTGACAGTGGCCTGTGCTTTACATTTTGCATTATCACTTAAACCACAAATCCAGTGTCTTGCCAAGGGGGAAAGTTCCCATGGTCACTCGCAGTTTATGAGATGGGTGGAGGATTGTTTTTTAATTGGCCTTATGCTCATTATGAGGTAAGTAGAAGCAAGCAAACCTTGGTTCTTGACCTCAGTCCTAGATAGACACACTCTTCTAAGAATGTCTAAGAATGTTGCTCTCACAAGTGACACACGTCCTCATAGGAGAGGATCTGGCAACACGGTCATGTCTTCATGGGAAATACCTGTGTTTTATGCTTATATTTATTTTATCATAAAGAATCTGCATAGATTGTAAGGCATTTGGAACTTGCTAAGGATTAAATTTTAGTAAAATTAGATTAATAATCTAATAAGCTAGGATAAGAAGATGAACAGAAATGTCAAAAAGAAACAAGAACTTTTCTTTTTAGGCAAGAACTTTATAAAAGATTATAATCTTGACCAAAGGAATTGTGTACATACATACAACTTTAAAAGAAAATTACCATGATAGCATGTTTTCCAGTCCTAAGTATTGAGTGTATATTGCTTAATTATAGAATTTATTTTAAAATTAGCATACCTGAATCTCACAAGTATAATGTGGAGGTCTGGAGCATTGGCACAGTGGTTAAAGTGCTTGCCTTGCAAGCACAAGGCCCTGAGTTCGATTCCCCAGCACCACATATTTAAAAAAAACCAAACAAACAAGTATAATGTGGAATGAAAGAAATAAGACACAAAAGAGAGTGCATATTGTATGATTTTATTTACATACAGTTCAAAAGCAGCAAAACTGTTTTGTGCTTTTAGAAGTCAAGATAGTGACAACTGGGGCTGGAGGAATGGCTCAACGGTTAAAGTGCTTGCCTAGCAGGCACCAAGTGCCCTAGTTTGATTCCTCAGCACCACATAAACTGGGCATGGTGGCGCACGCCTGTAATCCCAGCACTTGGGAGGCTGAGACAGGAGGATTGCCTTGGGTTCAAGGCCAGCCTGGGCTCCAAAGTGAGTTCAGGACCAGCCTGGACCACAGAGTGAGACCCTGTCTCAAAAAAAAAAAAAAAAAGATAGTGACAATTCTTCGCAGGATCAAAAACAAGGCAGTATGAGGGGGGCTTGTGTGAGTTCTGCTCCTTGCATATTTCTTGATCTGAGCCTAAATTCTAGTTCTATACAATATGTTTTCAGTTGACATCTTTTGTATTTAAAGCTGTAGTTCAAATTGAGAGGAATTAAAAAATGAATTTATTAAAATCTATAAGACCTGACATTTTGTATTATTACTTGCATAAAAAAGCAGATAATTTTTAATGTTAATACAATTCAAGAGAAGAGATATAATGTCATATCATCCAATGTTTCTTTACTATGTGACATATGTATAGCCTTAAGTAGTTATGGCATTTCATAAATATTAGTATAAAGCTGAGCAACTAAATAGAATTTTATTTCTGTTATCAATTATAATTCTCCTGAGGGCTCCTTTCAAAGAAAGTTTAACTCCCCGACGATGTCAAAGACAGCAATTCCAAAGGTTAACTATGAGTCATTCAGAGAAGATCAAATGGCTATTATGCTGACACAATCAAGAGCAAATCAGTTCTGACGACATCACTCGCAGTGGTACTTGATGTGTATTAACTTGCTGGGTAGCAGCTGCCCCAGCCCCGATGATGCAAGTGCGAAGCAGGGGAGGGTGAGTGCTGTCAAATGTAGAGGGACTTTGTGGAAACAGAGTGAATACAACTAGTTACGCTGTTCCTCTACTTAGAAAGCCTCCTCTTTCTTCTCACCTTTATACAGATCTTACAGGCTTAACACAGTCTCACCTCCAGCCTCCCTCATTAAGGACCATTCCAGTTGGTCTTGACTGATGTTCCTGCCCCCAACTCCTGCAGTGCCAACAGCATTACACTTCAGCACTTATTCTTTACTGTTTACATCAGTAGTACATACTTTGTTTCCCAAATTCATGAAAAGCTACTTAGGAACATGATTTTTCTATATTCTCCAAGCATAAGGAGTGATAAGCACAAAAATTAAATAAAATTAGTTGGACTGAAATGTTAACAGTT
>PVKB01000571.1:571953-618467 GCA_004027205.1 Ctenodactylus gundi
GCAGTCTTCCTGCCTCAGCCTCTCACATGCTGGGATTACAGGCGTGCAGCACCACACCCAGTCTATGTGGCATTGGGGACTCGAACTCAGGTACTCAGGACTTGCTAGGCAAGCACTTTAACTGCTGAGGCATTCCTCCAGCCCAAGCCTGTGTATTTGTGTATTGGGATTATATATGGATTTCACGTGCTGTTGGGAAGCGAGGCCTAATCCAAAGGGATGGATCACTGGGGCTTGACCTGGAAGAATATGTGGCCGCTCCCCGCTTCCTCACTTTCTTAGTTTCCTGTTGCTATGTCATGAACAGATTGTCTCTTGTTAGATCTCTGCCATGTGCATTGCTGGCTGCCTATGAATGGGCTGAGGCCTTCTAAAACTGTAGGCTAAAATAAACTTTTCCTCACTTATGTTGTGGGTGCCTGGTTTTGCATCCCAGCAACGAAAAAGTAACAAGACAGATGGTAATAGAACTTCGACATACACTAAGTTTCCCTTTCTGTAAGAGAGTGACTGTAGACTCTCTAATATGTTTCATTGGCTTATTTGCCTGTTCTAGGCTTTCTTAATTGCTATAAGCCTTGGTATCTGGAAGTATAAGTATTCCTCCATCTTGATCTTCTTGATTGTATCATCATTGACCCTTTTTTTGTGTTTCAAGATGAACTTTAGGTTGCTAATTCTACAAACAGCTAAGCTGGGATTTCAGTTGAAATTGATTTTGCATTTTGATTTGTTATTGTAGTTGAGAATGAGTTTTTTTTACTATTTCCTAGTTCATATTAATAATGTGCAGAAATGCTATTGATTTCATATCTAGAAATATTACCGCACCTTATTGTGGACATGAATCCTTGGAATTTATGGACAATCTGTGTTCTTTAATAAAAAGTTTTAATTATTCTTTTTCAATGCATATTCTTCCTGTACAATACCGAATGGGATTAGTATATCTTATTCTTGATTATAATGCTTTTCAAAGTGCTTTAAAGTAAGCATTGGGTGAGAGTGCTGCTAAGTATTTTTGCTCAGTGGTTGGTCATTTTGCTCTGTTTTCGACAGGTAGATTAATATGTAAGCTAAGAAAGTATATTCAACCTTTTTATGCTTCAGTCTCCTGAGATTTAATACTTGCGTTTTATCACATTTCTCATATTTTTCTAGGCCCTTGTGAGGCTCAAATAAGATATCGCATACTCAAATGTCAGTTAATTTGTGTTTGTATGGATTTGTTTGTTCACCCCTGTGTCCTCAACATTTCTGAAATGTAGTTGGTGTTTGATATATATGCTTTGGGTGACTGTGATGAAAAGTATTAAACAGATATTTCCTGTAATGAAATATTTTCTTATACCCTAACAGAGATGGCAACTCTGGGGCATGCCAGCGGCCATTTCTTGTGTTTCCGGCACTAGATGTACTTAGATTAGATAGTGTCAAGCATTATCTCAGAACTCTGTTTCTGAACTTCAACTGTCAACTTGGGAATACATTTTAACTCAATCTTTTAGGTAGCCTATCCAGTCTGTTGTCATTTGAGTACAAAAAATGACTTACTTTCCAATTTTACTTCTGTTTAGGTAAAAGTTAATAGCATTTGATTGGGCGTGTGGTTTTGTTGTGTGAGAGAAATTTCTGAGGTTTCTTATCTCCAAAGGTAGATATCCACAGTCTAGTCAGAGGACTATGTAATCACCTGTACATAGAAAACCTCATTCTGTTCTTATTTTTTGTGTGTGCATTTCTTAAGTTGAACACAAAATGATATGAAAGAAAAACTAACATTAGACCTAAATAAATGTGTCCTCTTTATTAGTAGCGTGCTCTGTTCGTAAAATTATCTTCCTTAATATGTGGCTCACTGACAGTGAGACCTGAGAGCACCATTTTGATAATTAAAGGACTATTTCTAAAACTCTTTCCAGCAAAGCCTGCTGAGTCTTTTTGTTTCTGACAGCTAGAAATTGAGGTGAATCATAAACAAGAACAAACAAGCACTAAATTCCCAAGGAAATTGTGAGGTATATAATCTGAACAATAGGGTTGATTCTCATAGTACATTTGCTATTTTTACCTACTTTCATGTTATCAATCTATGATTTCATGTTTAAAAAAAAGAACCATGCAGCCATTTCTCTTCCGAAACACTTCAAGCTGCCACTTCCCTCCCACTTACCATAAACCTCTGCCAATTTTTGCCTTAGAATATGCCACATTTGGAGATTAAAGATAGAAGTGTAGGACCCTGTTATCTGAAGACTATGTTCATTTATTGAGAACTAGATGATCAGTGGAACTTAGAATCGTGTATGGAACAAGAAAAACTTTACATCTCTAAAGGGTTTTGCGCCTTCTTAGTGCAGTAGTTATGTCGCAGGCTCATTAAAAGATCTTTGGTTTCCCTGTGATCCTGTATCTGCTGTTCCCACTCTGGCTCCTTAGAGGTAGGTGAGCTCCAGCTTTGCACTCGCACTGCTAGGCTTTTAGGAAATGTGTCATAACATTAAAAAAAAAAAGTCAGATGCTAGATTCTCTACCAAGTGACTTTGCCAAAATCAAGACTTGAGGCTCTTATATAAAAGATTAAAATGTCGAAGCTAGTACTTTTTATGAAAGGCATGATCATTATTTTGTTCTAATCTGCAGTCACCTTGACAGCCTCCAGAAGCAAATTTGGCTAGAAGTCAGAACTCCAAATATTGTAAACTCCACGTTGCTTTTCAACTTTAATTCAGCCTGTTCAAAAGCAATCAAGTCAGGAAATGTGCTTGATATATTACATGAAAAGGAGAGCTATAAACAATATGTATGAAGCTGAGCATGAGGGGCATGCCTGTAATCCCAGTACTCAGTACTCGGGAGGCTGAGGCAGGAAGATTAGCATGAGTCGAGGCCAGCCTAGTCTACATAGTGAATTCAGGACCAGTTCAGGATCTGTCTCAAAACAAACAACAGTATATATGTACATACGTTTGTTTGTATGTACACACAACAGCAATCAAGTTATTTAAGTTTTCTAAGTTTCAATTTCCTCTTCAAATAAAGGATAATAATAGTGTCTATCTCATAGATTACAAAGATTATTAAAACAATTTTTGTAAGCATACAGTACAGTGCCTGCCCCCCCTCCCAAAAAAAAACTGATCAAAAACACACAGTTTTGTAGAGTACATATTTTTACCAGTATTTTAGAAGACAAGGCTGGAACGACGTATCCCTAAATTCTAACAAGAGTTATTTTGATGTTCTGGGATTATAGGTAAGAGCTATTTTCTTTTCACTGTTTTGATGGCATTTCTAAAATTTCTTCCATTAATCCATATTACATTTTTTCTTTTGCAAGAAAAACACAGAAGTGAGCCTCTTTCAACAGAAGTTCTCTGTTGATTCCAAATCACTGGAATAAAGGGGAGTGTCTGTATACAGAAAGGGCATTATTAATAACAGAGCCTGTAACAGGTCATTTCAGTGGCCTCTCAGGTATCCCAACTCCATAGTTCATATTTTCTTGCAATGTAATGTTGCTGCTCCACATATCAATAGCTCGCGTTTAATTTTCCACCCCTTGAGTCTGGTCTGGTTTTGATTAATAGAAATGTGACAAAAACAATGCTGCATCTTAATAGTGTAGCTAGTGCTTTCACCATCTTAAAATCCCAAGATACTCCCTGCTGTGCAGAAGCCAGGTTAGTCTACACGAAGAGCAACATGAAGAATCAGCACCAACTACCGAACAAACGTGTGAATGACACTGTCTTGGCCCCTTTGGCTCCACGCAGGTGGTCAGATGACTGCAGCCTTGTGAGTGACCCCATGCAAGACTCAAAAAGAGGAGCCCAACTGGTAACACTCAGGGTGGTGACACATAATTATCATGTTTTGAACTGGTTTATGATACAAAAGTGGGTATCTGAAACATTGTTCCTCACAGATGCTAATCTAAATAACTTCTGGTTCATGGGTACTGCAGAAAAAAAAAAGAATTTTTCCTCACAGAGAATACTGTGCAGTTAGTAGATTTTTAAAAAGCTTTCTCTTATTTTTGCTTTGTGATCTGAACTTAAATTTACACTATTGCAAACCTATATGCTTGGTATGTATGGAACTGAGTACTCTTTTCCAGAAGTGCAAAGTTGAATTTCTTTTTCAGTACTGGGGATGGGACCCAGGGCCTTCACACCAAGCTGTAACCCAGGCCCTTTATTTTAATTTTGAGATAGGGTCTTGCCAAATTGCCCAGGCTGGGCTTGAACTTGTGATCCCTTGCCTCGGCCTCTCAGAGGAATAGGATTACAGACATGTGCCACTATACCTATAGCTAATATTTGAAACTTTTGAAAAACAATGTTTGATTCTCATCTTTCTGTCATAGGACCCCTTTTTTCCTAGGGCTATACCAGCTGGGCTACCCAGGGAGCAAACATCTGTATCCTGATTTGTGGATCTACAAATGTTCATTGGGCACACATAAGATTGGGCTACACAGTGAAAGAAGCATGAAGCCCTTAAGACACGGTTCCAGGTCCTCACAAGAGGAAGATGAGACATGCAGATAATAATAGTAGAAAGCAACACCTGCTAAGGCCCAAAGTCATGTAAACTGTATGAGCAACTCACAAACCACGTGAGTGTAGGGGAGGGCAAGTGCACTGGCCACAAGATGCTCTGCCATCTCTGAAAATACTGAGATACCAATGCCACAGAGCCTCAATTCAAGGAATAAATCATCTGGTATGCAGGCAGCAAATTAGCCGTCATGGTGAAGTAGGAAGATAAAAGTCTGGGACTGAGTGACTACCAATGGAGAGACGTCTGGAAAAGCAGGTTAGACCAAACAATGTGAAGCCTGGAAAGCTGGAACTTCCTTCTCAAGATTCAGAAATATTTTCACTTTTGAAAAACAGTGGAGACCTGGGCATGGTGGCACATGTGTAGAATCCCAGCACTCGGGATTTCAGGGATGACTGCCGAGAGTTTGAGGCCAGCCTGGACTATATCATGAATTTAGAGCCATCCTAAACTACGTTGTGATAATGTGAGCCTGGACTGCACAGCAAGACCATGTCTCAAGATGTCAGAGGAGGAGGAAGAGGAAAAGAAAAAAAAAACCAGTGGAAAGCTTCTTTTCATATTAAATTTTATCTGGAACTACAATATACAAACCAGACTGCAGAATATAGTGGTGTGCTTCTGCAGTCCCAGCTACTTGGGAGGCTGAGATGAGAGGGTCGGTCACTTGAGCCAAGACTAGAACAGTCTAGGCCACAAGTAAGACTTCTTAAAAAAATAAAAAAATAAAAGAAGGAACAACTTGTTTCAATACACTAAGTAAATATCAGGTAATATTATCACTTATTTGTTTTATTGAGACATACTACACATACATGAAAATACTGTTCCACTGAATTTTAAACTCAGCACAGTTTTCCATAAAAAGGTCAGTAAAATAATAACAGATACTAGGAGTCATTCCTAATTAAAGAATTTGAGTGTAAAACAGTGGGACTCCCGGGCTGCCCTGACTGTTGTTTGGTCAGGGTGCTCTGTGATGGTGGCCAGCTGCAGGGAACAGCTGGTGGACACAGAATTTCGAATGATAAATTCCACATCCCAGTATGGCTTCTGTCTACCTGTGAGGTTGCAAGGAAGGGTTGAGGGAGGAGAAAGTTTTAAAATTCAGTCACCCAGATCTTTAAAATTCACCTAAAACTCTCGGTAAGTTTGCAGGGTCCATGCAAAGCATTATTTTGTACCTATTGTTGGCAAGATTTCGGTGGAGGTAAGAGTGCAAAGAAAGAGGTTTTGTGGTGCTAGAGGAAAGGCTTGGTGGTTAAATCACTTGCCTAGCAAGTCCTAAGTCAAGCGTCTAAGTACCTGAGTTCAATTCTTCAGCACTACATAAAGCTGGAATGGTTGCACATGTCTGTAATCCCAGCACTTGGGAGGCTGAGACAGGAGGATTGCCATGAGTCCAAGGCCAGCCTGGGCTCCATAGTGAGTTCAGAACCAGCCTGGGCTGCAGAGCAAGACCCTGTCTCAAAAAAAAAAAAAAATCCTTGTTTTGGTTGGTTTTAGGTATTTTTGGAGTTTAGATTGGTGCTGCTGTTTTGGAAAATGATTTGGTAATATTTAAAAAATAACTTTAAATTCTAGAATTCTATGAATTTATCCTGTAGATATACTGTAAGACATTATTTGTAAATGGAAAAAAAATAAACACTACCTACATATCAGGTAAGCAGTGTACAATTAAAAACTTCTCGTATACCTATGTAGCAAGATAATACCGAATGGCTATTGAGATACCTGTACTGATATGAAAAGACATGCAGGATATATTCAAATGAAACCAACCATACAGCTTATATATTAAGTCTCATTTTTGCAAAAGAGTGACAGACATCTGTGTCTTACGGTGGCACACTTGTAGGACATTCCTGGGAGGGTACACAAACAATAAAAACGGCCATTCCTTCCAGGAAGTGGTCCTAGAGAAGTGGGAGGAGGATTTTAACTTTTTCCTACAATATATATAGCTGACTTTATTGTTTAACTTTTTTAAAAGGTGGAAATGGTGATGGAGGAGTAGCACAGCTGTAAAAGCACTTGCCTAGCAAAGCACAAGGCCCTACGTTCAATTCATTCTATAATAATTCTATAATAATAATAATTCTAATAATAATTCTATAAATGCCTTGTTGAAGCTCAAGAAGCAACCACCTTACAGTACTTTTATATTGACCGAGCTAGCTTATTCTGGCAGCTCAACAAAGGGGGGAGTTGTTTGAAAACAGCTCACTTGGCTTGGTTTGTAGGAGTGTACCATCTTGTAATGAGTTTATCTGGAGAATCTGAATGCTACCGCAGCATAATGGAACACAGCCTCTCTATGGGAAACAAAACCAGCGGGCTTGAGGGGAAGTCAAAGAAAGAGAACAGGGGCTTCTGAGCCTGTTGGGTTAGCAGGGTCAGTTCTGGTGACCGATGTCAATAACACTTGGCTTCAGAGCGAGGTTATCCCTTAATACAATTCTCTAATCCTTGTTGTTATGAGGACTAACAAGCATTTGAGAGGCGAAGTCAGAGAATGGAATTAGGACAGTTTTTTGAGTGAAGCAGAAATGTTCATGGAGAGGAAAGAACTTGCAGGTTCCAACTGAACCCATATTTTTGTGAAACTGAGTGAATGCCAATTAGAAGGAAAGTGTCTAAAAATCAGTGTAATCGTCATTGCTTATCAGAGGGTAAAAACCACCAAAGAGCTCTACATGGTAGAAAAAAGATTGACAGGCTGAGAGTATAGTCCAATGGTTAAAGCAATTGCCTAGCAAGTACAAGGTCCTGGGTTCAATTCTCCAGTAGCACATAAACTGGGTGTGGTGATGCATGCCTACAATCTCAGCACTTTCGAGGCTGAGGCAGAAGGACTACTGTGAGTTTCAGGGCAACCTGGGCTACATAGTGAGCTCATGACCAGCCTGGACTACACAGTGATACCCAAGATATCATCCTTAACAAGGATGATAGAATGATAGATAATTACCATTTAGAGTTTTCACCAAAGCTCAAATCCCTTTTCATAAAAAACTCAACAAAGAGAAAAGATGTAAGGGTCAAGTATATAGATCAGATCTCTCTTTTGTTCTTTTTCTTTTTTCTTTTTTTTTGGAGACAGGGTCTCACTCTGTAGCCCAGGCTAGTCCTAAATTCACTATGTAACCCAGGCTAGTTGTGGATTTGCGGCAATCCTTCTGCCTCAGCCTCTTAAATGTTGGGATTACTGGAGTGGTCGCACATTCTATAATCCTAGCACCCAGGAGGCTGAGGCAGGAGTGTTGCCGTGTGTTTGAGACCAGCCTGGTCTACATAGTGAGTTCAGAAACAGCTTGGACTGCAGAGTGAGACACTATCTCAAGAATAAATAAATAAACAAACAAAAACATTAAAAAACAACAATATATTTTAGCTATCTTAAAAGTTGTAATAGAAGCTGGGTATGGTGGCACATACCCTTAATTCCAGAACTCAGGGGGCTGGGTTAGGAGGAATGCTGCGAGTTCAAGGCCAGCTTGGGTTACATAGTAAACCAGCTTGGACTAGAGAGTGAGATCCTCTCTCTCTCTCTCTCTCTCTCTCTCTCTCTCTCTCTCTCTCTCTCTTTCTCTCTCTCTCTCTCTTTCTCTCTCTCTCTCTCTCTCTCAAAAGTTGTACTAGAGATCAGTAAGGTTTACCTTTAAAATTCAGTTTGGTATTTGTGCATCTCTGAGACTATTATAAAAAACAATAATGCCCACATGGGTCAGGAAGACGAAAAACTTCCACAGTAGCAGATGGGCAGATGAAAGCATTTGAAGTATAGGAAAAACATTAAGTCCATAAGAAAAGGGGAGATAATAACATATAAAGTTAAGATTCAAGGGAGGTATCTTTAGAAATCACTCACTCAAACTATCCACATTTAAAGGTCACAGCTAAAATGCTATGGAAGAGGACAGAGCGTAAGGCAGCAAATAAGGTAGGAGAAGGAACATTCTGGATGATTCAGTAACTATCCCAAGGTCTATGTCAGAGGTTAGGACTATCACCACTTTATAAATTACCTTTGGGGCTGTTGGAATAGCAAAGTGGTTAAAATGCTTGCCTAGCAAGCTCAAGGCCATGAGTTCAATTCCCCAGCACCACATAAATTGGTCGTGGTGGTACATGTCCGTAATCCCAGTACTCCAGGGGCTGAAGCAGGATTGCTGTGAGTCCAGGGCTAGCCTTAGCCTGGGCTACAGAACAAGACCCTGTCTAAAAACAAACAAAAAAAATAAATAAAGCACCTTTGTTAAAACCAGAAAAAAATTGTCTTCTAGGCCAGCTTGGATTCATAAACATGCAACCTGGCTAATTTATTAATTTCAGATTTCTCTGATTCCCTTGGCTGTGGTTTTTTTTTTTTTTGGTATGACACACAGAAACTAAACAAGTTGTCTTTCCACAAGCCAAAGAAAAACCTAGCAAGTGGAATTCCTTGCACAGTTGGTTTGGGAGTGAAATGGTAAGAGTCAACAGTTTGAACACAAATGTTTTCCAGAAAATGTTATTTTCCTCGGTCATAGATTAAAGAGGGCCCTGGCAGGAAGGTCCTGGGATGGACGCAAAGGCACCATGTACACAGGTAGAAGTGAAACAAAGAAGACTGAATGAGGAACTCCATCTCAGCAGTCAGATTCCAGCAGAGGGTGGGAAGGTTGAGGAAGAGTGATGAGGAGGACACCTGGGAAACGGCTGGCATCTTGGCTTTACAAGGCTGTGCCCTACCACCGCGCTGTGCTTTCTATTCCAAAGTCCCCTCCTTCCTAATTGATGTACTTGAGCTGAGATGTGGGGAAACTAAATGTGTGTATGGAACGGGAAGGAGGAAGGGCAGGGAAAGCTGGATGTTGGTCTTTGGCAGGAAAACTAAAACAACTATTGGATTTTGCATGTTAAAACAGTAAATAAATGTGAGTTCCTAAAGAGGTAAAACAGGATCTATCATTTCAATTTATCCACTTTGGTCCTGTGAAGTTTCTAAGGCATGGACAAAGAACAATGCAATTTTTTATCTGTATGTTAACATTATATTGTGTTCAATTTAAGATCAAATGAGAATTTAAGGAAATAGGGAAAAGTCTATGATATTTAACATCTAAATCAGAGTAGAGATTGCTGTATTATTTTTCAAGGAAAACCAATTTAGATATTTTTCCTTTAAACTTATGCAGCTATTAATTATGACTCAGGGTCTTTGGAGTAACTTCCTACAGTTTTGAAACTGTTGTTAAAGTTTTTTTCCAATAACTAAAAAAAAAAATCATTAGGCAGATTTAGAGTACTTACTTAGTTTACTACCACAATTAATCATAAACATGAATTTTCAATTAAGATTATTCTAGTATTAATTCTTTGCAAATTTAAGGGCTAGAATTTTAATTACTAAATTACTAAAAAGTTAATCTGTTTTCTTAAAGTCTGATCCATTGATTTATTTTTGTTTGCTTGTTCAATCTGTTTTTGTTGTCTTTTTTTTCAGACAGCCTCACTATGCAATCCAGCTGGTGTGGAACTTAAAATTCTCCTGCCTCAGTCTCCCAACTTCTGAGATTACAGCTGTGTGCTACCACACCCAGTTAAGTCTGAATCATTAAATACTAGCTTGCAAGATAAATTTCCAATATAATTTTTTTGAGACAGGGTCTTGCTCTGTAGCCCAGGCTGGTTCTGAACTCACTATGGAACCCAGGCTGGCCTTGGACTCACACTAATCTTCCTGTCTCAGCCTCCCAAGTGCTGGGATTACAGGCATATGCCACCATGCCCAGCTTATGTGGTGCTGGGGAATCGAACTCAGGTACTTAGCACTTGCCTAGAAAGTGCTTAGGCAATCACTTTAACCCACTGAGCCATGAGTTTTAGCCTATCTGAGAAACACTGCATACTCTTATGCAGAAAGATAAAACACATTAGCCCATTAAAAGTTCTGCAGGTTGCTGGGCACAGTAACACATCCCTGTGGCCCCAGCTACTGGGAAGATGGAGGTGGGAAGACCAAGAATGACTTGACTTTAGGAGTCCATGGCCAGAATGGACAACACAACAAAACTTCTTAAAACAAAAGAAAATATTCGTGAGAAAAAACCTTTCAAAACTTTTAAAATCAAGAGTTTCCCAGTTAATGCTGCTATAGAGCTTTTTTATTTTTTTGTAGGCATGATCTCTCTGTGTAACCCAGACTGGCCTCAAATACCCACAATTCTGCCTCAGCCTCCCACGTGCTGGGATTATAGTCATGCACCATCATGCCCCCCTATTATGTGGCCTTGTGTGTGCTAGGCAAGTTTTTTTAACCGCTGAGCTATGCCCCCAGCTCCTAGTACTTCCTTTTAAAATAAGATTTTATCTAACTTAAAGTATAGATTGTTACTTATCAAATTTCCCCAAAGGCTTGTGGTTTATATTCAAAGGAGTAACTTACTCAGCTCATGAGTGTGCAGGTTGGGCAGGACTCAAGTGAGGAGACAGGCCCCTCTGCACCTAAACTCAGCTGGCAGAGATTGCCGAGGAGTGACTGGATCGACTTCAGGAGGGCTCCCTCACTGTGTGGTGAGGGGATGATAACTAAGCTAGGAGTTCAGCCAGGATGAACGGCGCAGGTCTCTCCATACCGGCCTCTGCAAGGGTTGCTTGGGCTTCCTCAGTGCATGGTGGTGAACTCCAAGAGTGGGTGTTCCAAATGCTAGCAAAGGAATCCTCTACTTCCCTAAGTTTGGGGTCTGAAAATTGCCACAACATCACTTCTGCTACATTTTATTGGTTAAACAGTCATAGAGCCAAGAGGCAAAGGAGGAGAGAGAGACCTCCACTTCTTGGTGGGAGCAGCATCACAAGACTACATTGTCAAAATTACACAGAGAAATGCCTAGATCAGAAGGTCAGAATTTAGTGATTTTTTTCTGTAATAAACCCTCCTGCTCAATCAACATCCAGAAGCTGCCAACATCTTCTTACAGTCCCTATTCTCTCAAGGATAATAAACCTCTTCACTGAATACCAAAGATTAGTACAGGCTTTCTTAACCTAGCTGGGCAGTTCTTTGAGTTGTCTTGTACATGGTAGTATGTTTAGAAGCATCCCAGCCTCTATCCACCCAATGCCAAAAGTTTTAACAACCAAAAATATCTCCAGAAGTTGTCAAATATCCCGGGGAGATGATAGTAGGGTATAAAATCATCCCCCAGTAACTATCACTGGGTTAGAGAATAACATCTTTTATTATTTGTTTGAATTTCACTTAAATATTTACAATATATTTTTGGATAGCAGCAATTTTATTTTTGTTGCCTGTTTTTATTTTGACTGATTCCTCAGTCCCTAGCATACTGACTGACACATCTCTAGAGAACTGACGACTATCTGTTTAAATGATTGAAAGGTAGCAACTCTAAGTAGTTAAAAGATCCCGCTCTGGAATGTAAATTTTTTATTCAGTTGGACTCTCAATCACAAATCATTTGGTTCATTTTTGTTAGATATGATCATTTTATGAGGTTGACATTGATATAAAATGGTAGAGTATATTTCCTTCTAACAGGAAGTGGTATTGGTTAATTTCCTTCTGTAACAGCATGAAATATGAGCCATGGAAATGGAAAGATTCTGATTTCTCAGTCAAATGAGAAGAGTCTCACAACTATTAATAGTTTAATGTTGTAGTGTTCAAATTGTGGTTTGTAATCCTGATGGTATTGTGAAACAAGAATGCACAATAGCCAATGAAAAAAGTTTTCCTTAAGAGACAGGTGCTGGGCATACTGGCACATGTCTGTATTTCCAGCATGCTTGGAGGTTGAGGCAGGATGACTGCAAGTTCCACTCCAGCTTGGGCAATTTAGCAACTTAGTGATGCCCTATCTCAAAAAATAAATAAAATTTAAAAAAGAATTGAAAGTATAGTTCTGTGCAAGGTTTAATTCTCAATATTGGTGGGAAAAAAAGACTTTACAAGGGAAATAGGATTGTCTGTAATTTGTGACATACATACATACACACACACACACACACACACACACACACAGATACATACATACATATATTCTTTTTGAAATTTCTCACTCTGCATTTCTTTACTGGTTAGTAAGCACAATTACCTTACTAGTACATAAGACAGTTGAAGTTGCAAATTTGGAGTGAGTACAGTGAAAAAAGAATTTTGACAATTTCAAAGGCCTTAATTATCTTTTTTTTGAGACAAGGTCTCACTATGTAGCCCAGGCAGGCCTTGGACTCATGGCAATCCTCTTGCCTCGGACTCCGAGTGTTGGGATTACAGGCGTGCTCCACTACGCCTGACTTACGTGGTGCTGGGAAATCGAACTTGGGTCCTTAGTGCTGTCCTTTAACTGCCGAGCCATTCCTCCAGCCCCTCAAAACATGTCTTATGAAACAAAAAGAACAAATCTAATACATGGGGCTGCAGGGCCTAGTTCCATGCTTAGAGAGTTTGCCTAGTAAGCACAAGGCCCTGGGTTCCATTCCCCAGCACCCCATAAACTGGCTGTGGTGGTACATGCCTGTAATCCCAGCACAGCAGGATAGCTATGAACTTGAGGCCAGGCTGAGCTACATGGTAAGTTCAGGACCATGTAGGCTACATAAAAGTATTCCATTGGAAGGGAATAACAAAGTCTTTTTTTTTTTTTGTTCTTGCCAATTCTAGGGCATGGGCCCTGGGCCTCACACATACTGGGCAAGAACTCTACCCTGAACTCCAAGGCTTACTTCTAGCCTTACAAGGGCTCGTGTCCACCGCAAAGGGTGAGGTGCCAATGCTGTGCTGCTGGGTTACTCCCCTTCAGTCAGTGTCTGAATTAAGTAAATTCATGTTGCGTTTTCAGGTACTTCAAGTTCAGAACATAGTATAGTGCCTAGATTTTAAGACTAGAATTTGTACACTACTTGTAAAAGAAGTGTGTCTATGCAGTTTTTATTTTTAATTTCCCAAGCTTTGACTATGTTAAGATTTCACTTAAATTCTTGTGATTCATTTTAGCAGAAATAACTATGAATGTGGAGAAGTGGGAGTGTGTGTAAGAATTCTGCATGACGCAGAAAAAGGGATGAATGAGAAGGGAGGATATTTTTAGACACTTTTTTTGAAACAAAAAGAGCTTAAGTCAGGTGACCTGGTTACTTATTCTTTTTGGCTTTCAAAACAAGGGGGAAAAATGACCAAAATCTGATTTGGAATTTTCTGAATGACACACAGTTCTATTTTAAGAGAATAATTGTCATAATTGCAAGTTGTTCTCTTAAAATATCTGAAAAAAATCCTTTCTAAAGATATAACTCCACAGGATAGAAAAATGTGTCTGTGCCACAGGAAACACATACACATCTAAGGAACTGGCTACTTCCAGCTACACAACAGCATTTAAAGAATTAACTGTTACATTTATAGTCTAACTTAGAGATCAGGAAAAGGAAAGCAACTACTCATCATTTATTTTACTAGGTGTCATCTTTTTTTATTTGTACTTACTTCTTCATCCAACAAAAAATTTGTGAACTAGGCCAACAGCAGGCTAGCTTCAGAGGTGTAAGGTTGAGCCTGACCCAGCTCCTGCCCTTAAAGTGCTTTCAGTTCAAATGGAGAAGGAGACACCATTCACATGTATATACACGTGTTCACAAGATACAGGTGTGTACCCACACACATACACATTCCTATACATTCACACACACACACACCTATACTCATGTATTCACATGTAAACACAAATGCACAGAAGTAACCACACACAGGTTCATACACATCGCCCTTGGTGCTAACCAACTGGAAATAGTTCTAAAATTCAAGGGAGGAGAAAGGCAGGCGTAACAATCCTGTGACATAGCTGTTTTGAAAGCTCAGTGAAGCTAAGGAGGAAATCTTAGTGGATAAACACAAAGACCTAAATTCAAGTTTAGATTTGCCATTATTATCTTATGAGACCATGCCTAAGTCGTTTATTCTGTTTCACTGTCCCACTCTTTTACACTGGGATTGTCATGGAACTCCTCTGTGGGGTTCGTCTAACATTTAAATGAGGTGGTAGAGGTAAAGCACTTACTGCAGCACCTGCCACATAGGAAACACAACATGCTAAATTTCTAATTTTTAATGGTATTATTATCAGAGAAAGCTACTTTCCAGGTAAGTTGTGATGATAATACTTTCTTCACAAAGCTGTTTAGTGGGAATGTCTTAAAGTGTTTTTAAGACAATTTGAGCCAAAATGTGTATTAAATGAATATATGATCATTCATTAAACTTCATTTTTAAAGATCTAAAAATTCTGGGGCTGGAGGAATGGCTCAGTGGTTAAAACACTTGCCTAGCAAGTGCTAAGACAAGCACAAAGTACCCAGCACTGCATAAACTGGGTGTGGTGGTTTATGCCTGTAATCCCAGCACTAGGGAGGCTAAGGAAGGAGGATCGCGCTGAGTCCAAGGCCAGCCTGGGCTACAGAGCAAGACCTTGTCTCAAAAAAACAAAAGAAAAAAAGAAAAAGAGAGAGAGATCAATTTGGCATTACAAGTAAAAAAAATTAATACAGTCTTTGACTCACTAACTCCACTTCTTGAACTTCCTAAGGAAATATAATCAGGCAGACACAGAATTATGCTTGTATATGCATGCTCGCTGAGGTAGTGTTTATAATGACAAGAACAGGAAACCATCTAAATGCTTACTGGTAGAGAAATGCGTAAATTTTAAAATTTTTCTCATTTTTAATTTTTTGCATAAAATTTGATACAACTAGATACTGGAACTCCAAGCACCTATTGAAAAGGGTTAGACTGATTTGTGCTGGTATGAAAAGATGTCTGTGTTCTATATAGGATGATACCATGCTTTCATTTTTTCTTTTATTAGTGTGTATTTGTGAAACACTGTAATAACAATCAGCTTAAAAATTGGTCTATTTACATACCACATCTTGACCATTTTTACTTTCCTTCCTTTTTCCTACCCTTTGATCTCTCAGACTCCCTGGCCCTCTGTACAAACTCTTCCTCCTTTCTTCCGGCTCTCTTTCACTTTGATCTTTTGCTTTTTTTATGGTTTGCTTTTCTCATTTTAGAGAAATGATGTGAGATTTATCTTTTGTGTCTCTGATTCATTTCACCAAGCATAATGGTCTCAAGGTGCATCCATTTTCCTACAAATATTTCAAATTTATCTTTCCTTATGACAGAGTAGTGCTCTATTATGTAAATATATCACATTTTCTTTATCCATTCATCTATGGTGTAAATATATCGTTTTCTTTATCCATTCATCTGTTGAGAGACATATCACCTGCTTGGAAGATTTAGCTATAAAGATGTGCTGCTATAATCACAGGTGTGCATGCATCATGCTTATCTGATAACTTAAATTCTTCTGAGAAGGTCCCCAGAAGAGGTATAGCTGGATCAAATGGGATATCCACTTTCAGTTTTTTGAGGAAGAATAATACAATTCAAATTTTTTTAAGATACAAAAAATGTATGCAAAAATATATATATTCCCAATTTATAAAAACAAAAAATAGGGAGTGGAGGAATGGCACAGTGGGTTAAGTGCTTGCCTTGTAAGGGCAAGGTCCTGAGTTTGATTCCCCAGCACCACATAAGCTGGGCATGGTGGCACACGCCTGTGATCCCTCCACTCTGGAGGTTGATGCACAAGGATTGCTTTGAGTCCAAGGCCAGCCTGGGCTACACAGTGAGTTCAGGACCAGCCTGGGCTATAGAGCAAGACTCTATTTTGAGAAAGAAAGGAAGAAAGAACAAACAAACAAACAAACAAAAAACAAGCCACTCCTCATGGTGCACACCTGTAATCCCAGTACTTAAGAGATTGGGGCTGGAAGATCATAGGTTTGAGGCCAATCTGGGGTATTTAAGGATAAAAACAAAACCAACAAGAAGAAACCCACAAAAATGAGAAAGCAAACAAATTTAGGAAGGTATAATTTGCATTCCATAAAATTTATCCAATATTAGTATACAACCCAATGATTTCTTTTTCTTTTCTTTTTTTTTTTTTTTTTGAGATAGGGTCTCGCTTTGCAGCCCAAGCTGGTTCTGAACTCACTATGGAGCCCATGGTGACATTGGACTCACAGCAATCCTCCTGTCTCAGCCCCATGAGTGCTGGGATTACAGGCATGCACCACCATGCACAGTTTATGTGGTGCTGGGGAATCGAACTCAGGTATTTAGCGCTTGCTAGGCAAGCACTTTAAGCACTGAGCCATTTCTCCAGCCCCAATGATATATATTTTAACTTTGAATTTTAAGGAAATAGTAAAGGTCTTCCTATTTTAAAAAAAAACAATAAAATAAAAATGAAAAGGAAACTGACATTTAACCTTTGGCTCAAATCTAATTCTGGTGATATATGTCGAGGAAATAACAAATATATGGAAAAGATCTGTGCACAAAGATATTATCAATATTTTATTTTACACAGATAAACTTCATAAATAATCTAAGTATCTCATAATGTAAGAGCAATTACTTTTTTTTTGAGACAGGGTCTTGCTATGTGGTTCAGGCAGGCAGGCCTTGAACTTGCCATATAGTTCAATCTGGCCTGGAATTTGGGATCATCCTGCCTCAGTGTCCTGAGGATGGTGTTACAGATGTGCACTACCATACCCAGCAAGAAAAATTATTAACTATTGCAGAATTCTGAAATGCACTGGATGGAAAACTTTATAGTGAGCATAATCTCATTCATCTAAAAATGCATGGCAAAGCCCATCTGTCTTGGAACAATAAACTCACCATTTGTTATGTTTAGCTGGTAGGTTTATAGTACTTTTATTTTACCCCTGTGCATTTCTTCATTTTATCCCTAAGTGATAGTAGTTAAAAACACATTAATTATGGTATTGTTTTAACAGGTGTGTACATTTGTTAATTTTTAAATATATATTACTGATTGCATACCAATTATCCTTCAATAAAACTTTAGAAAGTAGAAGGATATTGAGAAGCTAAGTGATCTTAAGCTTCTTACTGGAATTGTTTTTGTTATAGTAATTTTGGTGTGGAGAAACAATGGCTGGAGAGGGGTACATGGGCATTGCATAAAATTGCTTTTGGTACTGCGCTCATTCATTCACCAGGGCGGCCTTCCTATTCTATGCCAGAATGTTGCTAGATACTTGTATAATAGGATGAATTATGTTGTCCTCGGTCAGGTGGATGAAGGGGTGGTAGGTCACCAGCACCTGACAGTTTTCAGCCAACGCCCACGCACCGCCACACAACAGATCAGGAAGCTAGGGCTTTAGTTCAGGTGGAGTCACCAAAGGTGACATCATGTTTATGGCTGTGGAGGTGGCGAGGAGGTTAAGATACTCCCAAGGGAGTGTCTCAGAGTGCTTAAACAATTTTTATACTCATGTCTTAGCTACACACTTAAGCGACATTAAGAACTAAGGTTGAGTGTTTGCTGGGACAGGCGCCGGGTAAAAGCATCGACATCCGTCGCCTCATCTGCTCCTTGTCACAAACTTCAGACAGTACCGTTAGGATCTTTTTTCACGAGAAACCTGAAGCTCAGAGGGGATCACAACTCTGGATCCAAAGCCGACAATCACAGTCACCGCACGTTCTCACCTCTCACGGTACTCCGGGACCGGTTCGAGCTGTGAAAAAGTCAACTTCTGGGCCCCCAACCCGGACAGCTCAGCTTTCACGCGACACAAATTTCCCCGCCATCATCCGCCAGCACCACCAACAGGATCTTGCCCGGGAGGTCACTCCCGCAAAGAGAGGAGCTGACAAGGATTTGGGGCTTGGGTGACAAGTCGGTCCACTCACCCGGGACGGAAGGGTTTAAGCATCCACCGCTCAGCCTGCGCCAGGCGCCAGCCTGTCCCTGGGCCCGCCCTCCCGCGAGACGCAGCGCGCGTGCGCGGGCCCGAGGGGACGGCCCCCGGGAGCGCGCGGCGAGCGGGGCGCGTGACCGGGCCCGCGCGCGGGAGCGCGGCAGATCGGCGTTGGCGTGGGCGCGCGCTCCAGACCGCGGCTGTGTGGGCTGGGGCGGGAGCGAGGCGGCAGCGGCGGCGCCCCAGAGCCAAGGGGACGCTCGGGCCTCGAGCCGCGGGAGCGGACGGGTGTAGAGGCGACTCCGGGCCGGGGCGGACGAGCTCGGCCTCTGCACCGCCCGCCTCCGAGGCGCCGGCCGCTTCTCTGGCCCCGAGCGGTCGCCGCCCCTGGAGGCGCGCCGTGACACGGGCCTCAGTCGCCGCGGCTGCGGGAGCCCGGACCGCTTGGAGCTGCCCGGCCGGCCGGTGAGGACGAGCGTCCGGGCAGGTGCAGCCCCGAGGGCCGGCGGGGCGAGGCGCCCCCCGCGAGGCGCGCGGGCCGGCTCGGCCGAGCGGCCTCCCGCGCCGGCCCCCCCACGGCGGCCGCGGCCGAGTCGCGCCCGCCCCGCCCTCTCCGGGGACGTCCGGGCCGGAGCCGGGGAGACCCCGCGCCCGCCGCCGCCCGCCGCCGCCCGCCGGCTCGCTCGCTCGCGGACGGAGAAGAAACTTTGCCTTTCATTGTTGTTTCTAATCCCTCGGTGCGAGGGGCTGTATCGGAAGAAAAATGTCCTTCTTCAATTTCCGTAAGATCTTCAAGTTGGGGAGCGAGAGGAAGAAGAAGCAGTACGAGCATGTGAAGAGGGACCTGAACCCCGAGGAGTTTTGGGAAATCATAGGAGAGCTGGGCGACGGAGCTTTTGGGAAAGTGTACAAGGTAAGACGGGAAGTTGCCTTTGGGAGGCGAAAAAAGAAGTCCCTGGCCCGGAGTGGCACGAGGGCTTGTCGCTCCCCGTCCCTTTCCGGTCTCTTGCCGGGTCTTTTGACTTTGTAATTGAAGGTTGGAACTTTGTTTAGCTTATCATCCAGGGAGTCGGGTAGACTGGAGGGCTTACACAATGGGGCCTGGATGTCGTGTAAAGAATGGTTGCTGACGAGACTGGATCTTAACAGTCTACTGGGTCAAACTTCAAAGGAAATAAGCGTTCTTTAATTCATGAAAGGGCCCTACAAAAGTATTTTGAAATCGAGGATTCATTACTCCTTCCGGTGTATTTATATTTGTGTGCTGAGTATATTTGCACGCATGCTGAGAGGGAAACATTTTTCTTTTTGGGCACCAGGGCATAGATTTGATACTCGGTAACCGGTATGTCTCTCGGGATCACGGTAAAGCGATTGCCACTTTTCAGTCGATGCTTGAGTTTGTTGCTGGCCTACGTGCTCTAAAATGTCATGGAATTTCTGATAGAAAAATTTCAGAAGAAAATCAGCATCTCTTACAAGTTTCTAAATATAATAAGCGTTGAGTAGCAGTCAGTAGCAGAGTTTGAAAAACTAGGAAAAACCTCGCGCGCACACACACACATTCACACATATTGACATATATTCACACACGTATTCAATTAAAAGAGGTTTGGCATTTCAACCCAAAGGCATTAATGTTAACTGTTTACACTCTCCTAAGGCACATAAGAATGATGATGTCATCGGAATATTTTCATCCTGAAGGGTGAGGTTTTTATGAAAGACTGTTTAGAGGAAGGACCCACAGGGTTGCCTAGAAGTGAAAACATAAATAACTTAAAAGTATACAGGACTTTGCAGTTTTTAAGCACTTTCCTATACTTTGATCCCTATTAAAAATCCTGAGAAGTAGGCACGTACCTGTGTTTCACAGATGAGCACTATGAGTCTCAGAAATTGTTGGTAGTCACTGGAGTCACAGACCAGCTTTGAACTTACGTCTTCTGATTACATATTTAATAGCGTTTTTTTTTTCACTGTAATAGTCACTGGTAGAAATGATAGCATTTTCTGATCACCTCAGATGTATCTTATTAAAACCTCAGTCCTCATTTTCACCCTGTCCGAAATATTCGCTCTTTTCAAAACATGTTGTTCACCAAGTGGGGTCCGAGCTCAGTGGTTAAAGCACTTGCCTAGCAAATGGAAGGCCCTGGGATCGAGTCCCCAGTACCACGTGAGCCAGTTAAGGTGGTGTATGCCTGTAATTCCAGCACTGGGAAAGCTGAGGCAGGAGGATGGTCATGTGTTTGAGGCCAGCCAGGACAACCTAATGAAATCAGGACTAACCTGGAGTATGGAGCAAGACTCTGTCTCAAAAAAAAAAAAAAAAAAAAAAAAAAAAAAAAAAAAAAAAAAAAAAAAAAAAAAAAAAAAAAAAAGAAAGAAAGAAAAGAAAAAAGAAAAAAACTGTCTTAAAACAGTAGCAACAACAAAAACCACGTTTCATGGCTAAGATAGCACTTGTCATGTTATAGTTCATATATTTGTGTTCTGTATTGAAACGATGGTCTAGACTTAAAATACACATTTGAGTTCATCTAATGCCTCAGTATGGGTATCATCATATGATCGTTGAAATGAAAGATTGTATGTTACTTATATATGAATGGTAGATGGCAAATAAGCTGCAGTGTTTGCATGGTGGGTAGAGTGTAGTTTCAGCAACAATTTACCATATAAGATGCAAATTAAGAAGGACTTTCAGGATAGTGGGAAGGTCACTTCTGGAAGTCAAGAATTAATTGTGTTTTAGTGCTGGCTGTCACAAAGCCAGTTGTATGATCTTGGCCAAAACACTTATTTTCTCCTGACCTCCATTTTCTCAGCTGTAACATCATTATTTCTCTAAACATTTGCTTAGAGTCTTTAAACCTGTTAATATTCTTGTGTACACAGTTAACTAGGAAAGGCAAAAATAAATCTCTGGGGCTTCTACAATCTTGTGAAAGGTACTAGGGGATTATGAGCAAACATTTAATTGAGCATAAACAGTGTAGTTTTACATTCTCGAGCTCTGGTGTCAGAATATATCTTGGCTCCCTCACTTTAACAGTCTGTGACCTTGGGTAACTTATTCTTCCCTGCTTGACTTTCTTCATTAGTGAGGCCGCATCCTTAGTATAGGAAGATTAGAGGAAATAATACAAGGCATATAGAAAAGGGGTCAGTAAAAGTAGGAATTATTGTTACTGCACTCAGAACTCATAGAAGCAAAATATGGAGGGGAAAGGAAAATGGACTAAGATTATAAGCCATTTTCTTGGCTTCTCATGGCATAGACTGTGGTTTCACTCTGGTAGTGACTCTGTGCAAAGTACCGTGTGTCTTCCTATATTGAGATTTTGAAACATTTCTGAAAAATTAGCTTATATCCTGTAGCTCAACACTATAAAGCGGTGCCAAGGATAATTTTTGTGGGTTTGCTTACGATATTTTACTGTGATATTTAAAGAGCATGGGTTCTGTGAATCTTTTCATTTCACTACTGTGTGCTTTTGAGAAGTAAGGTATGAGATATTTTGAAAAACATTAAATCTAAGCTTATCTGTCCCCTGTGGCTTCTTTTTCCTAAACATTTTTGTTTTGCAGTATTTCTTAGAAATTATATATTTATGTAAGGGAATTGTATATTTCTCTATAGTGGGGAAAGAAGCTATCAAACTTTAATGTTGTATGGTAGTGTGCAGTAGAAAACTTCCTAAACTTGATTCTAGCTATTATTTCCTATGGAAGTTGGCAGCAGTTAGAAAGATTGAATTGTAACTACGAAATCGTGTAGATAGTTTATTTAAATTATCTTTACATCACATAGTTGTATTTTTTCCAACTTTCTACAGCTCTTCCTTGCTTGAAAAATTTTAACTATTTAACACTTTTCTTTTTTGAATACTTATTATACAGTATCTTTAACAGAGTTTTATGTTTGGGTTTCTACTGTTTTTAATAAAAAAGAGGGATAACAAAATTTTGTATCTATTTCTGGAAGCTACTTTATCTGTTAAACCACTTGATGCTGACTAGCTGAACTGTGCTGAGTGAAAGTGATTTTTACAATGACTGATAGGTGTTTGCCTTTTAAAAAGTAGTGAAATATGTGAAATACTACCCTTTGTATCAAAAAGTACAGAAATATATATATGTATACGCACAAACATACATATATACATTTAGTAATTAAGTGAATTTGTATTAACTTCAGGATCAAAGAATTTTGCCAGCACCCTTGATGCTGTGCTGTCCTACATCCCTTCAGAATATGATCCCTTCTACCTATTGGAAATCAATATCCTAGCCTTAAGTTAATTTTTTGGGGGTGGTGGTATATACATACACATTATGAAATTAGTTTTGTATACACTTGAATATTAAGCATATTAATATTAATATACACAGAGTATTAAGCATATTCTGTGGTGTCTTCTTCAAATCTTTTTTTTTTTTTTTTTTTTTTTTGAGAAAGGGCCTTGCTCCATAGCTCAGGCTGGTCTTGAACTCACTGGTGGAGCCCAGGCTGGCTTTGGACTCGGGACAATCCTCTGCCTTGGCCTCCCGAGTGCTGGGATTACAGACGTGTGCCACCACGCCCAACTTTATATGGTGCTGGGGAATTGAACTCAGAGCCTTGCACCTTGCAAGGCAAGGGCTTTAACTGCTGTGCCATTCCTCCAGCCCCTGCTGTGTTTTCTTCAAAATCAGCCTTATATTTGTTACCTTTATCTTTGTTGCTACCTGTTGTTTGCTCATTTTTATTGTTGCGTTGTATTTCCTTACATAATTATATCCCAGTTATTTACCAGTATAATACGAATGGACACAATAGCTGCTTCCTGTGTTTGGCTCTTACACATAATGCTCATGCAGTTATGTGTGAGTTTTTCAGACTGAACTGAATCCAGGAGTGGAATTGCAGGATATTCTAGTAGTATAGCTTTAAATTTACTAAATGATGCTAAAGTAATTAGTGTAAGAATGTCCTGGTTCTGCCTTCTTGCAACATTTGATATTGTGGAATTTTTAAGTTTTGACAATCTGGTGATGTGTTATGTTTACTTTTCTTTGATTGCTAATAAGTAATTATTTTACACATACTGGTAAGTTGGATTTCTTCCTCTGTGTTCCATTCTGTTTTGTTACTGATATCTTTTTTCTTGTTTATTTGTAGAGTATAGGTATATACAGACATGTCTGTGTACATTAGAAGTACAAATTTGTATTTTGAATTTTAACCTTTTGCTGGTTATACTTATTGCAAAGATACTCTTATTCTGTGACTTTTTATTCTCATTATAGTGTTTTTTTATTAACAGAATTCTTTTAGGGTAGTCTGATAGTCAATGCTATGCTTTTTAAAAAAATTTTTTTTATTGAGACAGGGTCTCACTGTAGTCTTGGCTGGTCCTGAAATCACTTGGGAGTCCAGGCTGGCCTTGGACTCAAGGCAGTCCTCCTGCCTCAGCCTCTTCAGTGCTGGGAATTACAGGCATGGGCCACCACACCCACTTTATGTGGTGCTGGGGAATCAGTATTTAGGGCTTGTCTTAATGCTCGCTTGTGTTAGCCTTTCCTCCAGCACTAAAGACAGACTACTTTAAGAGTGTCTGTTTTCCTCCTTGCTTTTGTTTTATGCAAATTTTAGTAGTCTTCTGAGAAAGGATCCATAGAGAGTACATCTTTTAAGGCTTGTCTTGTCTGAACATGTCTTTATTATAATGTTATACTTCACATGCATAGGATTCTAGTTAAAAATTATGTTTTCCTTAAAATTTTTAAGACAGAAGTTTCAGGACTTCGTTCCATTCGTTGTCTTTTGGCTTCAAGTGTTTCTTTTGATAGTCTGATGCCATTTTGTTTCCTGACTCTTTGTGATCGTTTCTCCTGTTATAAGATTTTCTTTTTATTCCTTATTTACAGTGGTGTGATTTAGTGTAGATCTTTCCCACTGCTCTTTTCTGTTCAAAGCTCATTTCTTTAAGTCTGTGACATTTTTCTTTATTATTTATTCAGCAGCCTCTATCTCTTTCAGCTTTTGTATGAGTAGCTTTTGATGGTCTTGAGATTCTACGTTCTGTGCACTCAGTGCACACTTGCTGTCTTCTGTCACTTCTTAGGAGCCCTTGATACACTTGACTACTCTTTGTTTAAAAGCTTGTCTTTTGGCTTTTAGGACATTGGAGTCTTTCTTGTTTCTTTCTCACTGTAGTATTTTATGAAATACTACAATTTGTTTTTCAGGCTGAGGGGTTGGCTCAGAGGTAAGAGCACTTAGCACTAAGTACCTGAGTTGATTCCCCAGCACCACATAAGCTGGGCATGGTAACACATGTCTGTAATCCCAGCAGTGGGGAGACTGAGGCAGGAGGATTGCTGTGAGTCCAAGGCCAGCCCGGGCTCCTTAGCAAGTTCAGGACTAGCCTGGGCTACAGAGTGAGACCCTGTCTCAAAAAAACAGAAACAACAACAAAGAGAGTAAGACTCATGTGTGTCCCTTCGGAAGCTGCACGTTCAGTTCAAGAGGGCGAGCTTCCCGCTTCCCCACTAGAGAAGGACTGTTTCGCAGTCAAGGGTATACGCGTAGCTGTGCCTCCCTGCTAGAATTTCAAACAAGAATAAGACTCATAAATATTCCTGTACATTTGTTTTGGTGAACACCTGTGTTTATTTCTGTTGGATTTATACCTGATAACAAGTTTTATAGGTCATAGGATATATGTATTTTCAACTTTAAATGATACTGCCAGTCTTTCAAAGTGGTTGTACTAGTGTTTGGTCTCATCAGGATAGGAGTGTTTTAGTTTGTTTTCTGTTGCTATAACTCAGCATAAGGAATAGTGTTTATTTTGCACATAATTTTGGAGGCAGGGAGTCCAAGAGCATCATGCTAACATCTCCTTAACATCTAGTGAGGGCCATCTTGTTGCATCATAACATGGTGAGAGATACCACATGGCTATACTGAACGAGTGTATCAGAGAGGGCTTGCTTATATAACTAAACCACTCCCTCATTACCCCATTAATTCATTAATCCACAATATATTACTCTATTCATGAGGGTAGAGCTTTCATGATGCACTTACTTTCTCAAAGTCCCACATTGAAATACCATTAGCATATGAATTTTGGGATTATGTTTCCCACACATGAAATATGGGGAACACATTCAAACCATAGCTAGAAGTTTTAGTTGTATCCTCATTGACACTTGGTATTGTTGTTAATATTGTACTTATCAGTAATGTTTTAGACTTTTATTATGAGTGATTTTAATTTATATTGCCTGGTGGTTAATAAAGTTGAGTTCCTTTTTATGTGCTTAATTGATATTTGGACAGTCTTTATGAAATTTGTTTCTAAATCATTTGCCCATTTAAAAAAGTAACTTTATCAAGGTAAAATTTGTGTACCATGAAACTAACTCATCTTAAGTGTTTAATTTTTTAAATAACTATAACCCGGTCCAGAGTCAGAACTCTTCTGTCACCCCAAAGAAGTTTCTTCTTTTTATTTTTTATTTTTTCTGAGACAGGGTCTTGCTGTGTAGCCCAGGCTGGCCTTGGACTCATGGCAATCCTCCTGCCTCAGCCTCCTGAGTGCTGAGATTACAGGTATGTGCCATTCTGCCCAGCTTTAATGGGGAATTGAACTCAGGTCCTTGAGCTTGCTAGGCAAGTGCTTTAACCACTGCCATTTCTCTGAGACCCCAAGGAAGTTTCTTCATGTACGTTTTGCAGTCAGTCCCTGTTCCCACACCCAGCTCCAGACAACCAGCCTTGATTTGCTTATGGTCTCTATATAATTTTATTTTTTGTAGATATTTCTTACAAAAGAAAATATATAATAGGAAAAGGTAATATTAGTACCTTTTTCGTAGCACAGGATTTCTAAATCTTGATAACTGTGGGCTTTTTGGACTGTATGATACATTTTGTGGCTGACCTCTTCTGCATTATAGAATGTTTACTAGCCCTCATTGATCTTTGCCCATTAGATGCTGTAGTAGCCTCCCACCTTCACCTCATGTCACAGCTCAGAGTGCCTCCCAACATTGCCTATTGTCTCCTGGAAGGCAAAATCATCTGTAGTTAAGCTCTACTGATGAACATCCCTAGTTGAGTACAGTGTTTTGAGGGTTCATATGTGTTATTTTTTTGCCTATTTAAAAATTGATTACCTTTTCCTTGATAATCTAAAGCATACGAATCCCTTGTCCATCATGCAAATGCTTTTACTTTAAATTTGTCCTGAGTCATAGATGTTATATAACTAGAAAATGAATTTATTACAAAACAAAGAGGATATCCAGATTTTATAATAATAATAAATTGAACAAGCACCAGTTTGGCTTACCCTAAGATCTCACTGAAAAACATCATCTCTTCTAATAATGTATTAAGTTCTGCATTATCCTATGAAAATTTTGCCTTGATACTTTATCTTTTTAGTTTATTTATTTATTTATTTATTTATTGAGGCAGGATCTCGCTGTGCAGTCTAGGCTGGTCCTGAACTCACTGTAGTCCAGGGCTGGCCTCTGAACACAGGGTACTCTTCCTGCCTCAGCCTTTTGAGTGCTAGGATTACAGGTATGTGCCACCATACCTGGCTTAGTGGTGTTGGGGAACCAACTCACGGCCTTGAGTTTGCTGGGCAATCAGTTTAACCCCTGAGGTATTCCTCTAGCCCTCGCTTGCTATTTTTCATGGGGTGTATCTTCAGTTACTTTTTCATTGCTGATATACAATACTTGACACCCTCAACTTAAGGGAAGAAAAGCTTATTTTATTTAGTTCATAGTTTTAAGAGGTCTCATTCTTTTCGTGGTTGGCTGACAATTAATTGATTAGTCAGTTTCAATGACTGTATAGTTTTTCCATATAGAACTATATTACATGCTTTAAGGAGGAACTTTTTTGAGACAGAGTTTTGCTCTGTAGTCCAGGCTGGTCCTGAACCCACAGTGTAGCTTAGGCTGGCATCAGATACACAGTAGACCTTCTGCTTCGGCCTCCTAAGTAAGTGCTGAGATTACAGGAGTGCACTACCAGCCCAGTTTATGTGATGCTAGGGAATTGAACCCTGGACCATGATCTAACTAGGCAAGGGCTCTAATCACTGAGCTATGCTTCCAGCCAAGAAGTTGCTAATTAATGGCTGTTTAGGCTTACTCAGTTTTTCCAGCACTAATATAAATAGTGCTTCAATATTTGCATAATTTTTGTTGTATGAAATTCTAATTTCTTAAAAGATTTGGACTTTTTATTTATTGAATCATTTGTTACTAGCTTTCAAAAGTTCAGTTAATTTTTTTCTTTAAAAAAGACATTATAGTTTCTGGGTGTGGTTGTACATGTTTGTAATTTCAGCACTTGGGAGACTGAGGCAAGAGGATTGCTAGGTGTCCGAAGGAAGCCTGGATTCCGAGTGAGTTAAGGACCACCTTGAACTACAGAGTAAGACCTTGTCTCAAAAAAGGAAAGATATTGTAGTTTTATTAATGTGATAACATGGAATACTGAGATATCTTATAAAAATAATTTAAGATAAACTTTCTAACCCTTTAAGCAAAAATATTGGTTTCTACTACATACTTGACATCATTCATTTATAATAAATGGAGGTGAGAAATTATTCAAAGAAAAAAAGAAAATGGAGAAGTTTAATTATTAAGAGCAAGGAAAAATGACCACACTGATACACACAGGAAGACTGGAAAAGGCTAACTATGAAACAAAACTTTCCTTACCTTTATCCTTTAAGGGTCCTTGCCTGGGCTTGTGAATCAGATTGCCCTAGGAGATTAACAGGAGAAAAGCATGCAGATTTCAGTATTTTTGTGCCATTTGAACCCACATGAGGAAATAAAGACCCAAGAAAATAATAAAACCTACATGCTTTGGTATTAAGACAACAGAGAGAGACAGTTGTGGAAAAGTAGGTAAATTGTGTGGGAAGACTAAGGAAGATAAAAATGGTTAGCAACATTTTTTTTTTTTTGAGACAGTGTTTCAGTCTGTAGTCTAGTCTGGTTCTTAACTCAATGTGTAGCCCAGGCTTGCCCCTCAAACCCATAACAGCCCTCCTGCCTCAGCCTTCAAAGGGCTGGGATTACAGGCACCCCCACACCTGGCTCTTGTGGTGCTGGGGAATCAGCTAAGGTACTTGGTGCCTTGCTGGGCAAGTGCTTTGCTGGCCAAGTGCTTTAACTTCTGAGCTATTCCTCCAGCCCCAGCAACATGTAGTTGTACAGATTTCTCTGTATTGTGATTTCCATCAATTAGTGTTTATTTTTTTCCTGGCATAAGGAGGGCATCTTTATGATAGATTTTTTTTAATGCCTATCATCAGGAAGAAAGGGAGACGCTAAGAAGGCCTTTCTTTCATGTTTTTCAAGTACCTTTGACTCAAAATAATCCTTATGTCAAACTGACGTATTTGGAATATTCTTCAAGGATAATGAATAATATTAAAAAGGTTTTGGAAAAAGACTTGGAATTAAATCCTGATCCTCTTACTAACTACGTGACATGATTATGGGAAGCTTTTTTTTCTTGCCAGGTTTATTTATTCTCTTTTGAAGTATAGATAATAGATATCATGGGATTCTCTTGAGGAATAAAATAATAGTAATGGTTACACCTCATATATTTAAGTCTTTACTATGTATGCCAAAGATATGAAATGTTTATGTGTATTTTTTAATTTGGCAAATGTGAAGCATAGGTAAGTTTCACTGAAGAGGAAACTAAAACAGGGATTTCATAATAAGCTGTAATAAGCAGCAAAATCAGAATTTGAACCCTTAGCAGTCTGAACCCTTAGCAGTGCTGGTGACTTGAAACATTAGCCTTTATTCATACAAAGCACTTAGCACTGTGTATAGCAGGTAGCACTTATATTATGTTCAAATTATCTTTTATGTCAAGAGAATGAGCAGTTGTCCCAAGACAGGTTGCAAGAGGTCCCCAAAATAGACAGAGGACATCAGACCCATCCTGCCCATGTAAGGGATTTGCTAACTTGCGCCACAGAAAATGCATTTTCAAGACTGATCAGTAAGATATTTGGGAAAGGTCTCTTAGACAAATATTCAGAAGTACATACTCAGTGTGGTCCTCCATTAGATGGAAATAGGCACAAGACATTTAAAAGTGTGTACTCAAAGATGTCCAGTGAGGACCCGCACTAGGGGGTAATGGAGGCACAAGAAATTTAAAAGTGTGAAATTTAGACCTACACATATAAAGTGTGGGCCCTTTTGAGATGGTAATAGAGGTATACTCTATAGCCAGAAGTAGACATATTGATATCTTTTGGGGGAGGTAAAAACCTGTGGAATTTGTGAATCTATTGAACTTTGAGGTTTGGTCCCATCCACAGGTAAAAAGGTAATGGCTCATTTTTCATTGTTCCTTCCAGTAAGGTGAGTAAGCTAAGATGTTTTGCTTCCAACATTCTTTGAGCCTCTGAATCTGCATAAGTTCAGGTTTCTGACCTTTACATTATCAGCTAAGTTAATTTATAGACTTAATATACCTTTAAGGGGGTTTGGGTGTGATGGAAGAAAACCGTAAACAGATAACCGTGGGTGGCTTTGATTTGTTAGCTGGTACTCTGGGTTGAGTTCCTATCTCAGATATTGAAGAATGAGATCACAGAAGAAGAGACAAGATGTAGAAATGCCACTTTATTAGGAAAAATATAAAAGGTAAAAGATAAAGGCTTCTGCAGATTGGAAGGGGATCTATAAAAAGGGGGTTGCCTCATGGCTGTTTGTTTAGAGGCTTTTATAGATGACCTGGATAAGGGAGCTGTCCTGAACTAAACAGCTTGGTTGTTAAGGCTGGTTGCTTAGGTTCTCCACCTTAAGCAGCTGCTGAGGTCTTCTACCCTTAAGATTGTTCATCCTGGTGTCTTTGGTACTGTAAATACCTAACTTTTAAACCATCAATAATTCTATGGATTTGCCATCTGCAGGCTGTCCCATACTGTAACCAGCTGCTTTCCTCTAAAGTCACCATTAATCTTGCTTTACATTAAAGTCTTCATTTTGAGGGGACCCTTTTTTCATCCCTAACCACATATGTAATATAATAATATAGTATATGCTGACTGCCTCCTGTCGTTATCACCTCATGGAGTGTGTGACCCTAATTGACATAAGGAATTGGGGTGATGTCTGCTTTGGCTACTTTGGCCTGACAAGGGATGTTGGTGTGGTAGCAGTTGTGTTCATCCCAGAGGGTGTGATCTAGAAGTCCTCAGTAGAGATCTGGAGACTTGAGTTCATTGCATTTTGGTATAGGCTGGCATTTGTATTTTGATGTGATCTAGGAAAATTAATGGTAATGCACACTTTACTAGCCAAAGACTGAACAGTAATATCTCTATGATTAAAAGATTTTTCTCTCAAAATAGTTGACAAAAGCCATTTCCAAAACAGTGTTTTAAATGTAAGTTAGAGTCTGACATGGCATTAGCTTGTTGGTGCAAATTCAGGAGGACATAAAGGACATACGAGACATTATCAAATTATCAGGAACTATCACATTGTGCCTCAGTAATAGTGTAAGTTTTCCTTTGGGTGGCCATGAGAATGTCTAAGGCCATTCTCTTTTGGAGAACACTTTCTCTCATTAGTTTTAACTATTGCGTTTGCCCATCCTGAGGTGTTTGTGACCGTATAAAAGATAATGGGCAGAAAAAAAAAAGAATATATCCTTGAAGCTGGCAAGTTAGCTGGAGCCATTGAAATCAAGAGTAAAATCAGAAATTCTAGCATTAAATTTAGCCTGAACAAAGATAACTTTATGTGATTGTTGATAGCTGGTTTTCTTGCATAGGAGTTTGAGTCTTTTCGAATTGTGCTCAAACATTTCTGATGGTCTGCTTCTACAAGAGTTCAGTCTTTGATGACAGGATGGTCTTTCTAGAGTTTGTTTGTTTGTTTTTTTTTTTTTCCAGGATGGGAAGCTTTTCCCTTCTAAGGCTTGATTTGAGAATGACAGATCCAGCAGTCAATTACTGGAAATTGGATAAGAAAGAATAACTTCCTCACATATAAAACGTTTCCATCAACATTATTTTCAGTGGAGAATTAGTCTTTTTTGAACAGATCTGAAAACCAGCAAGAGTTAACACTTAGGTCCTTTTGTAGTAGTTTAAAGCTTGTCAACACAAAATAAAAGCAGCTAACGTAATTGCATATTCACTTTTAGCATTGAATAAATTTAAGAAGGCAAATTTAAACCTCTGTATACTGGTATTTTTTGGAAACACGTTTAATAATCTCATTTTTAACTTCTAAAATTCATGAAGGCTTAAACTTACAACTGATGACTCAGATATTGTCATGTACTATGTGTAAGTATTAATCTCATTTTAAATTTACTTAACAATTTCAGGCCATTAGAAGAAAAATAGTAGACAGCATAGTTAGCATTTTCATCTGTTTAAGTATTGACAGAAATAAATATTATATAATAAATATTAATATTAACAAGCCAACAATTTTAAAAACATCCTTACAGTTTATTTTACTACTCAACTTAAATTTGCCAAACTCTTTAAGGTTTGTATTTGCATATTTGTGGGTATCTTGAACCTACTTGTTTTGAGGTTCTCTATTTTAAAGGAGTTATCTCACTGGCAAATTTCATAGCTTTCAGCTCTTTGATCCTATCACTGACTTAAGGATTTCTCCTGTAAATAAACATTTTGCCAACTGGTGGGTGGAATCCTTATCTGAGTGTAAAAGATGATGGAGTGGTATATATTTATTTTTGCTATTTTTTATTTTCCCCATTTTATTAATATATATGCAATACATAATGTTTACAATGAACTTGAGCATTTTGTGCACATACATGTCACATCAACTTTACAATCCCTTCCTATTTTTGGCCCTCCTATCCCTCCCCATCCCCCTAACTCCCACTGTTACACCCATTTGGTTCTTCACAGTGCCTGTATTCTGGGTTTCCCAAATCAGAGAAACCATGCAATATTTAACATATTTAATCTTCTGTGCCTGACTCACTTGACCACTCAAATTACCACTCGTTAGCTCAGCATCCTACCCTTAGAATGGGCCACAGTGGCCATATCTTGATGCTTCTTCTCTGGGTCCAGCAGAGCCTCTTACTGGGACAATTACTGAAAGTTACTTTATTTTTGTATCTTAGTATATCCTTGTTGAGATTCTTTAACATAGCCTCACCCACCAGTCCACATAAGAACTATAACAATGAAATTCATAAGGCTAGAAAATGTGAGAAAGAAAAAGAAGTTAAATTTCAAATTCCTTAGCTGAGTACTGAAAGGTAAGTGTTTGTACATTCAGAAGACATTCAGGTTATTGTTATAGCAATCAGTTTTCTTAGGATAAACATATCAGAGACTGAATAAGTAAACTGCTATGTCAGATGAACTTATGCCTATAACACAAGAGTAAATTATACATAAGCAATAGATATAATGGCCTACTTAGTTATTTCAGAATTTTTTAAACTTTCCTGAATTATTTACTCAAATTTTACTAACTACTAGCATTTTGCCAGGTTTATCATTTTATCTACCTATCCATCCATAAATTCACATGTGCATATTTTTAAAGGATTTTATACCAACTCCCTATGTTGAATATAATTATTATGTTTTGCGAACTAATATACTATTAAAATAATTATGGGGGAAGTTTCACAGATTTTATGAGAAAGATGGTACTATTTTAGTTGGACACCCATTAAATAATTCAAATATCAGTCTTTTTTTTCTTTATTGTACTTTCTCCTTAGATGTTTTCTCTTCCATGTTGTTTGGTGCTGCGTCTCTCTGTCTCTCTGAGATTCCTTTAAGTATTTTCTGCAGTGCTGGGCTAGTGATTGAGAATTTCTTTTTTTTTAAATGTATTTATTTTTTTGAGACAGTGTCTCTATAGCCCAGACTGGTCCTGAACTCACTATGGAGCTCAAGCTGGCCTTGGACTCATGGCAGTCCTCCTGTCTATACCTCCCGAGTGCTGGGATTACAGGGGTGTTCCACCACTGGAACATGTGGAGCATGTTTATGTGGTGCTGGGGAATTGAACTCTGTACTTAGCACTTGATTTAGCACTTGCTAAGCAAACTCTTTAACTGTTGAGCCATTTCTCCAGCCCTTGTTGAGAATTTCTTTAGGGATTCTTGGTCTTGAACATTTTTTACTTGTCCTTCAATTTTCAGGGATAATTTTGCTGGATATAACAGCCTGGGTTGACACTTACTGTCTTTTAAAGCTTGAAAGATTTTGTTCCAGGATCTCTTGGCCTTTAAAATTTGCTTTGAAAAATCTGTGGTAATTTGAATGGGCTTGTCTTGGTAAAATAATGTCTGTTTTTCTCTTGCTGCTTTTCATATTCTCCCTTTATGTTGTTTTTCTGAGGTGTTTTTTTATTTTTGTTTTTTTATTTTTTTTATTTATTTATTTTTTTTGAGACAGAGTCTTGCTCTGTAGCCCAGGTTGGTCCTGAACTCAATATGTAGCTCAGGCTGGCCTTGAACACATGACAATCCTCCTATCTCAGCCTTCTGAGTGCTGGGATTACAGGTGTGTGCCACCACATGTAGGTCTATGTGGTGCGGAGGAATTGAACCTAGGGCCTCAGGCTTGCAAGACAAGCACTTTAACTGCTGTGCTGTTCCTGCAGCCCTGAGGTTTTGATTATGTTATGTCATGGTGAGTCTCATTGCTGGTTGAGGTTATTTGATTTTCTATAAGCTTCTCTCCCCCCACCCCCCCCATCTTATTGGTATGTATAAATGCAATACATAATGTTCACATTGATCTTGAGTATTTTGTGCATGTACATACATATCATGGCAAAATTACAAATCCTTCTTCCCCTCTCCCTTTTCGACCCTCCTACTGCCTCCCTATCATCTCCAGTTCCAATTATTCCCCTCGATTAGTTCTGTGAAATAATTGTGATCTGAGTTTCTCCTATTAGAGAAACCATTTGATATTTTACCTTCTGCTTCTGACTTATTTCGCTAAACATGTTGGTCTCAAGTTGTTTCCATTTATCTACAGAAGTCTCAAACTTATCTGTCTTTATAGATGAATAGTATTCTGTAAGCTTCTTGTACCTGGGAGAGGGTGGATTCCACTTATCTTTCTTTGCCTGGATGAAACGGTATCTTGGACAAAGCACCCAAGATGTAAGTGGGCTCTCTGGTTGGCTATGGCAGTCTGGGCTGGGTTTGTGTCTCACAGTGTCAGTGAAGGAGATCACAGGTGAAGAGGCAAGGTGTAAAAAGGCACTTTATTAGGAAAAAAAATGTAGAAGGGATAAAAGCTTCTGTTAATCTGAAGGGGGTTGCCTTGTGGCTCTCTGTGGAGGGCCTTTTATCTGAAATTAAGAGCTGGTGAGCTACTACACCTTTAAGATCTTCACCCTATTGTGTTTGTAAATACCTATTATTTAAACCATCAATACCTCTAGGGAGTTACTATCTGTGGGCTCTCCCATGCTACAGCCGGTGTAGCTGTTCTTAATAGTTTCTCCATGAGTCTTGTTTTCCAGTACAATCTCCATTTCTGGGCTGAGGGGTGGGAGAAGGGGATGGGACTCCTTTATCCCTAACTGCCTATATACCCACTACATACTGTTGACACAAAAACCATTACTTTTGTCTTTAAGAGTTTAAGAAATGGTTTATTCTGAATCCAAATATGAGTGACCAGGCCTGGGAACATGTATTCAAGATTTCCCAAAAAATACGTTCCAATAAGTAGCAGTTTTACATATAATATTTATATACTTACAGAATAGAAGAAAATCATAAAGCACAATTTGAAAACATTGGTAGAAGTATCAGATAGGCGGGTCACCCTGAAGGGGGAAATCTCTGCTAAAGACCTCAGATGCTATCTAATGGCATTCTTAGTTCTTGGGTTGGCCGGAAGCTAGGGGTTTTGTTTTTGCATCCTAAGAGGGTTACTTACATATCAGGATAAAGGATTATCACAGGATGTTAAGTTAGATACAGAAGAGGACAATAGATGGGGCCCTGAAAAAGGGCTAAGATAGTTCTTAACAATCTGGCTGTGCAAAATATCTCACTATCTCCAGAATCCATTTAGTTGCTGAATAGTTTCATTGTGAGTGAGGCTATTTTCAGGAACTTCAGTTATCACTCCTGTCACAGATTGTTTCCTTAAGTTACTGTCTTCTTAAAAATACAACTTTTTTTTTAAAGAAATAAAAATTTCTAACCTTTCCTACCTCAGAGTCACAGATTGGGCCAAAATATTTGCAAGACAAATAGCAGGAAAATCAGCGCAATCCAAAATACACAAAGAACTCCAAGAACAGTAAGAATATGAACAACCCAACTTAAAAAATGGGCAAAAGTTTTAAACAGATACACTGTGATTGATAAAAGATATATAGGTAGAAGTAATTGTATGCAAAGATGCTCCGATTCCTTTTCTTTCTTTCTTTATTTTATTTTGTTTATTTATTTTTTGAGACAAGGTCTTACTCTGTAGACCAGGCTGATCCTGAACTCAATTCAGTCTCCTTGCCTTAGTGTCCCAAATGCTGAGATTAACAGGTGTGTGCCCACCATGACCACTGGTGCTGAGGAATCGAATCCAGGGTCTTGCACTTGTTAGACAAGTACTTTAACATCTGAGCTATGCTTCAGCCCCTCACTACCAATTTCTGACCCCAAACCAGGACCTTTTGTTTCTCAAATTGTGGAACCAATGACAAGACGAAGCACTAGTTCATCAGTTAAGAAGACTTAAACTTTTACTCTTGGCCAGGAATAGAAGTAAAAGATAGATTCATAAATCAACTCAGCCTGTTGGGGATTAAGCAGCTACAGATACAGGCTAAAAGAAAGTAAAGGCTAATGAAAGGGAGGAATATTCTCATCTTTTTTAGGAATAGATGGTGGTTTCCTGGGAATTTGCACACAGCCTTTCTTTACTTTTATGGTAACTGTCATGGGAGTTATCAAGAGTTTTGTTGCTGTTTGGGGTGTCATTTCACTTGCTCCTGGAATTAACAGGAAGCTAGGTGTTGTGTAAGGGACACTCTGATAGCTTAGGTCAGTTTCAGCAAGACAGCCTGCAGAGGAACCTCTAACCTTCAGGTTTTCCGTCCTTGGAAATAACTAAGATTAATCTACAATAGAAATTCAACAGTGTCAGGTAGACAGTACTAGATTGGGGCAGGATAATAGAATTGCAAATATAAACAAGATACCACTATTACTAAATTGATGGACTCCATACTGGTAATACCAAATGTTGGTGAGAATGTGGAGTAACAACAACCTCATTCATTGCTAGTAAGTGTGCAAAAGGATATGTCACTTTGGAAGACAGTTGGTAATTTCTTACAAAACCTAATATACTATACAATCCAGCAGTTACACTCTGTGGAAAACACGTCCACATAGAAACTGACACATGTTTATAGCAACCTTATTCATGATTGCCAAACTTGGAAATAATCAACACATCTTTTATTAGATGAATGGATGAACTGGTACATCCAGCAATGAAATACAATTCTGCAATAAAAAGAAATGAGTTATCAAGCTGTAAAAATCTCTGGAGGAACCTTAAATACATACAGTTACTAAGTGAAAGAAAGCTAAATGAAAAGAAAGTTGTGTGTACTTTATGGTTCCAACTATGTGACATTGTGGAAAAGGCAAACAAACCAATAAAGTGGTAGAAATACCACCAGTTGCCAGGAAGTAAGATACAGGAAGTGGTAAGGCAGAGCACAGGACTTTTAGGACAGTAAAACTTCTGTGTGATATTGTAATGCCCTATTATATACTTGTTGATATCCATAGAATTGTAAACTCTATAGTATTAATGATCTGTTAATGTATGTTTATCAGTTGTACTAAATATACCACCTAAAATAGACTGTTGAAAGACAGGGGAAAGTTTTGCATGTGTAGGAGCAGGGATATAAGGCAACTCTGTATTGTGTGTTCAGTAATTTTTTTTTTTTTTTTTTTTTTAAGATAGGGTCTTGCTGTGTAGCCCAGACTGGTCCTGAACTCATTATGGAGTCCAGGCCGGCCTTGGACTCACAGCAATCCTCCTGTCTCTGCCTCCTGAGTGCTGGGATTACAGGCATCTGCCACCATGCTCAGTTTATGTGGTGCTGGGAATTGAACTCCTGTACTTAGGCACTTGGGGTAAGGTAATAGAATTACCAGAGTGTTAGCGCTTGCTGAGCTATTCCTCCATCACCTCTGTGTTCGGTTTTGCCGTGAAGTTAAAACTGTTAAAAATACATTTTTTTGAAATACACATTTTTTTGAGAGAGGGTCTCACTCTGTAGCCCAGGCTGGTCCTGTACTCACTATGGATCCTAGGCTGGGCTTGGACTAACAGCAATCCTCCTGCCTCAGCCTCCCGAGTGAGTGCTGAGATTACAGGCGTGCCTCACCACGCCCAGCTTATGTGGCACTGAGGAATTGAATTTGGGTACTTAGTGTTTGGCTTAGCACTTGATAGGCAAATACTTTAACCCCTGAGCCATGCCTCCAGCCCCTGAAATACACATTTTAAATACGATACTTGTCTTGCTTTAATTTTTAGGCTCAGAATAAAGAGACCAATGTTTTAGCTGCTGCAAAGGTGATTGACACCAAATCTGAGGAAGAACTTGAGGATTATATGGTTGAGATTGATATATTGGCATCTTGTGATCATCCAAACATAGTTAAACTTTTAGATGCCTTCTATTACGAGAACAATCTTTGGGTAAGTATTTTTTATTGATCTGTGGAGTAGCCAAAATGAGTTCACTGACTTAAAGAAATTGTGAAAACATATTTTATGTTACAGCTTTTGTGGACTTAATTGAATGAGGGTTGGTTGCCTACAAAGGAGTCATTAGTAACGTAATTATTCTTGGCTTCAATTGGAATTTCAGTTTTCAGATTATACAAGTTTCATCATGATTGTTAGACATCGGATTCAGGTGTATAAACTTAAATTTCCCAAAATATAAAATTGGATGTCCTTGCTTGTAGTTTAAATATTTACTTAAATTTTTAAAAATTTCTTTGTTTTTTTTTAGAAATTGTTTATATTTTCTATCCTAAAGCTTCTGTGAATGACATAAATTATAAAATACATAATAGGAATATTTATTTATCTTAATATTACTAGTCTAAACTTGAGTGTATGGTATAATGGCTAAGATTGCACTTGCACATTTTTTTCCATTTTTAGGAATATAAGCACAGATAGATACAGAAATAAAATGACAGTAGTCGTTGTCATTTCTACTCAGTTGCTTATTTTGTATCAACTTTTAATTAAGATTGAGAGGTTTTTAATATGGAGTTTAGTTTTTCTTCTTGAAAAACTATCACAAGAGAAGAGTAAGCTGCATAAAGAATATCTGACCAGGGGTGGAGAAATAGCACGGTGGTTAAATCACTTGCCTAACAAGTGCAAGGCCATGAGTTTGATTCCCCAGCACCACATAAGCCTGGCCTGGTGGCACACGCCTGTAATCCCAGCACTCGGGAGGCTGAAGCAAGAGGATTGCTGTGAATTTGGGGCCAAGTTGGGCTATATAGTGAGTTCAGGACCAGCCTGTACTACAGAGCAAGACTCTGCATTGGGGAAGAAAACAACAACAACAAAAAAATCCAAAAACAAAACTGATGAGAAATCAAGACCTAGTGTTTTTTTTTTTTTAAATCTTCATGCTGCTTATTAGGAGCTTAGATAAATTAGTTACATACTATAAACCTGGTTCTCATTTAGAGAATGAATAATCTACCTCCCAAGTTAATTTCCAAATAATTTGGAAACAATTTACAATTGACAAATACTTGTAAAACAGTATTTGTTATAGTAAAAGGAAAAGGAGTTACAAATTTGTTAAAATGTTATTAAAAATTACTTAAAGTTATTAGTATGGTGTCTTCTGAGATAGTTGCTCAAGGATTTAGCAGAATATTTTTATAGATTATAATGAAAATAGACTTCTGGACTATATTTATTGTTTTTAGAGGCAAAGTCTTGTTTTGTAGTCCAGATTGGTCCTGAACTCTTACTATATAGCCCAGGAAGTCCTCCTGCCTCAGCCTCCAAGTGCTTGGACCAATAGTCCTTGGGACTATTGAAAAAAAAAATTTGCATTACTGTCTGGTGAGAGACACAGACAAAGTCTTTGTATTTCTTTTTGGATTTTTTTTTTTTTTTCTGATACTGGGGATTGAACCCAGTTCTTCGTGCATGGTGGGCAAGTGCTTTACCATTAAGCTGTATTCCTAGATTTTTAAAATTAATTTGTTGAGCCTCCCAAGTAGCTGGGACTGCAGGTGTGTTCTGTGATGCCTAGCAGAAATTATTATTAATGAATTTAATATTTTTGACTACTTAAGTCACAATAGTTACCTTAAAAAGAAAAATAATAAAATTTCAGTCTGACAAAATGGTTATGTAATACTGTACTAAGTAAGAATTCTGCACTTGGTAAGTTTAGAGAAGGATACTAATTATGGTGATTAGTGAAAAATGCACGTGCTTCCACAATGTGTTTCTCAAATGTTTGTCATTTAGGACTTGTAACTCTGAATAGAGAATCTCTTCATGTTTATTATGTTATTTCTGTAACCTAGATGATTTGATAGCTATTCCTTTATCTTTTTTGCTAAATAGAAGAAGTTCTGAAACTCAATATAGTTTTTAGACACATGCTTTTTTATTTGCATGCAGATCCTCATTGAATTTTGTGCAGGTGGAGCTGTAGATGCTGTGATGCTTGGTAAATACTTTTTTTATTTATATTTATATCTTATGTTAAAGTATAATATTTAAGCCATTTATATATATATATCTATATATATATAATTACTGAGTAAAATTAAGTTAAGAAATCAGCTTATTGTATTCTTCTCTTCTTGGAAAATTATAATACCGATTCTCAAATGAAATGTTGAGCTTTATGTCAGGGAAGTATTCTTTGTAGATGTTTAGTTCTAAAATTCACTATATATGATCTTTGACAAGATCACAGTGATGATATATACTGAAATGTGTATAGCTTGATTCTATTCTTTCATTGTATGAAAGCTTTTTTTTTTTTTTTACTTATAGAACTTGAGAGGCCTTTAACTGAGTCTCAAATACAAGTAGTTTGCAAGCAGACTTTGGAAGCATTAAACTATTTACATGATAATAAAATCATCCACAGAGATCTAAAAGCTGGCAACATTCTCTTTACCTTAGATGGTGATATTAAGTTGGGTAAGTTACTCACTTAAGTAAAACATTTAAATTTGTGCTCTGCGATTTAACTCTGAATGTGTTTGAGCAGCCAAATAAGTGAAATGTGGAGAATTACTCTGTAATAGTTTTTAAAGCACTGTTTTTGGATGAATATTCATTAACTCCTAGAATTCCTAGGGATAGCATCTAATTTAAAGGTACTTTAAAAAGTAAGAAAGGATGAATTTGTATTCTATCAAGATTAGACTGGAATAAAAGTCACTGCTCTGTTTTGCTTACCCTTTAATAAGCTAGAATCTACTTATTAAAGATTTGAAATGCTCCTCCTTTCTCTGTTGAATACAGTTAATTATGTTTAAAAGCTATCACTAATGGTGTTATGTGATTATTTCAAGCCGATTTTGGAGTATCAGCTAAGAACACGAGGACAATTCAAAGAAGGGATTCCTTTATTGGCACACCTTATTGGTAGGTATTCATTTTTATGAGTTTACAGTGCTAGTCATGTCAGCCAAGCTCCTTCCCTCCTGTGTTTTAGATGGAACCCAGGGCCTTCTCACTGAGCTAGATCTGTGGCCGTTTTTTACTTTTTATTTCAAGAGAAGGTCTTGCTTAGTTGTCCATTTGTCCTGGCTGAACATGGAATCCTCCTGCTCAGCATCCAGAGTGCGGGGATTATAGGCATGTACCACCACACCGAACTAGCAGTTATTATTGCTGATTACTTTTGTTCGTATACTTTCATTATGTTTTCTGTGGAGTTTGCAGCAACTGGGTTTTTAACCATCTTTGAATTCTCTGTCTTCGCAGGATGGCTCCTGAAGTAGTCATGTGTGAGACATCAAAGGACAGACCATACGACTACAAAGCTGATGTTTGGTCCCTAGGCATCACTTTGATAGAAATGGCTGAGATAGAACCACCTCATCACGAGTTAAATCCAATGCGAGTGCTGCTAAAAATAGCAAAATCTGAGCCCCCCACGTTGGCCCAGCCATCAAAATGGTAAACTATTCTAAACTTTTTTTTTAAGAAACAGAACTACTGTTTCATTCTAATTTTCAAGGGTATTTGATTTTGGGTGTGTGGGTTAAGGACTACGTGAATTAGTAAACTGATTTGGGGTATGTTTTCAAGATTTAAGGACTATATTAAGAGTTATGACTAACTTTTCCATGTCTTTGAAGATATAAATTGAATTCTGCATGAAAAATATTTTTTGTAGTATGTGATAGCAAGGCATGTATGTAGTTCATACATGTTTGTGGAGTTTAGTATAATCAGAATTTTTGTGATTTTTGGCATGTTTTTATGGTTATATTTCAGTGACTGTGTATGTCCTTGCTTACACTATGTCTATTACATATTTTATAAAACCTTCATAGAGTTTTTTTTTCCAAATTGTAGAGTAACACATCTTTATTTAGAAACAGAGGATAGAGGGGTAAAAGCTCCCACTATCTGGGAGGAGATCTCGAGGGAGTTGTCCTTAGAATAAGTTTTATAAAATCATACTCTACTAACTGCAGTTTTATTACGTTAATAGTATTTGTCTTAGTTACTTTTTTGTCACTGTGACTCAATACCTGACATGCACAGATCAGGGGAGGAAAAGTTTATTTTAGTTCACAGCTTCAGAAGGCCACAGTCCATTCATAGGTAGCCAACAACAATGGAAGCACTTGCGAAGGCTGAAGTGGAGGCAGCTCCTCTTGACATTGTAAATAGGAAGCCAAGTCAAGCCATGTCAATTCAAGTCCCAGTCTGAGAGGAAGGGTGTAATTTACATTTTTCCTTCCAGGTCCCATCTCAAGTGAGCTGCCCCTCAGAGTTCTGCCCATTCCCGGTTTAAGCCCCAACCACATGCCTGTAGTCCACTGCATACCTGTAATCATCCCCACCAGACCAGGCTCCAATCTCCTAGTAGCACATAGCTCCATAGAAAATCCGGAATATCCACATACATGAGACTTTTGGGGGACATTCCAGATCCAAACCACAATTGTGTTACATAGTGAAAGTTAAAGATAATTTATCAGAGGATTTTTATTTTAATAACAAGATAGTAAAATAAAATGCCATTGCTAAAATTTTATTTTGAAGGTCTTCAAATTTTAAGGACTTTCTAAAGAAATGCTTGGAAAAGAATGTGGATGCCAGGTGGACTACATCTCAACTATTACAGGTAAAATAGGGATGGTACTACAACAGCAAGTCCTATTGTTTTAACATCTCTTTATATGAATAAAGATTCATTTATTTTATTCCCTTCACAGTTGAGTTTCTCTGGAAAGTCAAAAATACATGATATAGTAGTTAACAGTTGCTTTACAAGTATGTCCTGCTGTTACTAACAGAAATTCAATATTTAAGTCATTCTTTTTGTACTTTTTAAACTTAGTTTAATTACGTTTCTTTCACGTTGTTAGTTATTTTCATTATTTCCCTCTAATTACTAGAAAGCAGGCACCTTGTGGGCAATGGCAATGACCTAGGTAATTTTTTAAATGTCTCTTACAGTGAGAGTGTTGTAAATCTTACTGATTTAAAAATGATGTTAAAGTGACTATAACTTTAATTTTGGCTTATCACAGAGCTTGTTTTTAATATTTGAAATGAAATTTGTCAAATACTATTTATAGGTAGGCAGAAACACAAAATTTGGGGGCACTTTTTGTATTAGGATGAGATATTGCACCACCTCCTGCATTCTACTGTTTTAGCTTGACCTGTTTGTTTATTTAGCAGATGGGGAGAAAGCTGGAAAAAAAAATTTTCTTGATGTGTTTAATAAGTATAATCCTACAAAGGCCACTTTCTAGTATTATTTTACTATTCCTACATTTGAAAGCCTTATGACAGGCGCTGTTAAATGTTGATTATAGAAAAATAAGTAAAATATCTTTTTATTCTCAAGAATATTAATGTTCTCTCAAACAAACAAACTAATGAAAAATAACACCATAGGCATTTGTAGACACTTTTAACAGAACTCTAAAGCTAAACTGATGCTTGATAGGATATTATCTTTTAATACGTTGACTTAAAACTTGTCTTAAATTTCAATTGAAAGTTTTATGATAAAAATTTCAAACATACAGAAGAATACATGTGCCTAATATAAGATATCACAGGTTCTATTATTTTAGACAAATTTGGTTCAGAGTCTTAGGGATAAAGCATAGATCCAGTTGTGTGCAGCCCTTACTTTTGCTCAGTCCTCCTCCTCTGCCCTTTTCTCCCAGATATAATATCTTTTGAAGTTGCTTGTGTTTTTGCTACTTATAGTTCATATTTTTACCACATAATGACATGTGAAATGTGTTTGAAAATTACTTTGGAAGCAGGTATTTTGGTTGGTCCTGAGCATTCTGTTTTGAACTATCAACAGCATCCCTTTGTTACTGTTGATTCCAATAAACCAATCCGAGAATTGATTGCAGAGGCAAAGGCTGAGGTAACCGAAGAAGTTGAAGATGGCAAGGAAGATGATGATGAGGAGGAAACAGAAAGTTCTCTGGTCAGTACTTAGGAAAGAAATTTCATTTAGTAACTTTTTAAAGTAGAGTTACAAGATGTATCACATAACTAAAAGAGTAATTGATGGGTGATAGTAGAAAACCTTTAATTTTGAAGGTGAAATAGATAACAAGGTTGCTCCTTGCTGCCAATTTCGTGTTTTGTTGAAATGATTATTTAATATTTATTAAATAAGTATCAATTTTAAATTTTATAACCTCACCTTACATTGAATACAGTTAATAAATCATTATTATGTATATAACTATTATTTTGGTCACTGTCTTGAGGTCATTTTTTAACACTAAATATGTACAAAATCTTTTTTAGCCTATACCTGCAAGTAAGCGTGCCTCCTCTGACCTTAGTATTGCTAGCTCTGAAGAAGATAAACTTTCACAGAATTGTATTTTGGAATCTGTATCAGAAAAAACTGAACACAATTCTTCTGGAGATAAAATTAGCAACAAAATTCTTAATGAAAAACCCGTTACTGATGAACCTGAGAAGGCGATGGAGGGCACTGATGAGCATGTGAATGATGCTCACAGTACGGCTGAGCTCCAGGATAGAACTCTAACCCAGGAGAATGGGAGAGAGGAAAAGAGACCCAAACTTGACAATCTACCTGAGACAGAAGACCAAGGAATGGTGGACATTAATTCAGTCAGTGACAGAAAAGAGAATAATATGATGGTAACTGTAGAAACAAATATTAAACACAGTTTGAAACCTGAGGAAGAAAGGGATCAGGAAAAGCAACAGATACTTGAGAATGAACTGGTAAAATCTGGAGAAGTCAAAGATGCTACTGTTTCAGAAATGGGTATAGTTTCTCAAGAGACTGGAGAAAAAGAGACGGATAGTCAGATAATTGATAATGAAGTTGTATTTACAAAAGAAGACACACAAGAGAAGTTAGGAGATGACAGAACTCAGAAAGATCTGATCAACGATACAAGTGGTGTAGTAGTAGGAGCAAATGAGGCAATAGATGTTTCTCAGAAGGCAGTTGAAAATAATGCTGAGGGTGCTCGGAGTAATGATGGGAAACAAGAAGTTTCTGTACCCCAGAAATTAAATAAGGCCGCAGAAGGCCCTGTTGATAGTGATAGTGAGGAAATTCTTCCTACTAAAGATGTAGTTGAGATTAAAGAAATAGATCCGAACTCTGTAGAAAATAAACATGAGGAACAGTTGATTAACACTTCAGAGAACACATTAGAGAGCAGAGAGGAACCAAGGACAAAAGAAGTTGAAGTTATTGAGGCAAGTAGCACTGAAGAAATCGATGTTAGAAGTGCAGATATCCATACAGATAAACAGACTTCTGGAAATAAGACTTGGGATGCTCAAGGAGCCACTGCTCCGATACCTACAGAAAACAGTGAAATCTCACATGAAGTGTCAATTAAAACAGAACCTCCAGCTCCTGCAGCTGCACAGCCCAGTGAACCTCGGCCCGTTCCAGTACCCAGTATTAATATCAACTCTGAAGAAGGAGAAAATAAAGGAGAAACAGGTGCTTTGTTAAAAACTGAAACCATACTCTTGCCAGAATCTGAGAATCAAAAGGAAAATGACACTGATTCAGGCACTGGTTCCACTGCTGATAACAGCAGCATTGACTTGAACTTATCCATTTCAAGCTTCCTAAGTAAAACTAAAGACAGTGGATCAATATCTTTACAAGTAAGTATACACGGGTCCTTGTTTGTTTTTTTTTACTTGTCATTTTGGCAATTTAGAGTTTATAGACTGACTTACAAATAAAACTATTAAATCAGTGTAGTATTAACCCTTTTAATTCTTTTCAGGTACTAAGGCAGTCAGTGAAAAAGAACCAAGGAGAGAGATTCTGAATGCAATCCTTAATCTTTGGATTCAAATTTAGAATCTGTTTATTTTTACAGACCTGATATAAATAGTACAATATAGTTGCTTGTCTGTATGTCTGTATGTGTATTTACCAAGGATCACGAATATATGAAAGAACTGAGAAATTGAAAAAGAAAGATCTCTCCTTAAGCATGTTTAGGATGTAAGCAATCATGGTTTACTCATGGCTCATCCCCATGATCAGTTTTGTTTCCTTATAGCCGCTGCTTCTCTCATAAGGAATGTCAGAGGGAAAATAACCAAAAACTGCAATGCAGAACACTTGTTATTTCAGCATAATTCTCAAATCTTAATGTGCTAAGGAGTTACCAAGGGAAGCTATGCAGAAGCTTGTTGTGGGTCCTGGGAATTAGTATTTGTTAAAAAAGATCTTGTGGAATTGCGATATGGGTGGGCTACGGACAAGCCTTTGGAGTATTGACTACTTCTTACTAT
>PVKB01000571.1:618567-647276 GCA_004027205.1 Ctenodactylus gundi
TTTTTTTTTTTTTTTTTTTTTTTTTTTTTTTTTTTTTTTTTTTTTTTTTTTTTTTTTGGAGACAAGGTTTTGCTGTGTAGCCCAGGCTGGCCCTGGACTCAACAGCAGTCCTCCCAAGTGCTGGGATTACAGACATGTGCCACCATACTCAGCTTTATGTGGTGCTGGGGAATCAAATTCAGGGCCTTGTGCTTGCTAGGTAAGCTCTTTAAGCACTGCGCCATTCCTCCAAGCTCAAATAACCTCAGGTAAATATTTCTGTGAGAATTAAAGAGACATTAATTGTAGATACCTTAGTAGGAACTGAAGAAATGTGAAATTTGGAGGTTAAGGGAAGGAGATCTGTTTGTTGGAGCATGCTGAGTTAGATTTTAGAGCAAGTCTGAGAAGGTAACCCAAAGTCCACGGCTTAGGGAGAGTAACAGGAAGATCCTAGGTACTGGTTGTTGCAGAAGTACAGTCAGAACGTAAAAGTGGCAGACTATTTAAAATTCTAATGCTTTTCAAGTTTTGTTGTTTTGACCTTCTACTTTTGCTCCATTTTCTGATCTCTTTCTTTTTATTGAAACCAAGTAATTACCGGCTCACTACATCAGTGTAGTATTAACCCTATATGTTTTTATAAAATAAATAGATTCTAAATTGAATCCAAATATTAAGGATTACATCCAGAATCTCTTTCCTTGGTTCTTTTTCATTGACTGCCTTATTGCTTGAAAAGGATTAAAAGGATTAATACTATACTGATTTAATAGTCTTATTTGTAAGTAACTTATAAAACTGAAAGTGTTATATTTCCGTTATTGCTTTCATAGGAGCACTGTCTAGCAACTCTGAAATATTACATCCAGCTGTGGCCTGAGATGGAGGAATACTCTTAATATTATTGTGAAGGATTAAATAGATTTTGATTCTCTGAGAGCCCTGAGAGACTTTTTTCCTTTTTTTTTTTTTTTTTTTGGGAAGCACCAGAGTCCAGTGAGGCATTTTATTTGTATATATGTCTTACATCTCTAGAACAAGAAGCCCAGGATTTTCCCTCCTGTGTGTTTTCATCTTCCTTCCTTATGGTTCATGATACCAGCTGAGGCCAATAGAGTGAAACCAGACTAACGAGATGGGAGCATATTATTCTGCCATTTTTCTAGATCTTTCAGCTGTATATAAAACCTGGGCCTGATCACTCCACCTGCTTGTGAAATTTCCAAAATTTTTCTAGCTCGGTGATCATCGATGATTTCAAATTCTCCAGTGTAACCGTGTGTTATCATCACATTAGAAGCTGGACAATGACTTTGGAGCACGGCCTAGTGAAGACCTGGAGGTTGCCTCTCTTATTGGCATTGTTGATGCTCTTGAGGGCATCAGTGAGGACATTCGTGTGCGCCATTGTGATGGCACGGAAGGATGGCAGAAAGAGTGACTTTTTTTCTTAAAATATATTTGCTTGCATTTAGACCCATCACTTTAAGTTTTTTTTTTTTTGAATGAGCATCAGTAATTGTTTTGTCAGTGAGAAAGCAGAAGTATCTGAAAACTCACAAAAGTGAAAAATGAAGAAAAAATAATTGATGTATAAAAGTTATACTAGGACTGGAAGAATGACACAGCAGTTAAAGTGTTTGCCTTGCAAGCACAAGGCCCTGAGTTCAGTTCCCCAGCACCACAGAAAGTTGAATGTGGTGGTGTATGCCTTTAATCCCAGCACTTGGGAAGCTGAAGCAGGCAGATTGTCCTGAGTTCAAGGCCAGCCTAAGCAATACCAGTGTGTTCAGGACCAGCCTGGGCTACAGAGTGAGACTTTCTCTCAAAAAAAGAAAAGGATTACATATATACTATCAAAATGCCTTTCACTTTTTAAAAGATTTGTTTTCATCTGTAAAGTCAATTCACTTGATAAGTCAGATGTGGTTTTAAGGTACTATAACTGGTTTCACAGAAGAATCTTCTTGCTTTATATTCATACTTGGTAGTATTTGTGGCTTTTTAGCTGTTTTTAAAGAAAATATATTTTACCTCTAGCATTCTGTACTCAGAGCCTAACTTAAATAAAATCTCACCCAGGAAACAAGAAGACAAAAGAAAACATTAAAGAAAACACGCAAATTTATTGTTGATGGTGTAGAAGTGAGTGTTACAACATCAAAGATAATTACAGATAGTGATTCCAAATCTGAGGAGTTGAGGTTTCTCAGGTGAGTAGAAAAAGAAGGGAATTAAAACTGATTTGTGGCTTCTTTTATGTTTCTTTAGTCTGAACAATAGAGAAACAAGTAAATTCTTGGTTAAGCTTTTGGGTTTTTCTTTTATTACTTTGTATTTAAATTTTTTTTTTGCATTTTATTTGAATATAAATACACTCCAGATTCATTTACTTGTTAATTACATACAACTTGGGGAATTTGTGCACTTAGATATCACTTTTAAACTTTTTTCCCCTTCCTCCTTTTGCCATCCTTTTCTTCCCTGTCCCACACTCAGTGTCTCTTCCCTTATCCAAGCAGTCTGTCCTCCTGCTTTCCTACCTGTTGTCTTAACATTAATTAAGGTCATCTTATATATGTATTTTTGGCAGTCCTTTATAAGCGATGCCGTGTAATACTGAATCTTTTGTTTGATCCATTTCACTGAGCATTGTTGACTCAAGGTGTCCCCCTTTTCTTACAGATGTATTCTGTCTATCTTTATGGCAGTGTAATATTCCTCTCTCTCCCTCTCTCTCTCTTTCTCTCTCTCGCTATACACAAACACACACCATTTTATTTGTTCATGTATCTGTTGATGGGCATGTAGTTTGGTCATATCCTAGAGACACATGCATACCTAAGTTTATGGTAACACAACTCAGATAGCTACATGGTGAAAAAATGTTTTTTTTTCACTCTTTAAATAAAAAGTATATCAGAGGTGCAATTTTTGTAGCTTCCTCTTTGCCATTATTTTTATCAGACGTCAGGAACTTCGAGAATTAAGATTTCTTCAAAAAGAAGAGCAAAGAGCACAGCAACAACTTAATGGCAAACTGCAGCAACAGCGAGAACAAATTTTCCGGCGCTTTGAGCAAGAAATGATGGTAAAGTCTTCATACTTTTTCCCCTCTGGCTTCTACAGTTAAGCATCCTCATCTCTGTTCATTGCTACTAAAGAAAGCAGTGTTAACTAGTTAAGGGCAATTATTACTGAGTCTTTCAGTTCTTATGTCTAAAATTAGAAAAGAAATTTGTTATTTGATACAAAATTTCATAACATACATTGATGATTATGTACTTAAATGTAGGTTAAAAAAGGAAAAGAGATGGGCTGGAAGAATGGCACAATGGTTAAAGTGCTTGCTTTGCAAGCACAAAGCCCTGAGTTTGATTCCCCAGCACCACATAAAGCTGTATATGGTGGCACATGCCTGTAATCCCAGTATTTGGAAGGCTGAAGCAGGAGGATTGCCGTGAGTCCAAGGCTACCCTGGATTCCATAGTGAGTTTAGGACCAGATTGGGCTACAGGGTGAGGCTCCATATCAAAAAAAAAAAAAACAAAAAAAAAACCCAAAACAAAAAACCAAACCAAAACAACAAAAAAAACGGAGAGAGAGAGAGAGAGAGAGAGAGAGAGAGAGAGAGAGAGGGGAGAGAGATTTGAACTACCATTTTATTTATTTATTTATTTATTTGTTTATTGTTGGTACTGAGTAGAAAGAAAGAGATCTGAAATTCCATTTGTTTATCGATTGATTGTTGGTACTGTGTAGTGAGTCCAGGGCCACTCACTGAGCTACACCCCAGCACATTTTTTGGTTCTGATTTTGAGAGTCTTACTAGTTGGCTAGGTTGGGCTCAAACTTGTGATCCTCTTGCCATAGCCTCCCACAGTGCTAGGATTACAGGTCTGTACCACTAGGCTCATCTAGTATTTAGGTTTTAAATATAGTCCTACTATGGTCTTATAATTTTAAGTACTGAGGATTTTTTAAGAAACAAAAGTATAGCATTGTTAATTGCATGTATTAGACCATAAGTGAAAATTTCTAAGAAAATAGTGAGAATTTTTCCATTGAGTATTTTTACAGTATTTCTGGTCTCTTTTTTCCTCAAACTGAATGAGAACTTCTTTCCCTCAAATTTTTTACTTTTCAGTTTCTTTTAAAAAGAAAACATTTTAGTTTAGCTTGGTGGCACAGACCTATAATCCCAGCACTTGGGGAGCAAATTTAAGGATTGCAAAATCAAGCCTACCCTAGAAATATAATGACTTAATGAGACTCTTTTTTCAAAATTAAAACCAAAAACAATGGACTAACAGTGTAGCACAGTGCAAAGGCCTTGGGTTCTATCCCTAGTCAGTACCATGAAAAAAACCAAACAAAACAAAGCATTTTTACAAATACTTAACTGTTTGCATATCCAGAATTGCGTTATTACTCAAATCTGTGTGAGTAGAAGTCATGTTGAAAGAGTGGATTTGTAATTCTGAAAGGTTTGTTTTAATACAGTAAGATATTTAAGAATCTTTACGGAGAGTAAATCTTAAATAACAATGTTACATTATTAAAATGACTCCACACAAGCCCTTTGATTTATCAGAAAATATAATTGAATGAATACTGACATTTTTCTAATTTCAGTAATTCATAGCAACTGGGTGTTCTTCTTGATTGTCTAGAATTTTTAAAAACATTACTACTTATGTAAACAAAGTAAAATATTTTTCATGTTAGGTAAAATGCTGCTTAGTTTTTTGAACAATTTTTTCCCTATTTTATTGATATGTGTAAGTGCAAAACATAAAGTTTACATTGATCTTGAGTGTTTTGTGCACATAAATATTGTGGCAGTGTTACAAATCCTTACCTTCTCTCTTTTCGACCTTCCCCCTCTCCAGTTCCCATTATTTCCCACATTAAGTTCTATGAAATAATTGTGATCTGGGTTTCTCATAAACCATTTGATATTTCACCTTCTGCTCTGACTCACTTCACTGATCATGATGGTGTCAAGTTGCCTCCATTTACCTACAAAAGCCTCCAATCTGTCTGTCTTTATAGATGAGTAGTATTCCATTGTGTATAAATACCACAATTTGTATATCCATTGGTCTGTTGATGGGTATTTTGGTGTCTTCCACATTTTAGCTATTGTTAGTTGTGCTGCTATGAACACGGGTATACATATATCTCTGTTATGTATTGTTCTGAATTCTTTTGGGAAAATTCTCAGAAAAAATATTGCTGGATCGAATGGGGTATTTATTTCCAATCTTTTGGAAGTCTTCCATACTGCTTTCCGTTGTGGTTGTACGAGTTTATATTCCCACCAGCAGTGCAGGAGGGAGTATTCCCTTTTCCCCGCAGCCTCACCAGCCCTGATTGCTGTTTGTGTTCTTGATACATGCCAATCTCTCTGGAGTTAGATGGTATCTTAGTGATGTTCTGATTTGCATTTCTCTTATGGCTAAGGAGGTTGAACATCTTTTCATGTACTTATTATTGGCCATTTGAATTTCTTCATCTGAGAACTGCCAATTCATTTCTTTTGCCTGATTTTGAGAAAACTTTGAAAACATAATTTAGTACATCTGATTTGTTCAGTGCTGCAAAGGTTATATCACATCATTAAATTTAAATACTACTTATATGCTCCTAGTAAGCATCTTTATAATAATGAGTTGATATGGTTGATGGAAAAGTTAAATGATCTTAACCTTTTATAGGGTAAAAAGCGACAATATGACCAGGAAATTGAGAATTTGGAAAAGCAGCAGAAACAGACCATTGAACGACTAGAACAGGAACACACAAATCGCCTGCGAGATGAAGCCAAACGCATTAAAGGAGAACAAGAGAAAGAGCTCTCCAAATTTCAGAATATGCTAAAGAATCGAAAGAAGGAGGTAAGTGTAACTACTGTTAATAATTATTAAAGCTATGTTTTAAAATGTAAATTTAAGACTATCAAAGGAGTAGGAACAATACCTTATAGTTAAGTAGCATTCATTCTTTCATTAATTATCTTCCCAGCATTTATACAGGTTGTTATCCCAATTTTACTGCTAAGAAAACTTGAGTGAAGAAGTTTTGGGCTAGGTCTGGTAGCATCAGTCTTTAATTATAGCATTCTAGGAGGCTGAGGCAGGAGGATCCCAAGTTCAAGCCCAGCCTGGGTAACTTAGCAACTGTGTGACAACTTGTCTCAAGATAAAAATAAAAATGGGCTGAGGGTGTAGCTTAGTGTGAAGGCTCAGAGCTCAGTCCTCAGAATTGAAGACAAGAAGAGAAAGCTGTAAGTGCTAGCTTCATTTGCGTAAACTAACACTAAATGTCTAGCTAACTAAACCCTAAAGCAAGTCTTCAAGTTAAGTCTAGTCCATATTTCCAGTCTACCATTCCTCTTTTATTAATGTAACATTTAAGGCCTTGTATAGAAATTTTATTTCAAGAAATTATGCTTAGCTCATGTTGGTCAGTGATAACAGTAAACCATTTTCATATATCTTAATCATTTGTTATCCTTACCCCATAATTTTAGCACATTGATTTGATTAGCTTTATTGATTTCTTGGACATTGTGCCCACCAGAAACTTCAGTGACTTTAAGTTTAAAATATCTCTAAGATTATCATAATGAATGGTACTTTGAAGGATTTAAAGTAGAAAATATCTTTAAGGTCACTTGATTAGAATGAGTTTTTCATTTTTCCTAAAATGCTTCCTAACTGTTCCAGAGTGTATTGATAGTGTTACCTGCTATAAAAAGGTTGTCATTGATTCATACAGAATTTCCATGTATTATTGTGTCTTTTTGTCCCCAAATTAAAACTGAGAACGTGAAGCAAGCCTACAGAGATAATTTTGTGATTTACCCTGCATGCTTAATATAGGAGAATGATTTCAATTTTTCATGTCATAATATATTATAGTGATTATAAATAATTCTATTAGTATTTGAGCAGAAAGTACAGATAATGCCTATATACTTCCTGTCTTCACACCTGCATAACCTCCCCCATATACTGCTAAATCTTGAGGGTGTACTTTAAATAGGATAGAGTTAAATATTGATAAATATAGTGTAAGATTTCTTTAGGCAAAGATGAGTAAAATATGTTATAGTATTATTTGATGTGGCTACCATTTCTGAAAATTACCATTTATAATGTTTATTGTACAGCACTATTTGATTCAGCTGCATGGGGATATGTGTTAATTTTCTTAAACCCATGGATCATTTTTATTGAGATATTATCCTTTGTACCAGATTAAGAGATTTTTTTTACAGATAAGTATTTGACTTAATTGTAAATAAATAGGTCTGTAGTTACTATTTAATGTGGTTACTATTATAGGTCTGTTACTATTTTGAAATAGGTATGTCTGAGGTCATGAAATACATATTTTAATTAATTATATTATGTATTTTTCTTTATTGCTAAACTTCTTGCATTTGGGGAGGCTCTTTCTTTATTGGTGATTTGGTTTCATGAGGGACCACTGATGGGGGGTTTCATGCAGGATCACTATGTTAAATCAGAATCAGTCATTCTGTCCATCAATGGCATGTGGTGATTTGGAATCTGGTTTCTTTTGGTTCTTCTACCTGTAAATACATGATTGTTTTTCATAATTGAAAAATAGATCTATTGGTAGATAGAATTTACATGTAGGATTTTGAAATGATTAAAAGAAGAAACTCTAAAACATATTTCACTTTATAATATACTGCATCTGGTATAATAAATTATCGTTTACTAAACTTAAAGAGTGCTTGTATTACTGATTTTAAATTTAACAAGCATGGCTTAAATTGTCAGCAAAGGAGAATGTTATTCTAATGCTACAAAAAATCATAGATACGTGTAGTTTTAATCACACCATGAAGAAAATGGTGTGTTTTTAGGAAGACACTTCAGTCTTCATTTGTTTCTCCTTTGCATATTCTGTGACTTGCTTTTCCTTTTTTTTTTTCAGCCTCATTAAGTGAATTTCATTTCAAATTATTTCTTTGGTATGACCAGGCCAGTTATAAAGGTTTATACTTTATAAATGGCATTAGCTTTTCTTATGTTCATTTTTTAAAGTTATAGATATATTAATTTTATGATCTTTCAAGGTCAGTTGAGTTTATTATCTTTAGTTCCACATGAGTATTACAAGTAACCCTTCATTGATTATATTTGGATCTTTAACAGAAAATAGAGAAATAAGAGAAAAAATATAGGGTTAATTAAGCAACTAATTAACCTTTATTGCTGCAGTGTCCCTGTCTTCACTGAAGTTAAGCATGCTCTATCTGTCCTTTTACTCTTTCTCACTAATCCAACACGCTAATGCATGTCAGAAGGAGCTTTTTTTAAACAGCTTTAATATTTGCTTGTAGCTTATCTGCTCACATTAAGTGCTTGCTATAGAGAAAGTATTATTTCCCCACTTCCTGCATGCTTATACACTGTAGGTTATAAATGAAGTGGAGAAAGCACCCAAAGAGCTGAGAAAAGAGCTCATGAAACGCAGGAAAGAGGAGTTTGCACAAAGCCAGCATGCTCAGGTAACAGCAGCAGCTTAATGCTACTAAAAGCAGAAAGCATTTACTCACAGCTCAGTAAACCATGGTTGAAGGCTAGATTTTAATTGTCATTGTTATGTTATGAATGTCTCCTCGTCTATAAATTCCTAGGACCATCTTTTTGTAGTGTTAAATTCACAATATTAGTGACATTTAAATTGTTAATATGAAAATGAATGGAATGTTCACAAGTTGGTTCCAGATGAAGGAAACAAAATGTTAATGTTAAATCCACTGTTACTTGATTTTAATCATGACAGAAGCTTATGTTTTAAGTAACAATGGCAGTGTTTTATAAAAGACTTTTGGGATAGAAAACAGGGTAAGTATATAAATGTTTTGCTTAGTAGAACAATGCCTACTAGAAGGCCATTGTTTCTCTGAATTTTAAAACTACAAGATAAGTGGTAAATGGTAATGTTGAATGGGAGAGCAAGTATTTACTTTTAATCTCGACAATATAAGTAACTTAAAGATCAGATTTTAAACGTTAGGTGTGGTAATTTTCTTTGTGATCTGGAAGCCGACAGTTAAATAGGTAGATGGTCTCTGCCTGGATGGAATTCAGTAAAGAAGCCAGACTGTAGGTCGTGATAAAAGTGTCATACTGTGGTTGACTTCTTTACAGAAGTAGGTAAGTTAGTATTCTAATAGATTTTCCTGCGATTATTTCATTTAGCTTTACAAGATATTTCATACAAAGAAAGATAAATCTTGGGACTGGAGGAAAGGCTCAGAGCTTAAAATGAAGTCAAGTGCTAAGTACCTGAGTTCGATTCCCCAGCACCCCATTAGCCGAGCGTGGTGGTGTGCGCCTGTAATCCCAGCATTCGGAAGGCTGAGACAGGAGGATTGCTGCGAGTCCAAGGCCAACTTGGGCTCCATAGTGAGTTCAGGACCAGCCTGGATTACAGAGTGAGACCCTGTCTCAAAAATAAATAATAAATAAATCTTTTAGTTAAGTTTGCATTCAGCCTGAAGGCAAAGAAGTAAGCTCAATTTTTAGTTACAAATGTCAATGAAAGGAAGAAAAGATACAGGCTGTGTATTAATTATTGCTTTGAATTGTCCTTTTAATAGTTTTATGTGATTTTAAAAGTAATTAGAAACAAAAACCATGAGGGCCCATGACACAGATTGCCATGTTTGGTTTTGTTTTGGCCTAGTAGTGATATGACTATGATTTATTTGTCTCTGTCATTTTAAACAAGAGAAAATGTTAGGAAAAAATAAGGAAAATACATTTTCCGAATTTAAAATTTTAGTAAAGGTAGTTCATATGAATTGAATAAAATTAGTTTGCTCTTTTGTTTTGTTTTGTTTACTATGACTTACTGTTATGTGAGCCCGTGAAACATTTTTGTCCCAGCCTGACAGGGGATTGCTAGTTTAAGGTGAGGCTAACAGATACAGCATTTGAACCGGGCATATGTCAACTGCTGTTCTAAAAGGTTTGTATGTTTGAAGTCAGTCACAACATGCAGCCTTAGTTTAGAGGTGAGAAAACCAAGCACGGAGGTTAGTGACTCTCTGAAGGTCACTCATCTGGTTAGTGATAAAGTTAGGATTCTAATCCAGACAAGTTAAGCTCTACTTTTTTTTTGAGACTGGGTCTCACTGTGTATCCCAGGCGAGTCCTGAACTCACTGTGTAGTCTAGGCTAGCCTTGGATTCACAGCAGTCGTCCTGCCTTAGCCTCGCAGGTGCTGGGATTATGGCCATGTGCCAGCGCACCTGATTTGTGTGGTGTTGGGAGAATTGCACTCAGGGCCTTGTGCTTGCTAGACAGGCCCTTTAAGCACTGTGCGATTCCTCCAGCCCCAAGCTCTACATTTCATATGCTGAACCACTATACACCATGCTTCTTGACATATTTAAGGTAGCTACTCTGTGCCTCCACATTTGGTCCCCTTGTATTTGACCATTTTCTTGTTAACAAAGTGAAGAGGATGTCTGCCAGCCTTGCTTCTACTTTTGGTTAATTTAGATTTTAAACCAGATAACAAATGGCAATAAAATTTTGACTTATGAAAGGATATAAATTTATTTCAAAAGGTATTGTATCAAATTTTAGAGTGTTAGTTGAGAATTTCGTGTTGGATAAATTTTGCTTTAATAAGTGTTTGCTAGTAATTTTTTCAAATAATTTTAGGGACTAGCTTACATTTTTCAGCTAAAAGTAGTAGTAAATTCTTTCTATAAACTTAAGAATTTAGAATCCAAGCAAGGTGAAGACACAACCCAGAGTGGGAAAAGATACTCACTAGTAACACTTCAGACAAAAGATTAATATCTAGAATATACAAGGAACTGAAAAACATAAAATGCCCTAAAATAAATTATTCCATCAAGAAGTAGGCATCTGAAATGAAAAGAAACTTCTCAGAAGAAGTACAGATGGGTAACAAGCGTATTAAAAAATGTTCTTCATCATTGGCCATCAGAGAAATGCAAATAAGAACAATATTGAGGTTTCACCTCACTCCAGTTAGATACATCAAGAACTCAAAAACAGTTGTTGGTGAGGGTGTGGAATAAAGGAACTCTACTCCACTGCTGGAGGGAATGCACGCTGATATAACCATTAGGGAAGCAGTGTGGAGATGCCTTAGAAAGCTGAGAATGGCAATTCCATTCCAGCTACTGCCCTACTGTGCATATTCCCAAAGGAAATAAAGCCAACATACCAGAAAGACACACGCATATCCTTGTTTACAGCAGCACAATTCCTAACAGCCAAATCCTGGAAACAACCTAACTGCCCATCCATACAGGAATGGTTAAAGAAGATGGGGTACCTATACACAATGGAATACTGTGCAGCCATAAAGAAAGACAGATAGGAAGCATTTGAATGAAAATGGGGCCACCTAGAGTCAATAATGCTCAGTGAAATGGACCAAGCACAAAAGAGTGACTATAGATGGGTGTCCTTCTTATGAAATGCACAAAAATAATGACATAAAAAGGCCCTAAACATGAGTGGCAGGGTAGAAAGAGAGGCAAAGGTCAGATAGGAAAGGGGTGAACCTCTGTAAAAGAGTTGGGCACAGACACTCACTAATTTCCCAGACCCCGTGGTTTTAATGTGTTACAGAATTTGGAATTTATGTATTTACAACAAAAATGTTAATTTTATGTCATGTGAATTTTTTACCCCCCCCCAAAAAAAAAAATTTAGAATCTAACATTTAAAAGTATACCTTTGGTGTAGTTATTAGAACTTGGTAACTCTAAAGAGTATTTAAATTTATTTTGAGAATTCTTAAATATTAGTTGTAGAGTTGAGGAGCTAGGATATATTTGCTACTTAGTCCAGTGGTTTTTAAAGTGTTCAGGGAGCTCTTCAGAAGACATGGATTATGGGTCTGTGACCTCTTGCTTCTACTTTAACTAAAGTAGCAGCAGCGTCACTTTTTATCTGTTTCATAAAGACATTTAGGGGTAGGTTTTTTTTGACCGAGCCCGCTCAGTCAGTCAACGAGAACATGAGAGGGGTAGTGCGGATTGAAGATTACCGGACTCTTGAAAGGGTCGCTGCAAAAGACGCTTTATTATCTACAGTCTTGCCTTTATATCCTACTTGCCTTCCCGCTAGTTAATAGTCACGTGTTTCCACACCTGATCCAAACTTCAAACGGTCAAAACAACATGTGACTTAAATTGAGTAAACAAGCAACACCTGGAAATTTCAAACGGTCAAAGCAACACGTGCAAATGGTCAGAACAACAAGTGACTTAAATTGAGTAAACGAGCAACACCTGGAATTTCACACTTCAAATGGTAAAGGAACTTGGCGGAGGTCTGCAGTGCTGAGGCTCTTGGGCTCTAAGGGCCCCAACTTTTTTTTTTTTTTTTTTTTTTTTTTCAGACAGGGTCTTGCTGTGGAGCCCAAGCTGGCCTTGGCCTCATGGCAATCCTCCTGTCTCAGCTTCCCAAGTGCTGGGATTAACAGGTGTGTGCCACCATGCCCAGCTTATGTGGTCCTGAGGAATTGAACTCGGGTACTTAGTGCTTGCTAGACAGCACTTTAACCTCTGAGCCACCTCTAGCCCCTGGGATAGGCTTTTAAAAGAGGGTTCTATTGAATTAAAAAACAATGATACCTAGAATTTTTGGAAACCACTGATGTTATTGGAGTCTTTAATTCTATACATGAGACAGGCTCCTTTGTTAATTGACTTGACCTATGCTTCAAGAAATTAAACGTTTATATTCCTGATATTTGTGCAAAGTCTTTCAAATATATTTTCACCTGGGAGGTGTACTGTATTCTTATCCACAGGGTGTTGCTCAGGTCATGATTCAGTCTTTTCAGTTGTCATCTTGTGCAGTCTTCAACGCTCAAATGCAGGATGTAAGTCCAAGTGCCTGTGGGAGGATGCCTTCTCGTGGTTACCTGCTTCTTCTTTGACTCACATGTGCCTTTTTATTGTTGATTTTATTTGCTAAAATCTAGAGTATTAATAGGTTACTATGTTAGTAGTGACGGTAATATTGATAGCTTGACATGAACTTTGGCGTGGTACAATGTTCTTCAAAGAGTTTTCACATCTGATTCTTATTGCTCCCATCCTAAATTAAAGATGGCATGCATCCATTTTTCAGATGTAGAAGTCAAGGCACCAAAGACTTAAATAATCTGCCCAAAGTCAAATAAATGATTCATGGTAGAGCTGAAACTAGAACACTTAGCAGAGTGTTCTTTTTTCTTCCTACCCAACCCAAAATTTTGATTTGAGAGATTTTTATCTTTTTAAAAAGAATAAAATATATTCCAGTAGTATTTTATAAGCTTTGCACATGTGAGAAATTGAATGCTGTGATAATATTTTTATCTTTGTGTGAAGTGACTTTTTGGTTGCTTATGCTTATGTTTTAATTTTGGATATGGTCAGAAAAGCCATGGTAAACATAGTGATCTTAGAACCATTTAACTCTAGTTTTCATTTATTCAAATTTTGTTGATGAATGATGAGTTGCAATTTCTGTTACTAGAGTTTTAAGAATCTGGAATTCTAGGCTGTATTCTTTCTCACAGTTTCCATAGGGAAGACTCGCTTATTTAACATGATAATTTTTGCTTGTGATGTGTGATAAGTTGGAGTAGAGAGAATACAGCTTTGATTTCAACCTCTCCTTTTCTCCCTCTCCTCAAATTAGATTTAAAAAATATACTAGCAGATGTTTCACTCTTACAGTCTGTTAAAAGAGTAAGAAAAACTAATTTTTTTCAATTGAGAGGGAAAAATTATGAGTTACGATCACTTTTCTGATCATTACCATTTTTGAGTAAATCTTGGGAGTTAAAGTGACCAAATTCTATGCAAATAGCCTCGTATATGACAGTCCTTTCTTATAGCTGTGTAGAGTCCAAATTTAGTTTTAACGTTTGTAGGTATTTTGTTAATATGATAAGATTCCTCAGCAGAACTTAAACTTGTACATTTAAAGGACACCATTTTAAAATTCATATGCCCCCCCCCCCTTTTAAAATGACCTTTGGCCTTACTAGTTTGAGGGTTTTTTTCTTTTTTTACTTGATATTTCTGGTGATTAAACCTATCTTTTTTTAAAGATGAATATAATTTTTGGAATCTTTTTGGAGTTAAAACTTCTTTCTAAAATTAATTTTTAATTGTAGATTCCATTAAGATATTGTACTTGGTTTTTGAAGTTAGAAAATATAATGAATAATCAATAATGCTAAAATTTCATTTTTTGAGGTAATATATTTGTGTGTAAGGACTTTTTTAGATCATTTTAACTGTAATATAAAAAATTCTTCATATCTCTGACTCTATTGTCCTTAGACCCTGCTTACTTATTCAGCTTTGAGGTGGCTGGGTTTTCTGTTAACGGTTAGGAACCACTTCCGTACATTGGTTTTAAGAGGCAGCCTTGGCTTCTACCTTTTGATTCTTATATTGCATTCTGGAGCATCACATCACAAGTTCTCTGTATGTAACTATTTTAGCCCTCTTTAAGTATTAGCTACTTCCAGACTCACTTCTCTGGTCCATTCATTCATTCTTTATTTTCTAAGACAGCATCTTGCTTGTAGTTCAGGCCACTCCTGAACTCACTATTTAGCCCAGGTTGACCTCAAACACATGGCAATCCTCCTGCCTCTGTCTCCAAAGTGCTGCGATTACAGGCACATGCCACCACTCCTGGCTTATGTGGTGCTGGGGAATCAAATCTAGGGCCTTCAGTTTGCTAGGCAAGCAGTGCTTGCACTGAGCTATGTCCCTAGCCCCCTGTCATTCATTCTTTATGAGGCTTGGTTTGAGTTTTCTGTGATTTACTACTGAACTTTAAAAAATATGATACTGACAGTAAGAGTGTTGGAACTTGGAGCCAACAGAGTGGAAGCTCCTCGAAGACAAAACTGCCTTTTATAACTTTTACTAACATTTTTCTTTTAGTTTGACATATTTACTGAACTCATTTTGTAGTTTTGCATTTGATTTCTTCAGTCTAAATGTAAGACCTATACATACTCCAATTAAGTTAGACCTATTGCTTCTGTTCCTATAATAGTTTCCTCCCAAATTATTTTTATCAGTATGTGTTTGTGATAACATAATAATTACATTCATCGTGAGGAATTGGTACATAAACTTCACATCTTGATTGTTTATTTTTTAAAAACCTTTTATGCAATCCAATGAAAATTCTTTTTTTTTTTTTTTGGAGACAGGGTCTTGCTCTGTGGTCCAGGCTGGTCCTGAATTCACTTCAGAGCCCAGGCCGGCCTTGGACTCACGGCAATCCTCCTGTCTCAGCCTCCCGAGTGCTGGGATTACAGGCGTGCGCCACCACGCCCAGCTTATGTGGTGCTGGAGAATCGAACTCGGGTACTTAGCGCTTGGCTTAGCGCTTGCTCAAGCGCTTTAACCGCTGAGCCATTCCTCCAGCCCCTCCAGTGAAAATTCTTTCCTGTATATTAGGGTTACAAATTATTAAATAAATTTACATGTGGAAATTTTATAAGTTAGGCAAACAATTTTTTTTATTATAAATAAGAAGCTTGAACAACTTTGTTGTAACTTTAAAGATAGGCCTGGATATTTTCATAACTATTTAATAAAAATCTAAAGGCCTATTCTAAATAGTTGAATTTAAGATTTTTTTCTTGACTGTGATAAAGCTATGAAGGTAACTGTTGTCAATAAGTAATTGCATTTGAAAGATATTTTTGCTTATTATTTTGAGACAGGGTCTCACTCTGTAGTCCATGCTGGTCCTGGGATAACTTTGTACCCAGCCTGGCATTGAATTCATGCCAGTTCTCCTGCCTCAGTCTCCTGATTGCTGAAATGATAGGCATACACCACCACTGTCAGCTAATCTTTTTGTAGTGCTGGGGAATTAAACACAGGGCCTTATGTGTGCTAGGCAATCATTGAGCTATACCCCAAGCCCAATAATTAAATTTTTAGGGCAATTCATTGGTCTTTGCTCTCTGCTGTCATATATTTGTACTCAAGCTAAAATATAGTTGGTGATGCAGATTAAACAACAGCATTTATGACTCCAGATTGCTTCAACACAATAGCCTGAACAGATCACCTCCACATACCATTGTACAGCAAGTATCTTGAGCAGCTTTGCTAGACCCTGGGCCACTGAGGACCAGGCCAGTAGTGATCTAGCTATTGACAGACTCTGTACAAAAAGGTGATTTATTGCCTCATTTCCCCATGGTTCTATTGATGTGAGTCGTAGCTGTGGTAGTGTCTATGGACTTGATCTACACTATACAGATTCTTTTATTATTAGACTGTTTTTGCCTTTGGAGTTTCTTGGAGTTCCTTCAGGTTTTAGTATCTGTGTCTATTTTTCATTCAGCTATCAATTTTGAAGGTCTTCTCAATGACCAGTATTCTGTTGGTTACCTCCTCCACTTTTTGGTCAATGAGGAACATATTACAGAACTGTCTATGGTCTATGGAGAAAATATTTGTGGGCCTGTATTGTATATTACAATCAATGTCTATGTTGACATCCACACTTTGAATAAAGATTTACATTTACATTACTGTGTAGGGTTAATAAAATACTGACAGAACCTTTCTGGCAGCCAGTTTAATGCTATAATTATTCTACTTTTAACATTAATAGGTGCAGTTTATACATTCAGTGTCTATCTGTCTAATTAAGCTGCTATTGATTTATTGGAATATTCTGTTAATTTCTGTATTAAATCACCATCACTGATATAACAGAGCTTTATATTGCTTACCTAGACTAATCCAAACCACTAGAAGTTACCTCCCTTTTTAGACTCCACTTACTATACCCTCTAACAATGTGACGGATATTTGTATGGATGTTTATACTCGATACCTACTAGCTGTACACTTATGCTAACCAGATATTGATATATATAGCCAATCCCCTCTTTAACTTTCTAAGTTTGATTGGTACTACTAATGGAAGTTTCTATATAGATTGTTCGTTGTCATATTAGAAGAGTTTGTTCATGGCACCACTAAATTATTGTTGATAATAGGGAGAACTCTGTCTTACTAATCTATTTCTAGCTAAATGCTCTCCCACTTTGCTCCCTTATTCATCTATATGACTGTGTGTTATTAGCTCTTAACAGTGCTATTATATGGATGATTGTAGTAGGTAAAGAGAAGACTAAGACTAAGGGCTAGCTTTGAGAGTGTAATAGAAATCAGGAAAGTATTTATAGGGTAGAAAAAAGCCTGACAGTTCCAACCTTAGTCATGGGATAGTTGATAAATGCTATAAGCATCACTCTAAAGCAATAGTAAAATGGATTGGGAAGAGTTACGGGTGGAATGAAGATAGCATATCTTTAGAATCTATAGAAAGGTTTCAGAAGGGAGTAAAGAGCTAGTCAAGAGAGGGAGAGATTCAGAAACAGGTAACAGGAGCAGAGGGAAGAAAAAGAAGGGAGAAGAGAAAAGAAGAGGGAAAAAAATCCACCTCCGTTGTAAAAAACAATACTTGAGTCCAAAAAGAAGTGGAAAAAATAACTAAAAATAAGGAAGAAGAAGAAAAAAACCCAAACCAAACCAATCCGAAGAAAGAAACGAAGAACCCCAAAACAGTTACCTCCCTGTGTTACTGGTACAGGAGGTCTCTATTTTCAAAGCCTTGGAACTTGTTGTCTAATGGGAATGATACCAGAGTTCATTCAGCCTGTGTGTTTGATGAACAAACTTTTCCCTGTCTATATACTAGCCAGGGTGATTCAGAGTTCAGTCAAACCAGAGGTCCAGGGGTGCTCCTGACTGTACGTGTGGGTACCCTGCTTTTGATGGGTCCCGGTGGTACCCAAGGGGTCCAAGTGCCCCACTTCTCTTTGGGCTAGCCAGCAGACACTGGCTGTGATTCCTGCTCTGACTTTAGCTGTTTAACTCCATGAGTTGGGGTTTTCAGTCTGCAAGGTCTAAGGCCTTACAGAGGGGGCCTTTGGTTCTGCACTGCAGCTGGCATGACTCAGCATTTTAGCCTACCTTGGCCAAGGGATTCTGTTGAGGTGCAAAGCTTCAAGCGGCACTGGAACTTGTTATGCCATTAACCTTGCTGTACTCACCAGCCAGTTTAGCGTACCTGCCATCCTGAGACTCCTGGCTTGTTCAGTGGCTCTTAGGCTCTCCTCTCCTTCTTTAAGAGCCTACAGTTGCTTTCTGGGGATCCTCAAGCCTGTCCTCTGCTCTTTTGGTCACCACTCAGGACCAACAGATCCTCTGTCTTTCTAGGTTAGTGTGTAGCAGAAGTTCCTTTACTAAATCTCTGTTTTCCAGCCTGATCTTGTAGAGCCACTGATGACATGACTCATCACTGTCGCCATCTTGAATGAATTAGCAAGTCCCAAACATGTTGGTCTAATTTTATGATCACTGGAATCTTGTTTATAGCCGTATATAACTCACTTTCCTAGTAGTTCTTGTTTACATTTCTCTAGCCTTGCATTATTTCTCACTAAATCCTCAAACTACTATTCTTTTTAGACACAGACCATAGATATGTAGACCAGGAATAATCTTCCCTGTTAGTACAGCCATGATAGTTCTTTTTTTTGTCTTTTATAGCTTAGAAAAATAGTTTTAAATTCTAATGTGTGTTTTATGTATTAGCTTTATGCGGTCTTTCTAAAATGTATTTCTTATTTTTTATTCTGGTCACATAGTAATGGAATGAATAACCAGTTTTAGAAGCTGTGAATTTGTTTTCGCAAAGCTGCTAGCATTTAGAGCACTATAATTATGAATAGGTTATAAACTTTCTGTGTGTTATTCTTAATTGTGAATTTTGAACATAAGGTGTTCTGATAATATTTTCCTTGAATTAAATTGGTTGCTTAATTTGTATTATATATATACTATGTAATTTTGGTAATTTAAAGATTTAGCTAATTTGTGAACTTGGTTTAGAAATTTTGTTAACCACTTGGGGGATGGAGTTTATTAGTAGAATGCTTGCCTAGCATGCATGGACCCCTGGATTTGATCCTCAGCACTGCAGAAAAAAAAAAAATCTATTAACTACAGTTATATAGTTACATATATGAATGTTTAGCGCAGTATATACTTATTAACTAATGGCTAATTTTGTCTAATAGGAACAAGATTTTGTTCAGAAGCAACAACAAGAATTAGATGGCTCTCTGAAAAAGATCATCCAACAGCAGAAGGCAGAGTTGGCCAATATTGAGAGGGAGTGCCTGAATAACAAGCAGCAGCTCATGAGAGGTATGTGAAATTTCATAGCATGTGTGTACATATAAAATGGTATTTCACAAGCATTACCAAGGAATACCTTGGAAATAATTTGAACACTTTCCTTTTCTGGGGTGGTAAAGGGAAAGATAAGGAAAGATATAGTAAGTAAGAAAAAAAATTTAAAAATTAAGAAGTAACTATAAGATACAGATTTTTTTTTTATGACAGTAGAAGTGACTTTAAACATATACTTGAAACAGGCTGGTGTGTAGTTCAGTGTCAGATCACATGCTTAGCATACTGGTTCAGTCTTCAGTACCACAGAACAAAAAAATAGCTAAAACTTGTTCTTAACCACATGATCCTAAAAGTTTATCTGAATAACTTTATACTTATATTTTATAATTACTAGTTATATTTAATGGTTGTATGTTAGAATAGGACTTTTAAGTAGTTATTTCCCCTCCAGGTTAGCTTTGCTTTTCTTTCTTTTTAAAATGACTAAATGGAACTTTGCTATTCATGGTAGGATATTCTTAGTTTTCAAGACAGTAAAATAAAATAGAATTTTGCAGTCAGTATTACCTTTATATTAATAACACTTTATATCTCAGAATGTCAGTGTGTATAAGTTAATGTATATTTAACACTATTACATAAATATTAAGGTGAAGAGCAAAATACATGAGTGTTAAGAGCCAGGTGACACTTTGAAAATTATTTTCTTCTAGCTCGAGAAGCTGCAATTTGGGAGCTTGAAGAACGACACTTACAAGAAAAACACCAGCTGCTCAAACAGCAACTTAAAGATCAGTATTTTATGCAAAGACATCAGCTGCTTAAGCGCCATGAGAAGGTTAATGAAAGGAAGATTTCCTCAATTTTTTTGTTCATTTTAAAGTTTATAAAGCTATTCAATTTTGAAGCTAATGTTTCTTAAAGAATGAGTTTTTAACTTTCTGTCTTTTATCTTTAAATTTCTGTGATAAAGTTTGGAATAATTAGTAGTTTCTTGGTCGTGACTACAAACTTCTACAAATTATCTGGAAGGTAGCTAATAATGATGCTTAGAGATTTCTATATTACAATCTTTATCTTGTATTTCAAAGGTGGCTATTTTGAATCCATGTTTGGTTCAGGTATTTCAAATACGTGGATTTCATATGTTTAGTGAAAGTTTATCAATATAAGATTCTTATTAATAGTTACTTTCCTTATAAATTATTTCTTGTGTAACATTTTGCTGATCACTGCCTAAAAAGGGCAAGAGTATTAGTAGGAAACAAGAAATGACATCTTTGAACACGGGTTGGTGTTGAGTATTAAATTACATCTACACTGTTGGATTCTGTTTTACACATTCTTAGGAAACAGAACAAATGCAGCGTTACAATCAGAGGCTTATTGAGGAACTGAAAAACAGACAGACCCAAGAAAGAGCGAGACTGCCCAAGATTCAGCGCAGTGAAGCTAAGACAAGAATGGCTATGTTTAAGAAAAGTTTGAGAATTAACTCAACAGCCACACCAGATCAGGACCGTGACAAAATTAAACAGGTAAATAAAAGTTTTAAGTTTTAAATTTTTGAGTGCAGCTTAGAAGGGGCATGTAACTGGGTTTGTAAACCTTTAGCACCACCTTGGCATTTGATGTTTGCACTTGTTGGCTGTGGCTAGATATGTGGCATGTGTCAACCAGTCTTCACTGCTTGGCGACCACAGAAGGCAAAATTTCTTCCTGTGCCTCAAAACAAATCTTGACCCCTAGGAGTGAGATGATTTGGTCAGTTCTTTGTCCAATTAATTGAACCCAGATCCTTCATATGGAGTTACATCCCCATCCCTTTCTTTTATTTTTTTATTTTGAAACAGATACTTGATGAGTTCCTAAGTTGCCCAGGTGGGCTTGAACCTGGAATCCTCTTGCCTCAGTTTCCTTAATTGTACCTCTAGCATATGTAGAAACTATATTGCTCATTAGCCATAACTATTCTTTGTCTTTTCTATAGTTTGCTGCACAGGAAGAAAAGAGGCAGAAAAATGAGAGAATGGCCCAGCATCAAAAACATGAAAATCAAATGAGGGATCTTCAGTTGCAGTGTGAAGCCAATGTTCGAGAACTGCATCAGTTGCAGGTTAGATGCTGAAGTGTGATAACAGCTCATAGATAGGCACTTGTGTCTGGTGTGCAGAAAATAGTAGCTAACCAAGTAAACTGCAAGCTGCTTAGGAAGAAACTGGGACTTAAAGTTTGTGTTTTCTTGTAGACCAAAGTGGTGATCAATTTAATATCATTAGGAACTTATCTATAGTTCATACAAAGACATGATCAACGTAAACATGAAGTTACATTGTAAACAGTGAAGTCCTCCAAAAGCAATTTCGAGTACATTATATTTGGCAAGATGATGTAAAGCTTTCAGAAAGATGAAATCAGTTTTGAATTTAATCAGATTCTGAATTTAAATTTTGTCTTTTAGAAGTTGATTTCTTTTAGATTTTTGAAAAAAGTGATAAATCCGTGGGAGTTTTTTTTTTTTCTCTTAAGAAATTTATATTAGATAAAGAGCTGTTTTTGGACCCTCCTAGAGTTGAGTAGCCTCTTTAGTATATAATCTAAATTTCAGAGTAATATAGACAATGTGGGTACTCTATACATTTGCTTGATTGTTTGTAGTAGTATAGTTCCTAATTTTACATCATTATGATACCAGTTGGTAAAAAGAAAAGCAAAGGCCTAGGTTAATTCCATTTAATTTTCTTTTTACACAGTACTTTAACAAATTAAGACCTAAACTTTAAAACTACTTATTTCGTAATTCTTGGCTTTTGCTTTATAGAACAAAATCTGAACTTTAGTAGTGGCTTGATGTTTGATGAGTATAACTATATTTGTGAAATATTGCTTAGTTGATCTGCAACTATTTTATTTTCAGAATGAGAAATGTCACCTATTGGTTGAGCATGAGACTCAGAAACTCAAGGAGTTAGATGAAGAACACAGCCAAGAATTAAAGGAATGGAGAGAGAAACTCAGGCCTAGGAAAAAGGTAACCTCAAAAATTTTACCTAAAATGTTGTGTTTGTGTCAAGTATTGGCTCTTTGACAACTGTTTGTTAGGTTATCAGGAATAGCAGTTTAGAATCTTGTAACAGTCAGTTACTTGTTGATGGATAATTATTATGAAGGAAGTAAGTGCAAGATTTCAGGGGAAAGGAGTAGAATGTTGGAGGAGAAATACTTAAATCAACCTGGTGAAATCAGGGAAGGCTATAGAGAGCAGGTTCCTAGTAAGCCTAGTGAGATGTGAATGACAAGTAAGAGCTTTCTAGGTGACTGCACCAATCGGAGTGGAGTGGAGCAATGTAAGTGGAGAAGAGAGAAACTCAAAGTGATGAGCACAGAGAATTGTAAGCAGTTCCCTATGATTGGAGCACTTGGGAACAAGTATGCTGTGTAAAATGAAAATCTAGGAAAATAGAAATGGCTTCCCTTCTTCCTTCCTCCCTCCATATCCCTTGTTTACGCTTGTCATCCTGCTGGCCTGGTCTCATTGGTTAACCATTTCAACTGTGTTGTCTGTCACTCTATGATTCCTATCCTTGAGCCTTAAATCTTTATTATTTTTATGGGCCAAATATGTCAACCATTTTTTTCTTTAATTTTTCTACCCAGTCAATCAAGGGAATAGGTGTTTAGCCCGTATTTCCTACTATGTGCCAAACATTTCTGGAGGACATGCAATGACAAAGTTAGTTGACAGTGTGTTCTTTGAGATGACATTTTATTTATTGTTAAATTTTTGAAAAGAATACATTCCTGTGATTCAGAATTTTAAAGGTTCTGAATGGTAAGAGTGATAGGTTCCTTTCTCTAGTTTCTCTTGCTAACTCTTTGCTGTCTGCCTTCTACCTCAAAGGCCTCATTTGAACTTGTCAACAGTAGTCACAGTGAATTGCTAATAACTAAATGCTCTAACCCTACATAGCTAACTGTTGCTATTAGAAGAGTCATTTTAAGAAATTCTTCTCTCAGCTGGCGTTTTAATAATCTCCATTCTTTGGGCTCTTCATCACCTTTTGTCTTCTAGTCTGCTAAAATGTAAATACTTCACAGTTTCATATATTGAACAGGTGGTTTTTGACTAAATTCTCAACTTTTTAAGTGGGTCCACGAGGAGACATTGTGTAGCTCTGTTACACGGCTGCCATCTTGACTGGAAGTCTGGTAGTATGGACATTTTGACATTGTTGGGTTTTGGTGTTCAGGAACAGGTGGTGTCTTTACATTTTCAAATACTCTATTCAACTTTTCTTTTCAGAATACTATAGTTTTCAGTATAGAGGTCCTTCACTTGTGTCTAAATTACTTTTGCTTTGACTCAATACCCAACATCCACAAATTCAGTAGTGGAAGTGTTTATTTTTGCTCAGTTTCAGAAGGTCATAGTCCAATCAGGGGCAGCTGACGACAGTGGAAGTACATGGCAGAGGCAGAGGTGGAGGCAGCTCCATAACATTACAAACAAGAAGCCAAATGAAGTTGAATTTAGTCTTTCATGAAAGGCAGGAAGCAGCTTATACATCTTCTAAGTCTCATCCCAGTGACGAGGCCCTCCTGAATCCAGATGTGGAAGGTGTGGTAATCCTCCTCTACATACCTGTAATTCATTTTACATGCCTGTAATCCACCCCTCCTGACTAAGCCCCAGTCTCCCAACAGCATATGGTTCCATAGACAGTCTGTAACATTCACATACCTGAGACTTTGGGAGGACATTCCAGATCCGAACCGCAGTAATTTGCTTTGTTAGGTATTTAATTTTCTTTGAGGCCACTGTAAATGAGATTGTTTTTCTGATCTCTCTCTCTGTTTTAATTGTTGCTGTAGAGGAATGCTATTGATTTTTGTATATTAATTTTATATCCTGCAGCTTGTATTGTTCTTTTTGGGGTCTTCTATATAAAGGATCGTGTCATCTGTAAATAAGGATAGTTTGACTTCTTTAGGCTTTCCTGTGCACATTCCCTTTATTTCATTCCTTTGCCTGATTGCTCTGGCCACGGTGTCAAGCATTATGTTGAATAGTGGTGGGAGTGGATATCTTTGTCTTGTTCCTGATTTGAGGGGAAATGCTTACAGTTTGTTTGCATGTAGGATGATACTGGCAGCAGGATGGTCATAAATTGCTTTTATCAGGTGAGGGTAATATCCTTCTATACCTATTCACACCAGAATTTTTAATCAGGAGGAAATGCTGTATTTTGTCAAAGGCTTTTTCCTGCATCTATTGAGATGGTCATGTGATTAATGTCTCTGCTTTTGCTCATGGAGTATATTACATTAACTAATTTACATATGTTGAACAATCTTTGTATCCTAAGGATGAAAACAACTTAGACATTCTGTATCAACTTTTAATAATTTCTTCCACTCTATTTTCAAGTGTCTTTTTTTTTTTTTTTGAGAAACACTCTTGATCTGTAGTCTAGGGTGGTCTCAGACTCAGAACAATCTACCTGCCTCAGTCTCCTGAGTGCTGGGATTACAGGTGTAGGCCAACATGCCTGGTTTTATGTGGTGTTGGGGAATCAAACTCGAATCAAACTCAGGGGCTTACACTTGCAAGGCAGGCACTTTAACCACTGTGCCATTTCTCTAGCCCCTTGCAAGTGTCTTATTAAGGATTTTTGCATCTATTATTCATTGAGGAATCTGGCTTGTAGTTTTCTTTGTTGGATCTTCATCTGTGGCTTTTTTTTTTTTAAAGTCTGGTTTTGAGATCAAGATGATGAGGTGATTCCTTCCAGAAAGGAATTTAGCAGTTTCCTCTCTTTAAATTTCATGAAGGGGTTTGCAAAGCATTGGCTCTTCCCTGAAGTTCTAATAAAATTCTGTGGTGAATCTGTCAGGTCCTGAGCTTTTCTTTCTTTGTGACTTACCCTTTATTACTTCTTCAGTTTCATTTCTTGATTATTGATCTATTCAGGATTTTTATATCTTCTTAGTTCAATTTTGATATATTATGTGTCTAGGAATTTATCAGTTTCTTCTGGGTTCTTGGATTTATTGGAATGTAAGTTTTTCAAAATAGTTTCATATAATCTTCAGGATTTCAACAGTGTCTGTTGTGATTTCATCTGTGTGTGTGTGTGTGTGTGTGTGTGTGTGTGTGTGTGTGTGTGTGTGTGTGTGTGTGTGTGTGTTTTGAGACAGGGTCTCACTCTTACAGGAATGGGCCACTACGCCTGACTTCACATGGTGCTAGAGAATCCAACTTAGGGCCTTGTGCTTGCAAAATGAGCACTTTAATGGCTATGTCATTTCTCCAGCCTTCTCTTTTTCTTTCTGATTGCATTGAAGAATTTTGTTCCCTTTGTCCTTTCGTGAGTTGGCTGAAGGTTTGTCAGTTTTATTTATCTTTTTGAACAGCCAATTCTTTGATTCATTGATCTTTTTATGGTCTTTTTAGTTTCAATTTTATTAATCTCTGTTCTGGTCCTTATATTTCTTTCCTTTTACTGCTTTTGATTTGGTCTCTTCTTACTTTAGGACTTTGAGCTGCACCATTAGATTATTTGAGATTGCTGTGTTTTTGTTATATGTGCATTCATAGTGATACATTTCTCTCTCAGTACTGTTTTCATTGTGTTTCATAGATTCTGGTTTGATGTACTTCCGTTGTTGATGTCAGATGGAACACTAGGTATCTGCTGACCATTTGTTCCATGGTGTGATTTAGCTTTTTTTTTTTTTTTTTGCCTGGTTGATGTGTCTGCTTTTTTTGGGGGTGAGGGGTGCTTGAAGTCCTCTGGTATGATTGTATTGGGGTCTCTTTGACCTTTTCTGTCTAGTAGTTTCTATTTTATGAAATTAGATACACCTACATTGGATGCATATGTGTGTGTAATTGTGCACTTTGCTGTTCCTGTTGCCACTGTATAGTGTCCATCTTTGTCTTTTCTGAACTCTTGAAGTCTGTTGTGTCTGAGAATAGTACAGCTACTCCTGAATGTTTCTGGGCTCCAGAAGCATGGGTTATTTATTAATATTTATCTCTGTCTTCAGTCTGTGTGCTTTTTTGTGGGTGAAGTTGGTGAAGTGTCTGTGGTAGACATCTACTGATTGGGTCTTGGTTTTTAGATCCCTCTGCCAATCTGTGTCTTTTGATTGGCAAACTAAGACCACTGGCATCAAAAGTAATTATTGTTTTTTACTGAATCCTCAAATTATCTTGTTTTTCCGGTGTTGGTTCTTTGTTTTTTCTGTCTTACACTTTCCCTTTTGATATTTCCTTTTCTGTGTTCTTTGGTACTGATCTTTTGGCTGTCTCTCACCAAGATTTCAGGTATTTTCTACACTGCTAGGCTAGTGGTTGCAATTTCTTTAGGGTTTCTTTGTTGTGAAAATTCTTTTACTTATTCAGTTTTCAGAGATAATTTTTCTGGCTTGACACTTAATTTCTTTTAAAGCTTGAAAGATTTTGCTCCAGGTTTCCCTGGCCTTTAAGATTTGCATTGATAAATCTGTAGTCATTTGGATGGACTTACCTTGGTAGAATATCTGTTTTTCTCTTATAGTTTTCAAAATTCTCTCGTGTTGAATTTGAGATTTTAATTACAATGTGTTATGGTGAACTCCTTTTCTGGTGAAGGTTTGGTGTTCTATAAGCTCCTTATACCTGAATATTAATTTATTTTCCTAGATTTGGGAAATTTTCTGTCACAATTTTGGTGAGTAAATTCCTTACACGCTTTGTACTATCTTCTTCTCTCTCTCTCTCACACCCATAACACTGAGGTTGGTTCTTTGAAACCAGCAGCTGTTTCATCTGGCAGTCTGCTCATTTCGTGTTTGGTGTCATGCTTGATGATGGCATTTATTTATCAAAATTGTTTTCAAAGTCAAATTCTGTCCTCACAATATTTGAGCTGGCTTTCCCTGTTTTCAAATGCTTTTTTTGCGTATCTTGAATTTCAGCTAGATTTCTTTTTATGTTTCCCACTTCTCTACTGAAACCTTCTTTCGTATCTTGCATTGCCTTATTTACCTCAGCCAGTTTTGTTGTGTCTTCTGTAAACTTAGTAAACGTTTGTATGCATTAGGACATTATTTGTTTAGTAAGTTCCTCTTTAAGCTTGCTGATTATTAACTTACATTTGTTTAATTATATTTTGTTTGAGCCAACTCTACATAAACCAACCGGTCCACTTGGTTTGTAACTTCCTGTCCTTTAAGTTCCACTGTTTCGGGGCCCCTGACATCTTGCTTCTGGGGATTTGGGTGTTTCTGCATGTGTCTTGTTGCCTTCTCTTCCCATGGTTCTGTTACTGAGTGACTTCTTTTATGGCCCACTCTAGAAGTTTTACTTTAATGGCCTAATGGAGAGTTTTCTCTGAACGTGTTTGAAGTGTTTAGGGAAAGCTCATGGAATTCTGTGCTGGGAGTAGGTAGCAAGGTGCCCCTAACAGTCCCATGGCTTCCAAGGTGTCTTGTTCACACCATCGCTCTTCTCTCTGTCCTGATCCCCCTCCCGAGGGTGAGGCTTTTCCTCGTCTGTGGCCTGTGCTTACTACAGCCCAAATGGGTCAGGGGCGGGCAGCGTTTCAGTCCTCTCTGCAACGGTCTGTTGTGCCAGTTCTTTCCTAGGTACTCATTAAGAGTGCCCCCAGAATCCATTGTGGGCTTTTTCTTTTTTCTTTCTTTTTCTTTTTTTCTTTTTTTACCCTAAACAGTTCAGACTTTGGCTCTTTTCACAATGGTCTGCATGCTTCACTTTCTAGTATGGTTGCTGTGAATTGCTTCTTTTAAGTTGGTCTGCCGAGCTGCCGAGACCTTTCCAAGGGCAAGTTCTCAGTATGCTTATAGTTTGTGCTATGTGTAGGCTTATTTCTGGGGCTGGGCTGCCAGCTGCTGTTAATTCCCACTGCTCATGGCTCTGGGCATTTACCTCAGTCTCTGGCTGCTGGGTACTCATGACCCTTTCCAGGTAGCTTTGGGCAGCTTCCCTGGCTTGCATGTGCTTTAGCCTGTGATGTTCTTTGGGGTTCCAACCTTCTTGTAGTCTCCTTTCCCCTCTAGGAGCTCTTCTCCCTCTCCAAGCTAAGGTGAACAGGTAGTGTTTGAACTGTATTTATCCAGAAGCCTGATTATTTCATTTCTGTGATATTCCTCATTCTATCAGGTACTAATTTATTTCAGTTTTCTTCGTAGTGTTTCTACATGTCTTTCTCACTGCTGTGCTACTACTTTTTGAAATGGTTCGGTAATGTCCCTGTGGGCCATCTGCCTTAGTTTCCTTTCTTTTCTTCCTACTTGGCCGCTATCATCAGAATAGCCTCAAGATCATCTCTGATGGTGCCACAGTGGTGTTGGTAGACTGTCATTTCCACTTGAGAGTAATATAAATGCTTCACGTGGACTTCAGAGCCTTCCTAATGCCACACACTTG
>PVKB01000571.1:647376-675314 GCA_004027205.1 Ctenodactylus gundi
TTTTTTTTTTTTTTTTTTTTTTTTTTTTTTTTTTTTTTTTTTTTTTTTTTTTTTTTTTTTCAGTGCATGCTCCAGCATGGTTAAGATCACCACTCCTCCTGCCAGGTCTGTGGTTTCCCGCCTTTGTGTCATTGTTTCAGCTTCCTGTGTCAACCATGCCTTCCAGTCCTGCTTCTCAAATGCCTGCTATGTCTTCTTGACTAAACTCATACTGTACTCTGAGAAGCCTTCTTTTATTCTTTCCTCCTTTCCTGTACTTTCTCAGACCTCAACAAGAGCATGTGCTCCTATGTCCCTTATTCATCCTCATGTAGTGGAGAGAGAAATGCTCTCCAGCCTCTTAGGAAAGACTAATCCAATCAGAGAGCTTCACCCTTATGGCCTAAAAGTCTTGCTGAGGGCTAACCTCCCAGATCATCACTATGAATTCAAATAGTTATGAAACATCTATTTTTACTCTGTAGTATGGGGCGATAAAGATGAATTTGGTTTAGACCTTATCTTTACATAACTTGTAGTCCAGTGGGGGATAAACCATGGACATCAATAGCTAACACAAAAGGTAGGAAGTGGTAAGTACCATATGGGAGAGACAGGTAATATTTTATTAGTGTCATCTCTTGGGAGTGCCTGGTATGTGTTAAGTATATCATTATTACATTTAATTTTTAATTATCAGTGAGGTAGGTCATATTATCCCTGTTTTATATCATAGAATTGAATGAGACAGTAATATAGAGAAATTAAATAATTGACCCAAGTTATCCATTCATGGGACTGAGCTGAGTCTTTAACCTTGGGCTGTGTAAAACTTACGCTGTACACTACTGAACACTCATGTTTTGATATACAGAGAAAGTGTTATGGGCCAGTAGTTTTGTCTTGGCTGCCAGAATAATTTCTGTATACATTATAGTACCAGTACATAATAATTTATTTGTCTCTTCCTTTTTAAGACACTAGAAGAAGAGTTTGCCAGGAAGCTGCAGGAGCAGGAAGTATTCTTTAAAATGACTGGGGAGTCAGAATGTCTTAACCCATCAACACAGAGCCGGATTTCCAAATTCTATCCTATTCCTAGCTTGCATTCCACTGGATCATAATAGGAAGCTGTCTGTTGGGTTTGACTTTTTAAATATGTCATCCTGTCCTCTTCATCTTCTGCCATAGTCTCTATCAAATAGCTCGTGAAGACAATCACCTGATTCACCTTCTAGGTGTTTTGTTTTTAAGCAAAGATGAAAGGGAACATGAACTAAGACAGATGCTAGGCCATGCTGGCAAAGTAGTAATCTTGAAGTAGTTTCCCAAGGTGACTTTGTATAATTAATCTTAAGCGTTGTGTTGTTTAGACACTGTTACCGAAAAACTGTTAGAATGCTTAAAAGTTATTATGATAAACTGTTACCATCACTAAGTATTAATAAAAATATTTTTACCTGATCTACTTTTCAATGATGCCCAAATTCTGTAGTTGGAACTTCTTTGTAAAAAATTGGAATAATTGTCTTCTGGTAAATTAGCACTCATGAAAAATTGCTCAAACTATATTATTAAACACATGCCTAATTATGTCGGAGCTAATATTGAGGTGCAGGTATCATTAAGATAGTGCCTAAAACACTAAACTTCAGTCACATCTAAGATAAGATTTACTTTTTGTTCATCAGGGACAAAATACCCTTAGCATTAAACATTATTGCTTTTAAAAATCTTGCTTCTATTACCATTAATAGAAATTCTCATTGTAAAATATATGTGGTGCAATGTTTGGAATGATGGAGGAAAGTAGTCTTTAAATGTGCATATTGGAGATATAAAACTCACAACATTAAAAGTAGTAACATTTAGTTGTTCCGGTTTATTTTAAAATAATGTGAGTTACTAAATTACTTCTCTACATCTTAGCAACTTCTGTATTTTTAAAAGCTCTCAGAGGCATACAGACTCTCAATTGTACTCTCAAATTCTCTGAAATTAATCTTACAAGAAGCATTTGCTGAGAATACTTTAAATATTTAAATTAAATATTTTAGGCATGCATCACACATGACTTTGTTTTGAAATGAAGTTTCTTAATATTTTGGTTTTATCTTACTACATATTTATTTTGACTTGAGTGGGAAAGGCCTGAAACCTTTATCATGTGGTTGCTAATTTGTGTAATTAATGAAATCTTCACTCCTAGTCCTTTTTCAGCCACATGTCAGGTCAAACAGTATTATAAATTGAACTCTGTGGTAAGATAACAGGGTTGTAAAGGATGCTTGCTGCCTGCCCTTTGGAGTTCTAGGTACCAAATTGTAAATGTTAAGTTTTTGTTATATTACTTTTGAGGCTGGTGAAAGATTTCAATGTAATTTGTGGGAACACTGATTAATGTTAAGATAATGTAAATACATGTCTATAGCACTTTCTTATAGTTAATTTGAAAACTTTGGATGCTGAACTTTATTTTGCCAGTGATTTAGATGATTTAAAAATGCATGTGTAATTTTAATTTTGTAATTGTTTTGACAGACAATTTATTTGGACAGTTTTGTAGTTAGCCTTAACTTCTGGCCAAGTTTGTTTTTATATAAATATATATATACACACATATATATACATATATATTATGTATGGTTGTAAATTCATACATTTATCACATGAATGTGTTATATAAAACTCTTAATGCTTTATTCTCAAATGCTGGGTTGAAAAGTGTTTTGAAAGCCTTTAAAAATATATCTTTATAAAATATTCAGGATGATGATGGAAATTGTTTATATTGTTACGATAAAAAGTGACAGTGTAATGTTACCCAGTGTATTTAATGATTTATTTGAAGAGGGAGGGGGGGGAAAGGCTATTATACCACTATCTTCTTTGAAACTTTCAGTTTATTGGCTTTTCAAAAATAAAAATTTCAGTCAGTGAACATTTTTTAGTCATTTAAATAATTTCAGAAATAATTTGATCTGATAGCTTTTTTTCTATTCAAGTTAACATTTAGTGTATTGAATCCACAAGAGGCTCAGCGTAGAGCTGTTGACATGTTAGATAAATTTATCTGCAGCTCTTACCTCTGTCTTTGGATTTATGTTTCATTCTTGATTGCTTGTTTAGATGCAACTATATTCATATGGGTACAAGACTATATACAGTGACACATACATAGAGGGGAAGCATTCATCTTACTACTTCAGGTTACAGAAATCTATTCAAAAAGTGTCTTCATATAGAATGTGCTATTTGTACCCATACCTGCCTGATTTTTCTATGTCAAATAGATAATTATTTCTTAGGCGAACTGTCGGTGGAGAGTTGGGTAGGGGCACAGACTTGAAATCTCAGAGTACAGTCAGTTCCATTCCTGATTAGATTGTGTTGTTGCCATGGAGAATGTCCCATGAAGTGCATAAAAGGAATTCTCCCTATGTGCACCCTGACTAGTCCGTGCCCCTCCTTCCCTGTGCACTGTGGACACACCAGACCTCCACACTTCTGCAGGCCCAGCTCCTGGAGCTTGGGCATCTGGCTGCCTTTCCTATACTGCCAATCCATAGGCTGTGGATTGCTGAGTTAGCTGCTATAAGTGGAGTCACATTAAGCTTTTTCTTACCCTTTTCTATGGGGATGCTGTGGGGTGGGTAAAGAGGAAATTTAGAGTTCTTTTACTTTGCTAAAAATATTGGAACCTTCCTATGACAGGATACAGCAAATTGTTACTTAAATATAAACCAGAACCAGTGCTACCTCTAAGAAGTGTTTCCTGAAGCACAAAGTTCTCAGGCAAATGTGGCCCTCTTAAGTAGAGGGTCTCTGATTTCTTGAACATTAGCGAGTTTCAGAAACGACTGTTTTTTTGTACTTACAGTTCCCTTGTAACTATATACTTTTCCTCATTCCACACTGTGCTTACACGACACTCTTCCGAGAGGCCAAATTTGTTCAAACGATTAGCCAAGGATATTGTAGATCAAAGGAAAACCTAGAACTGCAGTGGAAGAAAAGAGTTCCAGTTTTAATAGTCTTCTGATTAAGTAAATCAGTTCTTTTCAGGGAAAGATCTTTTGTAGGAAATGGGATATTTTAAATGCTTTTATTACATCAAAGGCACAAGAGCTAATTGCCGATGTCGTTGCTGTTCTGTGGCTAACATGGTTTGGATAACGCTTTAAAATTTCTTATGTGAAGCTTGGTATGGAGTGTTTTATCAGTTTTAAATGTTGGCTGTGGCTTTTTGTGATCCTTTGCAGTGTAATAAGTTCACAAGTTAAATTTTCATAAAGAATTTTGTTTCAGATTATGCTTCTTGTCTGTTTGGGATCAACAATGTCTTTTCAATCATGGGATTGACAAATGAAAAATAAAGTTATTTCATAATCTAGTTTGCAGAGCAGTTTTTTTTTTTTTAAATTGAGAATCTTTGAAACTAGATGATCCTGCATGAGAACACTTTGCAACTTTTTGGGGGTACTACTTTTTACATCTTGCAGGTCATTTCACCTTTCAAATTCAGTAGCATTCTTTGTGATCTGTGGCGTACATGCATGCACATGCATACACACACACGTGATTTTTCCTGGTAAATTGCTGGTATATGTATTTCAGCATAAAATCCCTCATTTTGGAGGTGTTTAAAGTATTTCCACGGACATAGGCATGCGTGTATTTTATTAACCACCCCCCTCAGGAGAGATTATCACCAAGCATTTCAAATCATATGACCTCACTTCAGCTAAAATAACCCCTTCGTCACTCATCATTGATGCATTCAGAAAATGCCAGTGGACAATAGCATCAATTGGCAGGTGTTCATCTTGGCTGGAGGGAGGCAGAGCAGATCATGTTCTAATCAAGAACATTGTACGCTATTGAACTTGTTCTTGACTTCTTTTTTTAAATAATGAAACAAAAGAGACTCAGATCCATTGCCATCCAGCTGAGAGCATCTCATGTCTGTAAGTTTGGGCCTTTACCCTATTTTACTTTGTGATAGAAATCTATGAAGACTTTTGGGTCTCTTACTAAAGTAAATCTAATAAGAAAATTTCCTAGGTCAGATTAATTAAGGTAAGAATTATTATTGAATCATTATTACAGGGGAAACAGTACCAAAGAAAAAAGTGCCATTAAAAAGTAAAAATCCGTTCATCTTTTGGATAAAACTGGTGAGTTCTATTTGAAAAAAGGCATACTGCACTCATTATACACAATAGTAAGTTTCCATTGGACAGTCAAGCTGTTTGAAATTCTGAAGCTGATTTAACGCCACTTTCAAATATTCTTACAATTTTTTCATAACAAGTAGCTATCAGGATATAATGGAGCCAGAAGACCCTGCAAAATAGTGATTTACTGTTCAGTGCTGATATACTGTGATTTGATATGACAGAAGTGTAAACCATGTGTTTTCTCCAGATGACGTGAGATACCAGGAAAGACCAAATAGAAAATAAGTACTAGAGGTATAGAAGATTTAATTTAACCTCATGTTTAATTATTCAGCATTTGAGAGTTACAGTTTGTAATAAATTTAGAAATCAGCCAAGTGCAGCCTCTTCCGAATCTTACGTATTTCGTTAGGGCAGCTGATATTTATACATTTTCTCGTAATAGGAGCCCTGATAGTCCAGACATTAGCCTGCCAAGGTCACTCTTTTGCTCAGTATAAGTCACTACATTAATTGAGAATAATCTTGTCCATTTGTTGTTTTATGTGTTTATCTCAAATTAGGGGAAAACACATGCTTTGTAATAGCCCTGTATTGAATTAATAGTTGCAGAAGGTCTGCTTTCAAATATCTCAATGATTAAATAACATGCTATAAGCTATGTCTCAGAATATAAATAGTTCTGTTTTCTTGTGTTTGTAATAAAAGTATTAGGCCCAGTTAACCCAGGATATTTTTTATATTCATTGAGATTGTTGACACTAAACATAATATTAAAAAAGAAAACAGTTTTTTAATTGGAAACCTTACACTTGAAATGACTTTTCATGTTACAGACCACACAGATTATTTTTAGATGGTGAAAAATGCTAAAAAAAAAAAAAAAAACCCAACTGCAGACCGCCATATGCCATTTCTAAGAGCAGAACAGAGAGTGACATTGCAGGTGGAATCTGTTTTTCTCCACCACGAGGTATTCCATTTCCCTTCCTCTCCCACTCTTCCTTCCTTTCTCATTGCCTTCTTTTTGTTATATTTGATTCACTCTAAGTTAGGGTAACATGCTGGTATCTATAAGCTCTAGCATGAACCTATGGATACAGATCAAGGCTACGATCAAATTTTCTAAGCAAGTGGAAATATCTACATATATAACTACAAAAACTGTTGTCACCTCCTACAGGGGAAGAGAATTTCTTAGTATTTTCCATTATGACAGTCACCTCTAGCCAACTCTTTTCAGTGACTAGAGCATGCAGAGTGAATGGCAGGAAGGAACTGACACCACAGACTTGCAAGAGTAACTAGAAATCACTCTCAAGTGTCACCTTCAGGAAGGCACACCAGTTTCATCTATTTAGGCAAGCTCCATGACTCCCGAGCCAACTTCCATGTAATTGGCTTTCCTACGTTGGGTCCCAAACTAAATGTTACAAAAGCCAAGGAACATAGCTCTAGGTAGTAGGGAAGTAAATCTTATCCTAAAACGTTGCAAATACTCTTAAGGTCCACCCAATAACACTGTCTGAGACTGCTTCTTTGACTGGATTCTCTCTATGTATTTTGTTCATACTAAAATGGATGTTGCTAGATGACTGTTTGTATCAGTAGGACCATGACAGACTGCAGCTTTCACCCTCTGGAGAGAATCTGGCATATGGGCCCGAATGCATTGCAGACCTAGTCCAGGGGCTGCTCTGCCAGGGCCAGTCATGGCTTGATGGCAATACTTCTCTTTCTCCGCCCAATGTAGACTGGGTCACCTGGAAAAAGATGAGAAGAAAGTTAAAAATACCGTATGACATGTAGAGACCTTACCTTGGGCAATGATGGCAACTGTGACTACAAAAGTGGATTCAAAGATTAAAGCTTTCATAAGATAATTTTATTTAAATCTGCTACACCATTTTATTACTGGATTGGTTTCCTTTTCTCCTGTTCCCTTTCCCTTCTCCCTAGGAACCGTTAGTCCCAGTTACATGGTTAGCAGCGTTTGACTTGGCATCGCCTGAATTTCTCAGGCTTGCCTTGAAACACATCTTCTCTACTGAGCACCATCCTCCTGTACTCCAGGACCAGTGGCACCACTGCTTCGTTGCCTACCTTTGTCTCCTTTTTCCCCCTTATGCCCTTGAGGGCCGGGTGGTCCAGGAAGACCTCGAGGTCCAGCAGGGCCCCTGTCACCTAGAAGGGCAGATGAGGCATGTCAGTAACACAGGAGGGTGGTATCTGAAGGCATGGTGCAGGTATTTAGGAGGGCACCAGCAAGCATGCTGCTTCTCAGCAGGAGGTTGTCACTTAACAGAATACTTGTGGCAGTTTTCCTGCCTCTGCTGACCTTTGGGTCCTGGGGAACCCACTTCTCCCTTCTGGCCAGGAGGTCCTGGAATGGCTCCATAAGCTACAGAGGAGAAAAACAAAAATAAATTAAAAAATAAAAATAAAAGAAAAATGTAGAAAAAAAAACTGGCCTTAGACTAGAGATTACCTGAAGCTTACAGAGGTGAAGTGATATTTCAAAGTAACACAGATGGGTAGTAATGGAATTTGGACTTATAAGAGGAAACCAATTCTGGCTTTTAACTGGTTTTCAGCATCTCAAGTGTTTATATGGAAGCTTTCAAGAGTTGGTGCTTATGGAGCAGGCTCCGTGTGAAACTGCCCGCAGCCTTGAGAGAGGAAAGTAACAGGGGTGCCCTTACTTCGGAAGAAGTCCATGAGGTCCTCGGTCACGTTGCTGTAGCCAGAGAAGACCCTGCTGACGCCAGGGGGGCCCTGGGGCCCAGGCTGGCCTGGCGGGCCCTGGACCGTGTAGGCCATCCCTTGTAATAGGCCCTGACCTGTAGAACACCAGAGCGTGGGTGCAGAAGGCAGGGGCACTCAGCACCATCTTCAGTAGCAGAGACCCTTGCACTGACTCCAAGCAGTTAAGCTAGACAAAGTTGCGGAAGGGATGAGACCCGCAGGCTCCATCTGTATTTCCCTGTGTGAGCAGTACAGGGCTCCCCCTGCCGTGGGCATTCCCCAGAGGCCACTGCATGAAAGTGCTGATTCGGGGAGAAAGCACCTCTCAGCTAACAGCCTTCCCTTGGCCCCCCAGACAGCAGTCACGGTTCTAATGACTCTGGAGACCCAGAGGAAGTTAGGTGTTAGAAAAACAAAGTGCCAATGTGCTCTGTTCCCTGCAGCTCAGATTCCAGAACTGGGGCCCTACTGCTGAGCTGGCCGAGTTAAAATCGGGCCTCCAGTCTTCAGTTCCTGCCCAGCTGACTCCCACGTAGCTGTTTTCATAACCTGGTTACCCATTACAGGGCTGCCTCGGTGCCTAGACATCGAGATACACCTACCCGCTCTGGCCCCCGCAGCCAGCGCCGTGTCCCTACTCACGCTGCAAACTCTCTGACACCCGCACGGCCAGCTCGTTGTAATCCAGGTCTCCAGAGAAGCCGGCCTGTAGGGTTTCGCCATTGCTGCCAAACACACCACCTGCGGCAGCTGGGCCGACGTCAGTGCCATAGGGACCCCCATCGCCTGCACCTAAGGCTCTGCCTTCACCAAGAGAGCCTCCATTGGCTCCTCCCGCACCCGTTGAGGAACTGTAGGAGGAGCTCCGTCTGACGGAGGAGCTGCCACCCCAGTTGTAGGAGCCATTACGTGACGCTAGGCGGCCATCTCCAGGTGGTCCTTGTGGCCCTGGAGGGCCTGGGGGACCAACGATAAAGCTGCGCACGTCAGGACCTGTCAGGTAGAAAGCTGTGTGAGCTAAAGCTTAGGTCTTGGTGGGTAGAATGACAGGCGCTGCTGGGTCTTTCCTGAGGTCTCAAAGCCCCTTAGCAACCGGAAGTGAGCCTCGGGGTCCTTACACATGAGCAGAACACCGGTAGGGAAAGGAACTGGGCTCAGCCTGCCTGTCGGTTCTGCTGTATTTCTCTAGACTCCTTCCAGCGCCCGCTGGCCCACGTGCAGGGACAAGGTCTAGTGAGGGAGGCTGATGTGGAGTGGGGGATATGAACACCAGGAGCACTTACTTGTGAGGTAGCTAATCAGCTCACTCCGGAAGTTATCACTATTTTCAGCTGCGTAGGTTGCCAGAGCTCCTGAGACACCTGGGGGCCCTCGAGGACCTGGAGGCCCAGGAGGACCTGGAGGACCTGAGATGGATGATACGCCAGCAGCTGAGAGAGGGGGAAGAAAAAGAGAAAGGAAAGTTCAGGATCATGTGTGGAGAAAGAAGAATGTTGAGCCTGGCCTCAGAACCTGCTGTGGGCCCTCCTGTTAAGGGGTGGAGATGTGGACAGGTCATTCAGAAAGGAGGGTGGGCAGGGAACAATAGCAGGTCCCGCGCTGCCACTTTCCTGACATCATCTGGAAGTGGCTTGTTCCCAACTGGCCGGCCCTTCCATCCTCAAGTGTGAGTGGATCCTGTCTCTCCTCTCACCCCCTCATCACTGGTCCTGGTCACAGTGGAGCTCATGAGTTCTTTAAGAGCTGCAATTGGGAGCTCTGTCTTTCTCCACATACTCCTGCCAAGGCTGGGGGACACCTCACAGCAAGTGTGAGGCCTGGCTGTGCATGTACTGTAGGAGAACTTAATGAGTAGTGAATTAATTCAATTCCCCATGGCCACTCTTGCCAAAATCCATAGGTGCCCTCAAGGCCAGCTGCAGCCCCTTGCCCCCCTCATCCTTGTCCCCAGTGCTGTACTGTGCAGGTAAGATGAGAGGTCCTCCATGCTGATGCTTGACCATGTATTGCCTGGGATTCCAGGTGGCCCTGGAGGTCCTGGGGGTCCAATGATGCCTCTGTATTCAGAACCTGAGACACCAGGAGATAGCAAGAACTCAGTCATGGCCTGGGCCAAAGGCTCGGCCTCCATCCTAAACCACGTAAATACATGCCTCTGCTCCGCCTTACCTCGGAGCAAGGTTAGGAGCTCCTCATAGGATGTTCCCGGAAGGCCAGGAGGGCCTGGGGGCCCAGGAAGACCAATTCTGATCCCAGAACCTGGAGGACAAATTCTCAAATTATGATAGACACAATCAGGCAAGGTAGAGCAGATAGAAACACCCTGTCAAGAGAAGAAGCCAGACATAAAGGAACTGGACAGAAGTAGGATCCAAGAATGGGAGAGAGGAGCTGGAGGAGAGGCAGAGAGGAGCGATGCAGAAATGGGCTGCTGAGCAATGAGGGGGGCACCGAGAAGAAAGAGAGCAGGTCACCCGCTGCCCATAGGGGCCCTCCTGCTGGGTACTTGAAAGTGAGTGTGTGTTTGCATGCACACTCTGAGCAAACTCCACACGGACAGTGCTCAAGATGCTCCTTCTGGCTTCCCTCCCCATGCTCTGGGCCACACATTTGAATGGATTTGAAGGCTCCTCCCTTGCACGGTTCAGTGCAGTTCAGCAGGATGGAGCAGTGGAGCCACTGCAGCGAAACTCAACAACCTATTTCTCATCCCAGGCCCTTCTTGGCCACCCTGTCCACAGGGCAGACCAGGAGAGCAGATACTCACTCGACATGTAGCTGAGAACGCGATTGCTCAGCTCTGCATAGTCCAAAGCCAGAAGGGATGATCCATCTCCACTGGCTCCTGGGGGTCCTGGGGGCCCCTGAGGACCCATCAGGTACTGACGCAGGTACTGACGCACATCATCCCCTGGAGAAGGAAGATGTGCTACCTGGATCCGCCTAGCCACAGGGGTGCCATACCCCTGCCCAGCTATAGCCTGGTTCTCCTGCATGGTCTGGCTTTCCAGTGACAGTGTACATTCTGGGCTCTCAGGCCCAGAGTAGTGAGGAGGAAATCAGCAAGCTTTCAGACACTTGCAGCAGCACCTGCCTGCCTGGCATTAGAGGACAGGGGAGATTTGCTGCGCCCTTTCCGGTCCCTTTTTGAGTCAGCAAGCTGATCATAGCAATGAGTGAGTGGCTCCTTGTCCTGAAGGACTGCCTCCTTTTTGCATTCTTCACAAAACTTGACCAAGAACAAAGTATGCCCAACAAATGAGGTCCCGCCCTCCATCCCACTGCTGGTGACTCACGCTGCAGCACAGCCAGGATGTCTTCGGAGGAGATGGTGGCAGAGGACAAACTGACACCGTACCCAGAGGCTGTTGGAAAATGACCTCAGGTTACCACTCAGCTGGATGCAAAGCAGACGACATCCCTAGATATGAACCACCCAGTCTGTGAGTCATTTCTTCGAGGAAACGAACCAAGAGGACATTATAGGCCATTTAGAGAATACGAGAAGGCCAAAAGGCGTTGCTGTTGTCTTGATAAGAAATAGTTTGTTTTCAATTTAGCCTAACTCCTACCAGATCCTGCCAACTTGAAGATATCTGTTTATGAACAAACAAGGACCTGCAATCAGGAACACCTGGGCAAAGGCCCCGCTAGTGTGGCACCAACCCTTGCTAAGGCTGGATCCCCATGGCCTGTTAGGATGAATTCAGGATTGAAGGTCATTTTCAGGGGAAAGGGAAAAAGCAGGCTGAGGAACAGGCATGGACCCTTAGGAGGAGGGAGACCAAGCATGGGATGTGGGGCAGGCTTACTCCGCAAGTAGCTCACTACATAGCTTGCCAGCGTGGAGTAGTCGAAAGTCTCTCCTGTAACAGTGACGACAGGCCCTGGAGGACCTGGTGGGCCTGGAGGACCCTGAACTCCAGACAGATAGGACCTAAGGCTGTCACCTGCCAACAAAGGAATGAAGCAGTCAAGCTGTGCTCAAGAGGGCATGTTCCCCCACCATGGTCACAGAGGTGACCTGCAGCAGGTGATGAAATGACTGTCCCACCCCATACATGGAACAAGACAGGACAGGAAGGGACCTTAAATGCTCTTGTTATTGATGGAGAAGAAGAGGCAAAGGCCTGTGCCAGTCAGGTGGCCCACAAAGGCTGTGAAACAAGACTCTAGTCAGCTGCTATGTGACAAATCATCTGTGTGCAAGGATGGAGTGGGGCTTAAAGTATGCCCATGCATGTGTGTGCATGTGTATGTGCATGTGCAGGCGGACCTCCAAGTGGGGTGAGGATAAAGTTACATGTAAGAACAGGTGTGCTGGGTACCTCATTAGCCTGCAAGCCAGGCTCCTGGCCATACAGTCTGATCCCCCAGATCATGTGCACACAAGCACACACACTCACTTCCCTCCTCCAACCCTAAGGCTTCACTCACTCTGCATGTATTCAGAGATGTATTGCTGAATCTCCTGGCCTGAGCTGCTGAGAGAGCCTGGAGGCCCAGGGGGCCCTGGTGGGCCAGGTGGACCAGGCATGTACACAGTGCTTGGAGATCCCCCTGCAGAGAAAAGAACGTATCTTCACCCTAGGTCAGATCCAGCAGTGAATCCCCTGGCTTAGCATGGAGGCACTATCTCAGTAGGTACAATAAGACGAAGGCAAAGAGAAGGCCCGTATCTGCAGGTGGGAGTTGTCTCAGGCCGCCTCCTCCTATCCCTCTACTTCAGCGACCTGCTCGCCACCTCACCATCTCCCTCCTTCTGATGCCCCAGGCTCCCGTGGCCTGCTTTATTCTGACCACTTGACACAGATGCTGAGTCATGTTTAGATATGTACAGGTGCTTCTCTCCCACATCCACTGCTTGTCCCCGCCTCAAGGGCAGCTCCTGGTTCCTAGCCCCTGGAGGAGGCATGGAGGCAGTACTGAATCACAGAGAAGCAAGCCAGTGACTAGGTCAACCTCTTTGGGATGGTCAGCATCTCATAAAGAAAAGCAGAGGACTTAGGGTCCTTACCTCGAGAAGGACCACCAGGGATGCCAGGAGCCCCTGGGACACCAGGATCACCTGTAATCCAAACCAAAAGCCCCGTTTACATCCCATCCTCCAGAAAGCTTTTCCATATGCACCCCAATCCACTTAGCATGTGGCTTAGCTACTGCCCCCGTCTCTTCATCTTGTTTCTATAGAGACACCACAAACTCCCATTGGGCAGAGAGTGTCGCTTCATATCCTTGTCTCTATTTTTTCTCCAGTCTGTTCTTTTTCTTCTTTTTTCCCAAGCCTTGACCACAAGTACTCAGGCCTTCCACTTGTGGCTAGACTCTGGAGGCCAGGCTTGCCCCTACTTCTCATCACCATACTGGCTCTCACTGACCTTGGTCACCTTTGGGTCCCTGTGGACCAGGTGGGCCTGGTGGTCCTTGCAGGTTGAATCCAAGAGAACTGACATCTGGAAGCAAACAGCACACACACTGCGGTCAGCTGGGGCTGGGAGAAACTCTGGCCAGAGCTGGAGTGGGTGGGGTCTCTGCACTTACCTGAGGCTGAGAACCCTGGAAAGCCTGGCTCGCCTGAGGGACACACCAAAAGAGAATGGTCAGTCTCATTCTCCTCCTTGCACTGTTCTACACCACCTCCCCTCGGAGGACCCCCAAGATCCATGAAATCATGATTTCCAGGGCCTTGTAGCCCTTTCAGCATTCTTGTCACAAAGACACACCTATACTGCACATATGCACATAAACACTCAAGCATTCACAAAGACACTTTGATCCATTCTTGTTCATGTGGACCAAATGCACTCCCACTAAGCTCAAAACTCTTAGAGGTTGTCTCTTCCCACCCCACCCCACCTCTGGTTACATTTAATCCCAGCTTTACTGTATCTTGATGTTCTCAGGAAGAAAGGAAGAGAGCTATTTTCCACCAGGCACTGAGGGTTCAGAGGGCCCATGGAGGAGGAGATGGGGCCCCAGTGCTGGAGCAGATGCAGAATCTGCGGTTCCTTATGCCTCTCCCTCCACCAGGTCAGTGGAGGGCAGGAATTCTTTGCAGATTTTCTGACCATTCTGTTTGGCCCCTCTCCCACCCAGTGCTGCAGGCTGCTGAGCTCCTAATGGAACATGGCAAGATAATGAAATGCCTTGGCTTATCCAGTCTCATCCAAACTCTTCTGGCCACCAGGAAACACAACGGCTCCTGGACTCCTTTGAGACACTATTCTCACCTTGGTCTCCCTTGGGGCCTGGGGGGCCAGGAGGGCCTGGCAGACCAGAGAAGGTTTCTGCAAAGGAGAGAAAGTTTGAGTATGGACGCAGTAATGTTTCTGGGGAAGCTACACCTAGCATATAATACTTGGCATACTGGAGATGCTTAACACTTACCAAATGGATGAATGTGAAGATGGATGCTTGGTTGAGAGGTTGGTTATAAAAATGTGTGAATAAATGAATGAGTGAATGAAAAGATGAATGGATGGTTGGAGGGTTGGATGGATAGTTGGATGGATGAACCTTCCACAAGGGACAAGTTCTGGTCTAATGTTTGCTATAAAGTTATTTCCATAAGGGAGAAGGTAAGAAGATGGACTTCGTAGAGGGAAAAGGAGGTGGGGGGTGTGAGGGTGGGAGGGGGAAAGGGAGGTATTATGTAAATAAAAAAAAGAACCAAATGAGGGTGATAGTGGGAGTTAGGGAGGAGAGTAAGGTTGTGGAAGGATCAAAAGGGGGAGGGGAAGGGACTGTAATTTTGCTGCAATATATACGTGCACAAAATACTCAAGTTCAATATATACATTATGTATCATGCATATATATGTGTATATATACGTGTGTGTGTGTGTGTGTGTGTGTGTGTGTGTGTGTGTGTGTATGGAGAAAAAGTTATTTCTGTAAGTTTGTATGTTCTACTGTTGGCACTTACTTCATGTGTCTGTGTCCTTCCTACTGCTACCAGAACTAGGTTCCCCAAGGAAAGGATCTAGGCCTTTCCTCAGTCTGGAAGCTTCCTGGCTCCTTCTTCAGACCAGAAGGCTAGCAGGATGATTGGGTTAACATGGTTTTATTCTCCCCACAGGCAGCAAGTAGTAGGTTTATGCAAATATACCCACATCAGAGAGTCCAAGCAGGACATGTGATAAGTAGGTCAGGAAGCCCACACCAGCTCAAGCATGCAGGTGGGAAACATTACCTGAGTCAGCCAAGAAAGATCCTGGTGGCCCTGGTGGGCCTGGCAAGCCTTCCCCTGGAGGAGAGAAGCCCCCAACTCGTTAGTGCCAAGAGGCAGTGAGCAGCCTGTGCCTGGGAAAAGCAGGGGTGCTCTCCTATGAGCCAGCCCAGAAGAGCTCTGGGTCTTACTGTTCTTCACTTCTGCATTCCAGAAGAAAGCTGTTTCTCACCTGGTGGACCTCGGGGTCCTGGTGGGCCCGGGATGGACGGCCCTGCAGAAGAGAACCAGGAAGAGAAAGCTCAGGGGAATTATTCACGTTGCAAGCAGGGTCTGGTCTTGTTCACTCATTTCTTCCACTTCCCTAGTCCCCAAGTAACATTCCTGGGATGCTCACCTGGTGGTCCACGCGGCCCAGGTGGGCCTGGGGGACCTCGTAAATCAAGACCTTCTGTAAAGGGAAGAAAACAGACATGAGAGAAAGCTGTGATAAGGCTGTTTCCTGCCAGACTCCTTACCTCTCACTGTGCTCACCAGTCTCATGCTCCTTGGGCTGCATTCCAACCCCAGGGCCTGGGCACAGGACCCTCCAAAACTCCATCTGCCACAGGCATCCCTGGCTCAGAGACAAGGGAGGGCTGCAGTGTCCCTCCCTAATGGTCCATATAGGTGTATGACACAATGGGTAAGAACTTGGGCTTTGGCATCACACTGACTGAGTTTAAACCCCTGCTCCTTGATTCTAGCTGTGGACTCTGGGGCAAGATTTAAGCCTCTTTTGGCTCAGGTTCCTCCTCCGTGAACCAGGGCCAATGAGATTCATTCCTTAGGGGTGTTAGGAAGACTAGACAGCTGCCACTAAATGCTGAGCCTACAGCAAAGGCTTGGCTGGGCTTGTTTGTTGCCTTTCCTGTTCAACATCCCAGGTGGCCAGGGAAGGCCTACCTGCAGCTCCACCTGGGCATTGTTGGTTCTTGTTGTTTTGTTTTGTCTTTTTTTTTTTTCCACACTGGAAATTGAACCCAGCATCTTATATACAACAGGCAAACCCTCTACTACTGAGCTACATTTCCAGCTCTTCCTAAAAAAAATTTTTTTTGAGATAGATTTTGCTGAATTGCCCAGGGTGGCCCTAAACTTGTAACTCTGTTGCCTCAGTCTTCTATGTAGCCTAGACTATAGGCATGTACAACCACACCTGGCCCACAGAGGGTCTTGAAAGGGTTTTGTGGGCAGGAGAATGTGGACATCAGCTGATGCAGCCTGGGCTGTGGCTGGGCTCCTGTGACTCTTGCCGTGTTTCTCTTCCAGTGAAGACTGCTCCAGTGCACTGCTCCTGCCAACCACACTCTAAGACCTGGCCTAACCCTGGTCTTCCTAGGATTCCAGAGCCCCACTGATAGCTGTCCTATCCCCAGTCCCTGATTTTCCTCTACCAGACAATCGCAGCCATTCTTTCCAGTTCTTACTGCCCTGCACAGGAACTGGTGATCCTTGTATGGGGCACTTGTGATGTCTCACTGGTGCAGCTGCCACAGGTCCTCAGTGAACCACCACCTATCCCACTCCTGCCCTCAGTATCAACTGCACAGGAGAACGGTTGCACTCACGGGTGGAGATGATTTCAGAGATGGAGGTGCCAGTGCCCAGGGACAGTTCACCAGCCAGTCCTGGCTCCCCACGCGGGCCTGTGATGGGAGACAGAATTAGTTTCCTTCCAGAGTAGGAGGTACCGGGTGCAGGACAGGGTTTGGGGGGAGCCCTAACTAAGAGGGCATGGTCTAGATCAGGGAGGGTGGGGCCCAGAGAGAGAGGGTGGGATCACAGGGTGATAAGCAGGGACAGGGCATTGATGGTGTCACTTGTCTGCAGCCACAAGTTTTTCCTGAGCCTAGTTTTTGATATTTGGATCAAATCATGATTATCAGGGTCTGGTCACAAGAAGTCAGGGGCCTATGAAATAGAGCTGAGTTTTGTTTTGACCAAGGACAACACAGATTCAGTGCCCTTCCCAAGTTCTCCAACTTTCTAAAACACATGCAAGCGGGTGAGAACAGGTGGCTTTTCTCACAGCCTAGGCCTCAAAAAAGCTCCTGTTGAGGCGCCCCACTGCCCGCTCTCCTTCCTTTTCAAAACACGTATCTGTCAAGTACAGGGACTTAAGCTCGCCTGGGAAAGTCCCCCTGACTATCCAGAGTTTTCTCATGGCATCATATACCTTGCTGTCCGGGGAGACCAGCTGGGCCAGCAGGGCCTGGAAATGGAATTGGGAAGAAAAATTAAATTATACCTCTGGGTCACGGGAAGAGCAGAAGAAACACAGGCACCAAAATATGCACATTAACTTCTCACAGGCATAGGCAGCACCCGCTGGGGGCAGCTAGCTTATATTGAGAGCAATAGCAAATTGAGGCCAGCCTGATGAGAACCTTCATCTGACATTTGTCCTTCACTGGTTAGGGATTTCTCTGTGCCTCCCAGCATCTCCCCTCCCACTGGAGTTTGTGAAGAGGGAAGGCCAATATGTACTTGAGTTGGCAGTATTAAGTCATACACTTCCTAAGTATTTTATTTATTTAATTTTTTTCTTGGTGCTGGAGACTGAACCCAAGGCCTCACATGTTAAGCATGTGCTATATCTCTAAACTGTCCCTTAGCCTTCTGTAAATATTTAAAATAAACAGATAATAAAAATAATAAGTTTGGGAAAGACAGGGGAAATAAACCGTAATTCTTTAACTTGTGAGTATTTGGTTTTGTTTCCTTCTATCACCTTTTTTTGCATCTTATAAATTATAGTTGAAGCACTAGAGTTCATGAGTATCTCCTCTTTTAAAAAATATGATAGTCGCCTAGCAACTTTCTTCAAAATTCTTCATATTTTTGCAACCATTCCATGATGCTGGATGACTTGGTGATACTTTCCCTTACTAGATGACTAGCATTTGTGCTGGCCTTGGTGCCAATTTTCAAATTGCTTTTCTAAGAAGAAACAATAGGCTTGAGGGCCCAGTGTCCTGATGGCCTCAAGCTCTGAACTGCTGCTTACTGACTTATTGACTGTGTGACCTTAGGCCCATCTTTCACTTGCTCTGAGAGCCAGCTTTCCCATCAGTAAGTGCCATGAGCAGGTCTCCTGTGAGGTAGGATAGCTGGCCTACATCCTTCCCCCAGGAACACAGTGTCCCGCTGTCTCAGCTGTCACCTTCTTCACTCCCTTTCCCAGGCTCCTGCCCTTGGTTTCAGGATCTGAGCAGAGTGTCAAGTGCAACCACGGCCTGCTATTAACTGAGGAAAAGAAGAAAACAGACTGACCTGGAGAACCTGGAGGTCCTGGAGGTCCCATGACACCAGGAGGCCCGGGGGATCCTGGGACAGTGATTGTCGATGATCCCTCTGGAAACAGAAGGCATGTGGACCACATACTGAACACTGAGTTTCATTCTTTCAGCTCTGAGGCACCAGCATCCACAGCAGATAATGAGAATCACCCTTGAACTTCTTTCCTTCCTTCCCTGCTGACCCAAAGATCTCCCCATCTCAACCCGCCCCAAGCACCATGCTGGCTGACCAGTGCTTCTTGGAGGACATCAGGGCAGAGCCAGGGCAGGTGTGCCCCATGGAGAGGTATCACTATCGCAAGGATTATCCCTCTGAAGCCTGCCTACCTGAAGTCACGATCCTGCCTGGAGGGCCAGGTTCACCTGGGGGAGAAATGAGGAGAGTAGTCAGAAAGATCAGTTAATACTTAATATTATTTTTCAAGGCTCCTGATTGCTTTTCCCCCCACTATTTTTATTAATATACAAAATGTAATACATAGTATTTACAATGAATTTGGGTGTTTCGTACACATATGTATCATATAGACTTTACAATCCCTTCCCATTTTCTACCCTCCTACCCCCTCCCTCTCCCTTCCCCCGACTCCAGCTATCACTTCATAGGGTTCCAAAGTATGTCTGTGTTCTGCGTTTTCCAAGTCCGAGAAACCATACATTGTTTAACTTATTAATCTTCCACACCTAAATCATTTCACTTCAGTCATCACTCTACCTCAGCTTCCTATTCCTCGAATGGGTCACAGTAGTTAAATCCTGATGCCTCTTTTCTGAATCCAACCAATCCCTTTATTGGGACATTTGCCGAAGGGTTTTTCCCTATATTTTGCTGTATCTTTGTTGCTATTCTTAAACCTGGCCTTATCCACCAGTTCACATTAGAAAATAACTACAAGCATGTATTTCAAAAGACTAGTAAATTTGGGAAAGAAGAAAAAAAAGTTAAATTTCAAATGTCTTAGCTGAATACTGGAAGGTGCATACTAGTACATTCACAAGGTTATCTTTACATCTCCTGATTGCTTTTGAGACCAATTTGAGAGGCCACCTCAGGCTAAAGGCATTTTAATGAACTGAAACGGGCATGCAAGATACATCATGCTCCAATCTCTCAGCCAGAAACCCTGGAAGGCCAAGCATCAGCCCTCACCCAGAGGGTGCAGGAAGGATAGGAAGATGTGGGAAAGCTTGTCTATTACTAAGGTTAGAGTGAGGCTGACTGGACAATCTTTCACATGCTCTCATTCCATTGTCTCTTCCTGGGAGTCACCTTAAATGAGAAAATTACCCAAAAGACAAAGGACAGAGGCTGTGAGACCATGATGCTGACTGGGAGTCCCTTTGTTCTCCTTAGAACACTGCTTCCTTGGGGTGGTATAAAGGGCCATGCAGAATTAAAGGGGCTCTGTGGTTGGCAATCTGGGAAATCCTGAAATACATAAAGGGTCATAGCTACTTCCTGCCTTGTGCCTCTGAGTGTTGAAAACACAAAGGTCCATGAAGGACTTCCAAGAAGAGGATATGTGATTCAACTGTTCCCACGCAGACCCACTCGTGGATGCACCTCTCCATTGACAATGCATAGATTGGCTTGGGATAATGAAAGAAGTGGGAGAGAGTATACAGAAGCCCCTTGGCTACAGATTTTTTAGGGGCCCTTTTTTCATTTCTGAAGGTCTGTGAGAACATTTTCACACAATGAAAAGGAAACAGAAGGATGGTCTCTTACTCTCTGGCAGCTGGGGCCAAGAGACAACTGAGAGGATTTTGTTGGTAAAATGTCCCCTCCTACCTACCTTGTCCAGGCAAGGTCTGAAATCACCATTCAGTAAGTCATTGAAAAGTAAGTTTTTGTTACGTTCCAATCCTATGAGACTCACTGAAGGTAAGATCCATTCACTAGCAGGTCTATGGACTTAGAGATTTGTCTGCCTTGGATACATGAACTCAGTTGTTATTGTTTTAGGAGTCCATTTATTTATTCTAAAAGAACTGTTTGGTCCAAGTTGCCAATGAAAATAGTTTCCAAAAAGTGTAGGATCCCACCAAGAGTGACAGTGACTGTTTATGACAGCATAGCTCCAGAGCATCAGGTTTCAGAGGAATGGGGCCACAAGGATGTAGAGAGCGTCCCTGAGCACTCAGTATTCCTTGACTTTCTCAGGGTTGGGGTTTGATGGGCAGAATGGGACTAGAATGTCACTTCATGTATTGGGGTTACCACAATGCCCCAGCCACACCCTGAGGATCCATTTCCCGCTAGTTGCTTGACTTTTTCCTTTTAGTGGTGGTGTTACACTCCTTTCTGCTATATAAAGCCTTTTTTCAGGAGGATCTGGTGTCCCTAGTCAGACCAAGGCTGATATGAAGGATTGGGCCAAGGGTGTCTTCCATCTTGGGAGAAGAGTCAGGTCAGTGGGGACCCTTCCTAAGCAGGGGATACACACTGGAGGCAAACCAGGGGGTGGGAGCTTTGGGGCAGGCATCATGCTTCTTGGTCTGGAGTCATGACAGCAAGGCTGAGTTAGAGGCAGGAGAGATGTGGACAGGTGGGGATAGGCCTGGCTGCACAAAACAGATAAAGGGCTCCTACTGTCAGCCTTCTGCTGGAGCCACTGCTGGCCCAGCTCTAGGCAGGAAGGGACCTCCCAGCTACCATTCCCTCCCTACTGCAAAAATGGCCAGTGAAAAGAAAAAGTGTTTCATTTGGAAAATCACCTACCTTTATTCCCTGGTCGACCTGGAGTTCCAGGAAGTCCTGATGTGATTAAAAACAGGTCAGTCAGAATAACTAAGGCCCAGCAATTCCAGACATCCTGAATAGTAACTGGCTCTGTCACTCAGAATAGCACTGGACCTGAATGAAGCCCAAGACCCATGGGCTTGGCCTTCAGCTTTAGCCCAGGCATCCCCAGAAGCCCTTTCTTCCCCAAGGCCTGCTCCTCTCTGGGAATCGGGGCACAGCTGGGCTTGCAACAGGAAGAGACTAGGGAGTCAGCTCTACGGGGGATTCCAGTGCCTCTGGGTTGTGAGCTCCTGGGGCTTGCCAAGGAGCCACTGCCCACAGTCCCCCCAGGCTTGGCCTGCTATAACTATGGAGCAATGCCTGTTTGCCTTCTGCTGTTGTGTCTTCTTCAGTAAGCACCTGGAGAACGTCACTGGGATTTGGGTGGACCTGCTGCTTAGTTTCATCTTAAATCTTTGCTTAGCTTCCTTTAGGGAATGAGGGGCTGGGTGTGGCAATGATTTCTGTAACCCAAATGGGGACTAATAGACAGGATGGAGCACAGAGGCTGAATCCTCTGAATGAGGGGAGTGCCAGGGACGGATGGGGACTGTGTGGGCTAACAGAACCCCTGGCCAGCAGAAGCTCCCTGTGGATTTTGGGGCCTGCTCCTGGCACTTCTGAGACAGAGGGGACACAGCTAAGACAGATAGGATCAGCACATATCTAACCCCGTCACGCCACAATAGTGCTCAAGATGGCTGGACAAATGTTTTTTCTTCCCAAGGTACTTCTTAGGACTTCCAGCGGAAGGTCCTGAGCCCATATTTGCTGGGGGCTGGGGAAAGTGAGGGGACTCAGGAGGCTGGAGAAGTGCTGGCCAAGGTTTTTGTCCTAGGAGGAGGTGGGAGTTACTCCATGACTCACCCTGAGGTCCTTGGGGTCCTGTCAGACCTGCAGAAAATAAGGCATAAGAGACAAGAGTCTAAGGACAAGGTTGAAGGTCATATACAAGGAGCTACATCCCCCTCAACTGCAGGAATGGTGGACATGGCACTGAAGAGGTGGCAGGAGGATAAGCATCAAGTGGGGCAGCCCAAGCTCCTTCCAGGACTGGACAGAGAACAGTTTTCAAGCACTGTAGTGAAGTGACCTTTTGCTAAGTTGGGTGCTAGTTCTGGGCCTGTTTGGCTCACAGGCACTTGTGGAATCTTAGGGGAGCCAGAAACCCTGGATATACAGCCATGGACCCTAGAGGTCCTTCAGGATCTTCCCCTTAGAGTTTCACTTGGGCACCATCCTAGGAGTCACACACTCGCCTGCTCTTAGCCGCCCCAATGCATGGCCCACCCACTGTGAGCACACAGCTTTCTTGGCTGGTTTGGATTTGTTCTTTCTGTTGCCCTGAGAGTCCTGCTCTCTTGGCCACTGGTGGAGAACCTAAGAAGGGCTTCTTGCTTGTAGGTTATTGGAGAGGAAAAGGATGTCAAGAAGGAAAAGGTCTAGGAGAGCAAAATATTGAGCTGATGTTCAAATCTGCAATTTTAAGAAAGCTTTTCCTCTTTTCTAGAACTCCTTGCTTTCAGCAGTTAATCCCTGTCTTGCGTATTGCCAGGCTCACAGCCTCTGTATACAACATCATCTGCCTTGTGAGTTCCCACTGTGGGCGGTGGGCAAAAAAATGGAATAAAGCACACAAGCGTGTACTTGTACAAGCACACATACAACACATACAAACCATGCAAATATCCACACACCAGTATGCACTCACACCTGCACGCACACATGTACACACACAACCACATACACATGAACCCACAATGCACCAGATACCCACATACAGGTATGTACTCACATCTGCTTGCACATATGTGCACACACAACCATGCACACATGAACCCGGAGTGCCTCAAACATATACCTGTACACCTGTTCATGCCCACATCTGCACACATAGGTGCACACACTCAGCGGGGCTGCGGCCCCCTCTTCCTGCCCTGTTACCTGGCTTTCCTGGGTCTCCAGAAGGTCCTGGAGGGCCACGGGTTCCAGGCATTCCTGTAAGGCCTTGTTCACCTGAAGAAAGTGTGAGCAGTGAGAAAAGGCTTCCCCAAGGAGAGCTGCCCTGCCAACACCTCTGAGCTGACGGCTTCTTGGGGGTGTTCCTGACCAACTTGCTGGCAAGTAGAAAGGCGGGAGCAGAACTGGACTATGTGTGTTTCCACACAGCTGTGCCCCTGTGGCGTTATGATGAAGGGGCTTGGTATTACGTGCAGGGAGTGGGAGGCAGGGGAAAGTGGTAAGAGTGAAAGCAGCAGATCAGTGACCAACCTCTTGGGCCTTGGTGTCCATCGGGGCCAGCAGGACCTGGGAAAGCAGAAAACCGAAGTCTTTCATCTACTTTTGGAGGAATTTCTATGACTCCCTCTCCTGCCCAGCAGCCTCAAGCCATGTGGTCTGGGAAGGGGGGTGGCGGGGACCTATGCATTCCTTCCTGTGGCTGTCAGCCATGAGAGAAGCCCTATCTTTGTTTCACCTTCTGGATGCAGCCTTCTCTTGGTCCCCTTCACCTAACCTAGCAACTGTCTGTCTTCCTGCTGAGAATGGTCCAGGAATCTCCACTGTATCACAAGGGCACAAGGATGCTCATGTTTGCCTGATTTACTTGAGTCTTGATAGTCAAAAACCTCCAAGTTCTCAACTCCATTCCCCTAGACACTTTTTTGGCCTCCATTGTAAGTGGTGTGCTTCTGAGACTATGTCTTACCCTTTGCCTATCTTTGTCTTTACTCGCAGTTATCTCTGTATGCGCAATTTTTCAAACTGGCTGTGATTAAAATATTTGGGATTTTAGGACTGGTGGGGGAAGTGTCTTTCTTGCTGAGTACCCTACCTGTCCTGCATACAGCTAGTGCTTACTAACAGCTGGTTAAATGAATGAAAGTTAAAGGGCCACATCCCCACTGGTGGGTGTAAGCCCTCCTGAAACTCAATGCCAAGGCTGGGTTCTCTGCAGATTCTTGGCCAGAGGATGACCCCACTGGCAGGCATCTCAGTGAGAGTCCTCCTAAGGGTAGCCACCTGGATCTGGCTGCAAATTATCTCTAGGTAGATTAGTGGGCTTCCAAAGCGCCGGAACCCTTGTCTGTTATTCACACACATGCAGGAGCACGAGCGGGTGGGCTATGCCATCAGGCCTATCCTGGAGCAGTGAGAAACCCAGAGACAGAAGTGCAGCTTGAGGCCCAGGAGGAATTCTTAGATTTGGAATTGCCTGGTAAAGGGAGATTCTGCCAGGGGTAGGCAGGTGAGAGAGCAGGAGTACAGCTCTAGAAGGATCTCTCTAGCATCATGATACGTACCCATTGCTCCTTTAGCTCCAGGCTCGCCCACAGCCCCAGGCAAACCTCTCATGCCAGGCTCGCCTGTAAAAAACAGCTGGTCAGAGACTGGCAAGCTTTGTGTGCTTTGACCATGGTAACATGTGCTCACTTGCTTCCACAACACCTGTGTTCTCCCGACTCAGAAGAGGTGCTTGGACTCCACGGTCTGGGCCACCTGCTCTCCTCCCCCTGAGCAGCAGGTACACACAAACCAAGAAATCAAGCCTGATCCACAGGGGTATGTGTATGAGTCCCATTTCCTTGGAAACAGAAAGCTAATCCTTATGGTTAAAATATTATTACTATCAATTTCTCTTTTAATCATGCCAATTGACAGGAGGTAAGCAGCTGATAGGATATGGCTGTGCACACCTTCTGCTATTTTGGGAATTGCTTATTAATCTTTCCAACTGGATTTCCCCAAAGACTCAGAGACAACTCATTATAATAAACTCCCCTTACTGCCTCAAACATTTATTGTTTGGTCTATGTATTACAAAGTTTGCTTATCCTCCATTTGCGGCTTTATTTCATCTTCTCTGTGCTTTTTCTAGATCAGAAGTTCCCTAAAAATGGAGAGATGGGTTCTGCCTCATTTTTCTCTATTATTCTCACTTCTGATGACTGATCAATTCAAAAAGTCATGACTAGATAAAGGTAGTTTCTTGTGTAGACCTACCTGTTAGACCTCTGGACCCTTTCTCTCCATGGTCACCTACAACAAACATGGTGGGTTGGGAGAGAAGCCATTAGTTGTGAACAAGGAAAATAATCTCCTCTATCAGGGACCCTTGGGGTGCAGGATGACTCTCTTGGGATTTACAAGCTCCCAGAAGTAGGAACCTAGGGTTGACGAAGACAGGCTGGGCACTTCCAGTTATGAACAAGGTCAGGTCCCATCCCAAGTTGATCTCCATCTTGTGTTGTGGCACAAAGGCACACCTCCAAATGAGCTCCTGCCCAACCTGAGCATAGCCACCATGTGTGATATGGTACTCTGTTTCCCCTCTTTGTTCCTCAGTTTCCCTATCTGGGAGGCTGGGAAAGTATGAACTCTCAGCTCCCACTCAGTCCCAAGGTCCAGGAGTCAAGGTCATGTGTGTCCTCACACCTTGTGCCAGGGATTACATCCAGGTGCCCAGGTGCTAGAAGCAGGGCGGAGGACAATGGTGATGACCAAGCAGCAGTGGGAACAACATACCTTTAGGTCCTGGTGGTCCCATAGGTCCTTTGTCACCTGAAAAGGAAACAGATACCTTCATATAAAGAGCTCTTAGGAGACAGCCAGGAGGAGCCAGTCTCAGTCTCTGAAGACAGTTTACCCCCATCCTGACCTCATGTCCCCCTCTAGCTCTTATCAGGGCACAGGCTGTACACTGTATTTGCTCCCTGTCCCCATGGACCTTCTTGATCAAAGGGCATTTAGACAGTGATGTAATCTTCCTCCTAGCCACTTCTCCCCTCTCACCTTTGACACCAGGAAGTCCTACTTCACCTCGAAGCCCTTGGAGACCCATAGAGCCTGCTCGGCAGAGGAAAACACACAGGTGGTTAGGTGACCTCTCTTTGGAAGGGACAGATACTCATACACACACACCCCACAGGCACAGATACACGCACATACCTCTCAAGCTGATATACCAGTCAAAGTCACAGGCTACCTAAGGACTCCTCCCCATGTCCCTGTAAAGTCATCCTATCCCAGCTTTCTCACCCCTGTTGAACACTAGGTCCTGGTTTTAGAACACTTCATAAGGGCTTGACAGAGAGACTTGGTACAATATTTTCAAGACAAGTTGGGCCCTGTGATACAGGCCTGTAGTCCTAGCACTCTGGGACATTGAGTCATGAGAATTGTAAGTCTGAGCCCAGCCTAGGGAACTGAGTGAAACTCTGTCTCAAAATCAAAAATCAAAAATTGGCTGGAGATGTAGCTCAGTGTGAAGATCCTGGGCTTAATCCACAGTACTGCATGCGCGTGCGCACACACACGCACACACGCGCACGCACGCGCGCACACACACACACACACACACACACACACACACACACACGATTCTAAGGACAGCAGGCTGAACTTTTTGGCCCATAGATAATGAAGCAGAGGCAGACAGGACAGGTACCTCCCACTGCTGAAGCTGCTGGAGAGTCTCCTGCCCCATGTCAGGTCAGAATGGACCTGGACAGGACCCATCAGCATATCCAAGCTTAGCAACAGGGGATACAATTCAGACTTGAGCTTTGTATTTTCCAGGAGGCTCTCTATAATTTCTTCTTTTGATTTAAAAGTGTTTCGCTTTCCTTTTAATTTATTTCTTTATTTTTTGCTCAGAAATAATAATAATACCTATTTTTAAAGAGGCATATACTTACCTGGGGGGCCCTGGGGGCCAGGAGAGCCACTGGAACCTGAGAAGGTAGATGTGCTGATCAACAGAGGGTCAAGAATTGGCTGGGGACATACAACACCAGAATGATGGGCAGGGGGCAATCGGGGAGGAGGGAGTTCATTTCCAGGTGAGGGCTGTGAGGGTGTGCACTGCCTGCCCATGAATTGTGGGTTCTTGCCAGAGGGTCCAGGAGCGACCCCAGTGCAATGTCCTCCTTAGGGAGGAGGCTGCAGCTGGGCTGGATCAAGGGATCCTCATTTCTTTTAGGCTGGGGCAGGGGTCAGGAGAGGAGTTGGCTAGATGAGCTCAAATTCCTTGGTTGTCTAGATGTGTTGCTTTTAATGTGTGCCTCTGTGGCCCCAGCACCAGAGGAAATTAAACTGATTTTTTATATAATCCATTCACGCAGAGACCACACAATGTGGCCACTGAAAAGGGATGGAAATGTAGCCACCAACCCCATTGGAGGGCCAAAATTACACCTCCAGTCTTGACCCTCTGCACTTCCTTTGTGAAGGGACACCCTCTGGACCCACTGCCCCACCCATTTTCAGACCCCGACGGTGCTTCTTTGTGCTGTACCCTGGTTGTGGGTTCTCCCTGATGAGCTTATATCCTGCCTTGGCCCTGACATACCTTTGGGACCCACAGAACCTGGGACACCAGGAGGGCCCTGAGGACCTGGTTGGCCAACAGCCCCTGAGGAGAAACGAAGACATGAACACTTTAACAGAAGTACCCCAGGTTGCCCACCCAGCCACTCACAGTTTTGAGAAGAAGCTTCCCATCCTGTGATGGATGTGGATTCTTCTGGTTCCCTGGTGAAGCCACTAACCAGCAAAACTTCTGCAGTTTCTTAAGTCTACCGAGCCTTAATTTTCCACCAAGTCCATGGCACCTAGTAAGCTCTCAATCATTATCAGCTGCCTGGTTGAATAAGATTCTTAGGAGAAAGTAAAAACTAAAAATAAAGCTTTCTGCTCAGTCTTTTGATATTAGATTCTTGGTGTCTGCTTTGATTCCCCCC